>JBAMJR010000144.1:3440000-3815000 GCA_038501785.1 Myoxocephalus aenaeus | reverse complement strand
TTTATTGAGACCTTGCCTTCCAGTTTTAGCGACGACCAGTTCCAGCTGCATTTCAATCCAGCTGTTTAACTCACTGCACACTGGAGGTCATTTTCAGTCGATTTTCTCGATTTGACATAATTTTCTTAGATTCACCTTTTAAGGCACTTGCATATAAGATATATACCCATGTTTTACATCATAAATTGCAGAACAATCTCAGCTATCTATATGAGGCACCATTGTCATAAGGCAAAAGTGTAAAGAAAAAATCTTTATAATATGACACTAAAGCTGAAAAATGGAATCTCGATTTTTGGAAATTCTTCATATCGCTTGAAAAAACCTAACTTTACTCAGGTGGTGACTCTGTTTAGGTGATGGCAATTGGTTTACCAAAGGTTTTAGGTTCACAAAAGCAGTGAAATATATGAATAAAATGTTAGATACATGTAAATAAATGTCTAAAACTAAAGTTTTTATTATCGTTTTTTGAGTAGAAATATGGTCTTTCACAGCTTTCACCAAAATGATAAAAATGGGACTGAGAAATGACTTCATAGTGCAGATAGAGCTTGTGCAAAGTGTGTGCAAATGAATTTTTTTTAAATAAAAATATGTATTATAAAAAAGAAAAGAAAATATGTACAGAATATATATTCAGAAATATAAAACAGAACAAAGACTAGACCATTTACAATATACAAGTATATATGCTTCAATGGCATATCCTCATGCCATGGCATGCCAGTCATGGAAACAGTTTCTGTTCAGCTGCAGGCAGAGGGGAACGTTACACGCCTCGCACTTCCACGCCGTGTCTTTGCTCACTTTCTTCATGCTGCAAAGCTCGCAAACCCTGCGACCCACCGTGGACTTAGTTGGAAGAACAGTTTGAAGAGTTCAATGGGTGTTGCTGTGGCACTGACATGTGGACCTGGTGTCCGGGCTGGAACTTGATGACGGGGGGAGCAGTGTCCGGGTCTTCATCCGTCCTCCAGGACAGCGTAGGTGCAGGTGGTGCACGTGCTGCTGTCTTTCTTGATCTGGCCTGAGGTGAAAGTAGTCGCCGGGCAGCACGCGCCCTGTTTGCTGGAGATGGTGTTTTTAGTTGCCGTCCAACACGCTGCCTCTTTGCTGGTCGTGGTAGTTGCCGTCCAACACGCTGCCTCTTTGCTGGCCAGGCTGGTCGGGGCGGCTGGTGCTCCTCTCTGTAAAATAAATCAATACTAGTCAGTTGAAAGAAAGATGACGTAACGATTGAGCAGAATGCTCCACATTGGATGTGTAAATATTATTCAGATCATGACTGTGGTAGTAATTTCAGCATAGTGCTCCGCATTGGATGTATAAATATTAGTGGTAGTAACGTGAAGCAGAGTGTTGTACAAAGCAGACTGTGTATAAACATTACTCAGATCATGACGTAGTAACGTGAGCAGTAGTGTGCACCGCGTGGCTGGCTCTCGTGCTCTCCTGCACAGTGTACACATTACTAGTTTGTACACATTACTAGTTTGTACACATTACTAGTTTGCACCATGCAGCCTTACAGACACGTAACAAAGTTTAGTAACTACACTTACCCATCTTCCTCAGAAGAACTAAAGCCTTCGAGCTCTGACGACGACGCGTCGTCGTCCTCCTCGCTGCTCTCCAGAATCATGCGCTTTGCTTCCTCCGTGTTGAATCTCTTTGTCGTCATGATGTTGATTTTCTCTGATTGTAAACTATAGCGTGTGTACATGCTCAAGTGGGTAGTCCTTTTGAGATTTTCCTGAGTGTACATTGGTTGTTTAGTTCACGAAATGGCGACGCGACATGACTCAACTAATCACAGAGAAGGATTTTTTTTTTAAAACATTTTTCAGCGTCAGATGACACACTGCTGCCCTTTCGCTTGCTTGATGATGTTAAAATTATGCTGGGCTCTGCCTAGGCAGGCACCCGGAAGCAGGAAGCCGTCTCTTTCCGCCAGACGTAAAATTATATTTCTACGATGTATTATCGGGGTGCTGTGAATATTTTAGAAACTTAGAGAAACGTTTCGAGTGTCACCACGCGAAACCGCGGGCTCAGTGGACAGAGGGTTAACAATGGCTGCATCCTTCTCCCCTAACACACTCATTCTGGAAAAATAATGTTTGTATTGGTGTTAACTTCTAGTTTAGCCTTATTCAGACCTGCCAACCTTGATATATAACCTATATATTGATAAGTCATTAAATACTCGTCATGCATTATATTGCATTGCATATAATGTGTGCTGGTCAATTAGTCTAAAATTAATTTTAGACTCATTTTTACCAGCGTACTTTGACGTCAAAATGCGTATCCGCTACGCAAATTGCGTACAGGTTGGCAGGTCTGCTTATTGATAGAACGGTGGACCACTTTACCTTCTGCCTTGTCAGTCCCCTCACCTCAAAATCTACCTCCTCAAAAACAGTAGCGTTATGCCGTGTTCACACCGGACGCGCCGCGTCCGGTGTGAACACAGCATAAGCTAATAATTTTCCACCGGAGCTTTAGCTAGCTGGCTAACGTTGCGTTCTCTCCTGCTGTGTTCAATGACTCAATTCATCAAGCTGTAGCTAACGTTAGCTAATAATTTTCCACCGGAGCTTTAGCTAGCTGGCTAACGTTGCGTTCTCTCCTGCTGTGTTCAATGTGTTCACTCGCGCTCCCTTCTGGCACGCGCACCTGTTCGCAGTTCACTGAATATCATTCATTTTGCCGTATCGCGCTCACCATTCATTCATTTCAAACCGTAACGTTAGCCTAGCTTCCAAGCCCAAACGGCGTGCCTATTGTTTTGTTTCCGGTTGAGCTACATCCGGCGTGGTGCTCGCGGATTTTTATTTTTTTTTTTTAATTAAAATGCGTTAACGCGGTTAATAAAATTGACAGCGTTAAAATTGGTTTGCGTTAACGCCGTTAATAACGCGCTAATATGACAGCACTAATATATATATATATGTATGTATGTATGTATGTATGTATGTATGTATATATATATATATATATATGTATATGTATGTATATGTATATGTATATATATATATATATATATGTATATGTATATGTATGTATATGTATATGTATATATATATATATATGTATATATATGTATATATATGTATGTATATATATATATGTATATATATATATGTGCATGCTTCTAGTCAGGTTGTTCTTTAAAGACATTTTAATTTCGCAACTTTTTAAGTGGCATCTGGGGAGGAAGCTCGTCGTTTTAAGGATTCCTATGGAATAGCCGGGCTCACATGGGTCACATTGTGTAGCGTTGACGGCCGTTGGGCCGCCCTCATTAGGCGCCACGGCCTCTTTCTTCTCAACCCTCGGCTCCATGTTACTCATTTCCCGTGATATACGTGGTGTTGCGGGTCCTAACCCGCAGTAATTGGTCATGGAGAGATTGTCGGACCCAATTTGCACAAATCGACAGGTGGACCTCGTGCAGCTGGCTCGTCCCTCTTTACAAGAACCTCCTGTGTGTGGCGGCCTGCGGTGGGGAGGAGGGGGTCGGATGGGACTCTAACAGTGGGAATAAATGAATGAAACTG
Source organism: Myoxocephalus aenaeus (assembly GCA_038501785.1). NCBI lineage: Eukaryota > Metazoa > Chordata > Actinopteri > Perciformes > Cottidae > Myoxocephalus > Myoxocephalus aenaeus. The sequence goes on along the minus strand of JBAMJR010000144.1, from coordinate 3,811,434 downwards.
GGCTGTAAGTTGAATGCTTGCCCAGGCTTTTAGTCGCGTTCAGGCCCTCCTATTAATGAGCCTCCCACGTCATTAATAAAGCAGCAGTCAACAGCCCACAACCAGTTACAGAGGGCATGTTTGTTTGGATTTCTAAAGTAGCCTCAAAGAGAAGAAAACAACCAGTAGTAAATCTGCATTAAATGTCTCCCTCTGGGAAAATATCCATCTGTTAACATCTTCAAAGATGTCATCAGTTCTCAGTTGTTGCGCCACGCTCACGTTGGTTTGTGGAGTGAAACAGAAATCCAGCCCACAACATTTGTTGTAAAGGTTACCTTAAACTGGGATCTCCCATGAGATGTTCCCTCAGTGGTGTAGATAAGATAGAGGGAGACTTTCAATGCATTTGTGGGAGGAGTTAAGACTTTTATGAAATAGTCAACAGAGTGCAAACCTTTTTTAATTTTTTCATTACGGTATCGAGTACCGATATCCAGAAAGTTCGTCTGTATCTTGTTCAGCGTTCGTAGCTGAACCTACAAAAATGGAATGCCCTGTAATTCCCTCGAAAGCAAATCGTATGTAAGCCACGTATTAACCAGGAAGTATGAAGACCGAATACGCAAAGTTAACGTAGATTAATTTGTCACGTGACTTCCGTCCTTAAGCAACCATCACTTCTGAAAGTTATTTCAACCCAAACTGCAATCTCTTCCCTAAATTCCAACTCAATCGGTTCATTGTCAAAAGCCTAAACTTAAATAGCTTCCTGTTGAAGGTGGGAGTTTATTTTGAAACATGTGGAAATCAACACGTGTCACTCGACTAAAATGAGGATTATCTTGTGGTAAGTGTGACAACCTCCTTTTTTTGGGTCAACTACTCGTTTGTGTGTATCCCCCTTTTTTTGTCATGGCGGTGCGGCCCAGTTCGTGACATGTAAGATATCGTACGAAACGTTTTATGAGGCTCCGTTGACGTTCTAAATGGCGTTTCCCATCTGCTTTGGGAAATCATCGTATGTGAAGCGGGAACCCAAAGACCGGACAATGAATGGGATGAAATGCTACATAGATGACAATTTTTAACCTCTTCCTCCTCCTCTGCAGACCGTGAGTCGTCACTTCCGGAATATTCCGGTGAACGAGAAGGAGACGCTGACCTACTTTATTTACATGGTGAAGAGCAGCAAGAGCCGCTTGGACCAGAAAGGCGACAGTGTGGGCAGCGGCAAACCGCTGGACTAAACCGCTGGACCGCAGCAGCAACAGTAGCTACAGCGAAAATCAACAATAACCGACAGCTTTCCGCAAAAACCAGCTCCTCCCGCTGCCCTGCCACCGTCCCACTCCTCTGTAAGACCAGAACACAAACTCTTGTTGTCCTCAGAGGACATTTAACGCAAGCGGAGGAGAATTCAGGGTGGAATGAGTTCCCCTTTTTTTCCCGCTCATTTTGCCCTAAAAAAAAAAAAAGCGGTCTCTGCGCATGTTGTCTCAATGGTCATTATCCTCTTCCTCTCCTCCGCAAAAAGCCCGGTCTCTAAAGACTTTCCGAGGACCAGGACTCACTCCGCAGGGGGGGTTTACGTCGTAAAACTGTCTATGTAGAAAAGAACCGCGTCGGATCTTTCGTAAGTTGGTTGAATGCAATGTACGATACAGCTGCCTTAAGAGTTGGGAAAGAGTCGTTTAGGTAATTGGGAGTCCATTTTTTTTCTTTCTTCATTGTGAATGAATGAGTTGTTGGAAAGGGGGGGCGCTGCCTTCGCTGAAGTTCCCTTCAGAATATCAGGGCTCCACGTCAGTTTAAATGGCACCGAATTCAAACGAAGACCTTCATTCTCAATAATGTTTAAAAAACAAATGAAATGCAAGCTGATCTCAGTCCTGATATTAATCTTTTAGTCGCCCCTTTCCTGCTGGACGTGGTGCATTTGAAGACCGATGGTGGTGAATGATGTAGCATTCGGCTATGACCCCACTCTTCTCCTTCTTGCTAACTGTTTTATGTATATTTGAACACACACACACACACGTTAATTTTCTTTCTGCATTGCAGGTTTCGGTAGCTAAATTAATTTGTTTTTTCTCTCTCCGCTTTAGTTCAGCACTAAGTTGTATAAAGTTGTCTGTGAAAATATGATTTAGATTTCTCCATTTGTTTCTTTTTTTCTCACCTGAAGGGAAACTTGTGTGTGTGTGTGTATGGGAGATAGGGGTGTGAGAGTAATTATTAGCATCATTTTAATATTTAAGAGCTGTGCTTATAGTGGACAAATGTCTCCAGTCTTTTATTTCGTTACATACTTGGATGTGTTTCAAGAAGCTGTAAAGCAAAAACAGAAGTCAATGGTGGGGTTGTTTTTTTCTTTATCTTTTGAGTAATTTTTAACTAAAACACTTGTGGATGCCTTTCTTCCATGTCTTCCTGTAGAAATCACAATGTCAGAGGAAGTTGGCTGATGAGTTCTACAAAAAGAGGAAGTAAAAAAAGTGTTTTATGCCCGGTTCAAATAATCCCGTCGTGAAGGAGTTTGTGACCAACTCGACTTCTTTTTCTATATTTGTATGTTGACATTGAAGCGCTCTGACTCTGCACTTTGGCGATTATTGTCTTAACGATTTGAGTATTCAAGTCACCTATTTCATTAGTTAGTGAAATGAATGAGAAAACAACTGAATTTGGTTGGATTAGGTCTTCATTTTGGATTTCCATGAAAAGTAGCACTTTGGCCATTCGCCAGTTAACATTAAAACATTTTGAGACGACGATACCAATGGGCGCTGAAATCCTACACGTTTATTTCAATTCTTAAAGCACTGCTGGAACCTCCCAGGCCACCAACAATTTCTAGCTCTTCAACTCCACACTTCGACTTGTATTTTCCTTCACTGTGGTGACTACATAGTGTGGGATTACTTTCTGCAGCCTCTGACACACACATCGTATTTAAGTTTGGCCACCAATCTGAGTCGTCTACTTTCAACAGGGTTCTTTTTTCTTTCTTTTTTCAGTTATAGGTTGTTTTTTGTTTTTTTAAACAGTCTGTTATATTTTCAGTTTTGCTTGTAGGTTTGTTAGTGTCATGTAGATAACACCCGACTTTATTAACATATAGGCCACGCCACATTAATGTAATTGTTGTATTAGAAGAAGAAAAAACATATTTAAATATGGCTGCTTATTGCTCCTGATGATAATAAATGTATTGTACAGACAGACCCAACTGTTTCGCCTCTGTTCTTTTCACATATTGCTCAACTGTCGAAGATTGTTTTTCAGCTGCACTTTATATATGAATACATATGCCATGAAGATAATCTTTGAAAATAAGGATGAAGGATATTTTTTTAATGCAGCCAGGTAGGATGTAGTTGAATCATTATGTTGTTACAGACTCGGCCGCCAGGTGTCGCTGTAGAGCCTCCCATCGAAATGGAGGGCAGCGGTGCAGAGAGGCGGGTTTTACAAACACCTGGAGACTTTTAGAGGGGAACAATAAGTGAACATAAAAACAGCAGCATCTTTCAAGCATTTAGGAGTAAGATGTCCCTTTTTCATCACGAAGAAACCCATTTTTTTTTAGCCAAATTTCATTTTTCTTAAAAATAAAACCTAATTACTAACTTTTGTCCAAGACCTAAATATCTTATGTGTGGTGGAGTCTATCAGACTAGATAAACACTGCAGGGCGCCTTTAGGCCAGTTATATGTGGATTTTTACATTCGAATAATTTTGCACACATTAGATAATTGATTTATTATATATGTAAAACTTTGTTGTATTCTGACTTGGTTCCTTCGTTATCGTTATTCATTTTCTGAGCATTGGAAAATGGCACTATAGCAGTCCATTTGATGTATTTAGAAATGTGTAAAGAAAGTTATTATTGTCATAATTCTATATAAAAACATATAAAGTAGAATTCTGACTGAAGTAATGTGAGGAAACAACCGGTGTTATCGGATTAAGTAAAAAAAATAATCTTGAAATTAAATGTTTTATTAAATTATTTTGAATTCATGTGGTGATCCTTGATTAATTTCATAACATTCTTTTCAGATGATTTTATTATTTTACATTGATTATAATGCTTACTTAAACAGGTAAAATAAAAAGACATTAAAATAATGTCTGTCTGATAAAACATCGTTGTAAACGAGAAAGGGGGAAAACAACTTCACTACAGCTGGAGTGATTTAAAATAATTCATTTATTTACGGAACTAAATATAACTTCACATCCAATGTACATTTCATCAGCATTTCGCACAGAAATAAACCTTTAATCCCTTTTGAGTTTGGGTGTTGAACATGTCGGAGTGAAAGCTGTTTAGTAACATTCGGTGTCATTTCTTCTCAGAACGGACAGTGACATTAATTTTGAGGTAGATTCAGTAAATTCAATAATTTCCTACAAAGAAACTTCAACAACAGCCGTTATAGTTAACAGTCAGGACTCCATTTGAGTATTTTTTTGTTACATATCAGACCGGAAATACTGGATTAATAATAGTTTAAATATTCGGACTGCACCAAATTCAATTGGATGAAACGGTGGAAAGAAAAAAAAAAGAAGGTTTCCTCTCAAAAATGTGTTTCATCTGGACTCCCAATATGGACACGAAGTATTTCTAGATTCTTGTTTGTTCTATTTTTTATTTCATTTGACTTCTGTTTTTAGCGTGACATCACGTTACAAAGAAGCCTGTCTGTGTTTTTATTGATTTAATTCATAAATATTTTGAAATGAATATATCACTAGGATGTTATGTCATGCGGTTTCTCGTGACGTCTGGTTTATAATTTGTTTGCAGCTCAAAATTAAGATATATATATATATATATATATATATATATATATATATATATATATATATATATATATATATAAACTCACAACATGCTGGCAACACAGGGAAAACATGATAAGTGTGCCAGAACGGTTTTATTCAAAGTTATAGTTAGAATCAAATTATTGTACGATATTTGAGGGTCACAGCTGCTTTTCTGATTGGACAGCAATCTACAATCCACACGCGTCATCATCTGGTGACTCACTCTGAGAATGGTATTTTTAAATAGTGTGCTGTGCAGCTCGTGCGCCTGTGATTTGTCATAAATTACACACAAAAAAAGCAGTTAGCTGAGTTGAAATGAAAATAAATATCATGTTCGCACTTCTGCGACGGACACACAATACTGTGCATTTACACACATGACATTTGTTATACTGTATTTATTTTTTGCTCCAGCGCCATCAGACGTGGAAAACATTACCACACCAGCCAGATAAAAACACATTTTTAGGAGGGGGACAGATGTTTTCTTTTCTTCTTCTTCCTTTTTTTTTTTTTTTTTTTATTTGTGGACACCGTGGCCACATCTGGTCTACAGCACTGGAAGGGCGGAAACATCAAAAAGCAGAAATACCACAAATATCATACAGTCAGGTGTGTGTGTGTGTGTGTGTGTGTGTGTGTGTGTGTGTGTGTGTGTGTGTGTGTGTGTGTGTGTGTGTGTGTGTGTCGAGTTATAAACCGCACAAGGAGTGAAGGAGATCAACAAATTGTCCATCGGGCTGTTTCCCTCCGCCGCTCACCTTGTTTGCATGTTGTCCTTTAATTATCTTCTTCTTCTTCTTCTTCTTCTTCTTCTTCTTCTTCTTCTTCTTCTTCTTCTTCTTCTTCTTCTTTTGCGCATCATTGCACGTGCGCAGCGGTGTGTTTGGGTTCAGTCAGTCAGTGGTTGTGTTTTTTTCTTCTTTTTTTTCTTTACGATTTGAATCCAGAGTTTGAGGAGTTTTTTTTTACTTCAAGGTGTAGGAAGAGGAAGAAGGAGGAGGAGGAGGAGGGTCACTGGTTGAGCTCCAGAGCCCAGACCTGCTGCGGCCACCCGGTCCGGCCCTTCACCTTCTTCTCGGCTCCTAATGACTCCTGCGGGCCGTCAGTCTGTGACACCGAGAAACACCACATTATCATCACATATGAGAGCCCGGTTGGATCAGTCCAGAAAATAAAATGCATTTCCTGCCGATTTATTCATATCATAAAGTGTATTCTCCTCTGAGAGTCTGATCTGGAAAGCTTCTATATGACATTCTGTTTTTCGTCACAATGTAACCCATGCGATGATTTTTGGGGGCCTTTCGTGACGCAATCGAGGTCGTGACATCACATGCAGGTTTTCATTAAATGAAAATCAGTGGATCAAACTATGAGGCAAAATCTCAAATGATATAACAACATGAAATAATGATGCATATTTATAAATGAATGAGGGCTAATCGGAAATGTTTGTGTTATAAACATAAATATTGGTCGTTTATTATAGCAAACACAAACGTGATCCATCATTGTGAATACATATTACTTTAACGTGTTAAATATATTCCTGTCGGGTCGCAGCAAATATTTCGTAATATAGCAGTAATATTTTACTGTTAAAACGTGACCCGACTGGTCTCAGTGTGTATGAAGATAACAAATGATCCAAACGTATTTTAATGAGGTGATATATTGACTGTTGGAGGCAAAACTCAATTGTTCGACTTGTTATTATGGATCATAAATCTAGAAAAGAAAAAGAAATACCATAAAAGGCTTCATTTTATACCACATGATCTGTTGGCTAAGAATATGATTTAAATAATATTTCCGTTGGAAATTATTATATAATCCAGATAATAATCCGACTCAGAAAAGTACAACTGTGAATCTTAAAATCATGTTTTATATTCAGGTTGTGTTGGTAAACTTCTAGGGTATCGTTAAATTCCACCTTAAAATATTGTTTCCATTTCAAACCAGGCCTCCAGCTTTTTTTTATTGTTTTATTACAATGTCTAAGAAAGTCAAACTAACAACGGAACTGTTTTGGTGTTGCAGTTATTTTGATCAACAAGAAAGTCCCGGGGCTTCTACTCACCGGCTCCCGTTTCCTTTTCAGATCCCGGTTTTCAAATTTCTTAATCTCGGCCTTAAAGCCCTCCGTCTCCCCGGTGTCTTTGGCCAGGACGTCCATCAGGTAGGCGATGTAACTAGTCGCCAGGCGTAAAGTTTTAATTTTAGACAGTTTTGTGTCCGCGGGGACGTTGGGGATACACTCCCGGAGCTCGGCGAAGGCTGTGTTGATGCTCTCCGTCCGCCGGCGCTCCTTCTTCGGCCCCGACGTCCGCCTCTTCCCCATCCCCGCCTGGAGCCCCTCCTGCCGGGCGTCGTGCGTCGATCCGGGCGCTCCGTGCTCCGCGGCCGGGTACGGCGCCTGGATCTGGAAGTCCGGGGGCACATCGCCGTGGTTCACCACCCAGCTCTGGAAGTACGGCGCATCCTGGTGGCACCGCTGGACGAACGGGAAGGGCTCGTGCATCAGGTGGTGGTGATGCTGGTAGCCCCCGATGAGGTTCATGTCGAGCGGAAGGAAAAATGGGCTCGTTTCCGTGTTGTCCGTCGCCCTCGGTCTCTCTCCGGTATTGCCCCAAAACGGTCTCTGCTGGGGGATCGGCAGCCAACAGAACTCATTCAACACTTAAATATGTATTCCCTTAAATGCATTAATGAGTCAAGTCGAACGGAGCCACCAACTTTTACATCGTCGTCATTCTGAAAGCGACTCAAAGCCGAAAGAGGCCCTGAAAAAAAGTGAATAATTCCAGAGGACAAATCTTGGCGATGTTATTGTGCTGGGCTCCACTTGGTCTTTCTTTCTTGCGATGGTCTCCCGGAGAGGCTGCTGCTCTGATATGCCCAAGAAATTTGACCCCGCTGAAGGTGTGAGGCCCCCAGGTTTATATGATTTGGATGTCAGCGTGGAAAGGAGGCAGCCAATGGAGGAAAGCGCCCAGGATGGGAGGAGAGTCTAGAGACGTCTGCAATAACATGCGCCATGGTGCCATAATCTCAGGGTTACACACAAGCAGCACATATCTGCTTGTTGTTGGACTTGGTTTCTGGACACGCAGACGTGCACATATGAGGGGAGGAGGGGTGAAGTTGTTTAACTGTCTTTACGTTTTGGAGAAAAAAATGAGTTTGTTGTCAGTTCCACGGGTTGGAGAGGTTTTACGCACACAATTTACGCACCGTATGTTTGGCTAGGCATGTTTATTGGGTGTGATTTTGGTCATTCAGTGGTGAAAATAATTCCTTTGTGTTATTTTATTTGTCAACTTGTGGTCGGTCGTGCAGGGAATTGAACGCAGCAGGCGATCTGGAATTCCGTTTGATTTTTGGAGTCGCGCACAATTAAAAAGGCCTCTGCTTAATCTGAAAATGGAAACCATTTTAATCTACAGACTTGATGAGGCTCAAACATTGACATCTCCCGCCTTTACTAAACTTTTCGATGGATGCATTGTCCCCTTTTTTAATTGTATAATGCACATTACATTTCGAAGATTAAACACATAATGGCAGTATTGTCTTTGTATTAATTAACATTTATATTTCTAGCATATCTAATAACATATCCATCCCATGCCACTTCAACGTGTTGCTTCATACATGTACTCTGGATATTAGATTATGTGGGTCTTTCCGTTCCAGCTCATTCGCCCTTTTGCTTTAAAAGAAAATATCTTCTAGAATTCTTCATATTTTCTTAAACGCCTAATGGCGGTTTTTGCGCGTAAATGGGCTTACTTTCGACAGTATCATTCTCTCCTTTTCCAGCAATAACACGAGGTGCATGTAACAGTTTGATGAATTATTTGGTGCCTTTTTTGGACATACGCAGTCCGCCGGCCTGTTGTCATCATGCCTCAGCAATAGCGGCTTTATCTCCGCATTAATTCCCCTCAGCTCCTCGCACACTAAACACATCATCCTGTCTCTATCGCCTAAAAAACATTATCCCATTACATTACATGACCTTGGCGCTATTTGGAAACCATTTACGGGCCGCGTCTTATCTAAATACAGCCATAAATCAGGAGGTGTCACCGTGCAGCGGGGTTACATGTATTCCATAAAAGCTCTCCTCGCCTGCGCACTGTTTACATGCAGCGCGGCAGTTTGCAGCATATTCCACCCGAGTTACAATAAAGAGACATCAGTCACACCGTTATGTTGCGTGTTTCATATTTACAGAAGACTGCACGGAAACAGTCAGATAATATCCCCAAATATGCACAAAGTTCTTAAAAACGTGTTTTATTCCGATTGGATTCACTTGTTTTCTTACAATATATCTACAGTATTCCGATATTAGTTGTATGTCGTCTTCATGGCCTCAGTATATGATATTATAGTAGTTTTGTTTCAATATTCCCATGTAAATTTCAACCAAAAATATTTAAATAATAAAATAAAATATGTTTTAATCTCCTGCTATCACTATAATGCCACCTTCTGGCTCTGATATTACCAGTATATTATATATAAGTGTGCCCAATAGTTTTGAGAGATATAATTTAAGTTATTATGTTGTTCAACTTTAAACTTTTTTTCTTTTCTTATTTATATATATATATATATATATATATATATATATATATATATATATATATATATATATATATAGAGGAAAATATGGAACTTCTGACCCTCCTTTTTTTGCAGGTCAAAACATGTGACTAACTCATAAAATGTATTGCTGCAGTAAAAGGCTGCTCTCACTTTAATGCATCATTAATTTAACACTCTGAAGGAAGCCATTCCCAAGAACACTTCTGTACCCTGCAGTGACTTTTACTTCAGTTCACATCTTTTAAAGCGGGGTATTTTGTTAACCTTTTTAATAAATCGCCGTGATTTGTGTGGCAAGTTTCAAAATGAAGTGTTTCACGAGAGGAGCAGACTATCTGCCCCATCTCTTTTAACTCTTGATTAATTTGGGTCATCTTTACTGCTCTTTTTCTTTGCATTGTCCCAAATCATGTCACTGTTTACAGATAGCAGCAGAAAAGCTTGGTGAAGGAAACACGTTTATATGCAGAGGTTTATTTAAACTTTTCCTCCAATTATTGAAAGTCAAAGTCCTGAATAATAAACAACGGGGAATCTGAAACGCTGCGGGCCACATGCAGTATTTCTACAACATCCATAAATGGACGTGAAGTGTGTCGCAGAGGTGCTTCAATACCTTTTGGGTTTATCAGACTTTGTAGTGTGTGTCTGTATCCGGCCTGCTCCCCAAAACCTCTGCAACCCCACAGCTGCATTTAAGTGCATTTTTGTTTTATATGCAGAACCCAGGTGTGCAAAATCATAATATAATCCAAAAAGCCTTTTAGCAATATTGCATCTTTTGGAACTTTTGTTTTAATTTCATGAGGGAGGACATTCATTATTATTACTAGATTTTTTTTTAATGCAAGCTGGTGATGCTTATGAGCAGAATGAAGGCACATCCTCCTCTTTGTCCTGTTCGCCACTCCGCTGTCAGCATGAAAAACACCATGCGGCCTCCTGAAAGAAAACCTGACAGTGTCGATTAAGACGTCCACTACGCAGAGATGAAATACAACCCTGGTCATACTCCCATCCCCCTCTTCACTCTTTCTCTGTATCACTTTCTCCGCCACTTTCAGCCTCTCCGTGACTCACTCTCCGACAAACCTTTAACCAGAACCTTTCCTCTTTTTGATCTCTTCCTTCTCCTCTTTTCTCCCTTTTCTTGCTATCGCTGGAGGTGCTGAAAGACCTGGGCAGCGGTAATAGTGTCTTCATATTTTGCTTTCAACCCCAATAGACTCCAGTCATCTCTCTCTCTCTCTCTCTCTCTCTCTCTCTCTCTCTCTCTCTCTCTCTCTCTCTCTCTCTTTCTCTCTCTCTCTCTCCCCCCTTCTCTCTCACTCCCCTCTTGCTGCTTTGCCAGGGGAAACATCCAAAATAGGTCACAGGGAGCCATCTTGGCCGTGTTATGAATTCTCCTCATAATTGTTTGTGTCATCATGTAGATTTTTCAATAGACACTGCTTCCCTCCTCTTCAGAGTGCTTACCCTCAACTCTACATGTCCAAACAAATATTCCCCCTGATTCAAAGCCGAGGACGGAAAACGCTGCGGAGCACGCTCGGGCCCCGAGTGTTTATCACACTGGGGCTCGTACAGTATATATATCCACCTCTGGCGGGCACCGGTCGCCGACACGCAAAGATAATTGAGCCCACCGGGTACAATTAGACATGGCAGCTCCTCCTCATTCTGGGAAATGTGGGCAAACTGGGTCACGGCATGGCGGTCTGGGAGTCCCTTGGAGGCCCCGGGGCCTCTCATTGTGCTCCTCGAGGAGAGGAAGACAAACATGAGGTGCTAAAAAAGAATTGTATGCATTGCATCTTGCTCTATTCTGGCCGAGGGTCATGCTGAGTTCAGCTCTCATCTCATCAAGCCAGCAGAACATGGTTTTGGAGAAAATCAAATCAAAATTTGGGATAACAAGATCAAATCCTCCGAAAAGCGACTGCTGCTTATTCTCATTCTGTTCTGATTTCAAGCAGTGTCGAGGTTCACCTCCCACATGTTGAGTGGTGTCTTCTTTTAGAAATACATTTTTAGAATTAAAGGCTCGGTTCACACAAATAACAACAACAAAACAGTCACATTCTCCTCCAGTGGTAAATAGCCATGCAAACTTCCATCTTGCACAATGCATATTTTACTTCACCACATAAACTGTCCATTGTGTTCTGTGGATTTTTCAGATTAACAGGATATTGTTTTTGGAAAGAAATGTTGGTCTGAACACTTATTGATATACATTTAGATATTTCAAAACCCAGATAAAGATGCTACTAGAAATGAGTGAGAAAATCTGTTTTTTTGGGGGGGGGAATTTGAGTGAACAGACACAAATCAGTAAATCAATTACCCGACGTTGTCTCTGAGCTAATGACAAACTAATATCTTTGAGCCGTGTCTGCTTTTTCACATGGGTGTTTTGGTGAAATATGATCTCACATCCAATTATCAGCTTAATTGACTGCATTGTGTGCCTGAACCTATAATATCACACATAATATGACGTCAGTTATGAGTCGTATGTGTATCTGTTGGTCAAAATAACAAGATGTATTTATGGATAAAATGGTGAAAGTTGATGGAGCAGCTGGTTAATGCACAAAGGATCAAACGAATAACAGGTTTTTTACTTTGTGTGAATGTAGAACTCATGCTCTGAGCTGACTCCTCTCAACTGGAGTAGACTAGAGATGAGACAGTTTATTGTTTGTCATTTGGGAGCTTTACCAGACCGTTTACTTTTACTACAGCTATTTTCCCCCCAGTTATTCTCTCACTTTCCAGTCTCATTATCTGAACGTTCTCCACCCTATCAGGGCCGGCTTTTCTTCTGTCCTCATATATATTTAATTCCCTCCTGTCATGCGGCCATTGATAAGTGGTCGTCGTCTCTGGCCTCCATGGACATCTGCGTCTCGGAGCTCCAGAAACTGTCCTCTAACTGCTGCAATTCTGCCCGTCCTCAGCCAATAAAGATAAGAGCGGGACGGCTGGAATGTGGAGCCGAGAGGTGACAGTGACGGGATGAAGGGACGCAAAAGGACATAAACTCCGGCACTTTCCGTAACAGGCCTTTTAACTTTTTTTTGTTTTAAAATTAAGTCATTCGGGCCCAATATTCAACAGTGATGATCGGGGACTTTTTTATATATATGAATATCCGTTGTGCTCATGATGGTTTTTGACACACAGCTCATCAGTAATTAGTTTGAACCAAATAAAAGAATCAGACAGCTAAATGTCATCAACACTGAAAATAAAAGAAAGAAAATCACAGAGCTTCACCGAAAGGGCAATTTAGTTGCAGCAATAAAACAAGCAAGTCAACATAATCACATAGAACTACAATGAATACATGTTTTCATCCTCATTGACTTTGTTGAGAGATAGTAGGACGCAAGTCCTCACATCGGAGAAACTGAAATAAATCCCAAAAGTTTGATGTTTTCGCCTCATAAGTTACAACAAATTATTGATCAATATAAAAAAAAGTGATGGCAATTGTTTTTCTGCCAATCTAGTAATGCTATTAATAATACAAAGATTGTTACAATGTCAAGACGATACACAGGAAACTATACTTAATATGATAATATATACATGATATAAACACATATTTTATATCATTATTTTGATAAATAACAATTAAGTTAATTTATATATTCAATTATATTGTTACATTTCGTTTGACACAGTTTGGAAAACAATGTTTAAATAAAGCCTGATGTTACCCGATACATAAAAAAGAGATTCCAGTTGCACTCACACAGAGGATACAGGTCATTAATTGAGCACTTTCGATACTCGGTATCGGTATCAAGACTGAAAAAAATCAGATCAATGCATCTTTAGTCATGAGATGATATTATTCCTCAATGCTTATTTAGACAATCAATTCATAATTGAAGATAGTTCTCATGTTAAAACCCAAAACATTGACCAGTTATTCCGTCTCAAATATACAGATTTCACAGTTTAAAAGTTTCAAATCCTTTTAGGTTTTTTATTTTTATTTTTTTGCATCAACAAGAAAAATGTTTGAACTTGACGAGGAACAATCGCTTTTATTTCTTCAAGTTTCAAAGACATTATGATAGATAGTTAATGAAGAAAATTTGTTGCACATCCAAGAACCACGAAGCAGTTTAGAGTTCAGCACCAGAAGAGCATTTCATTCAGCATCACGTGCTCCACGTATCCACTTTGATCTTCTCTTTATACTTACACTGGTCCGAAGCATCAAACCAAGCATCCCCCCTCCACACACACACACACACACACACACACACACACACACACACACACACACACACACACACACACACACACACACACACACACACACACACACACACACAGAGCCAGGTCCTGTGTTCTGGACCCGTGGACCACCGGCAGGTCGGGGCTCTAATGATTTCACAGCAGCAGATTTAACAGAGGGTGGCTGCTCTGTGTCAGACGACCCCAGAGGGTTTAGAAAGGCTGACAGTCAAAACATGGACATAAAGGTTTGACCCTGAGAAATCTAGGAGGTGGAGACGGTTCAGGGACCGACTTCTCTAAAAGCATTTTAACACCACGGAGGCTGCAGCACTCCACTGAATATTTTACAGAGTGAGTAATAAGTGTTATAACCTACAAGGGAACGACGGCGGCCAGCGTTCATAAGTCAGGGAGGTAATGCAGTTCTGATGAGCTCATACGGGCTTGTATGCACATTTGTAGACCATGTTTATTGTCACAAATGAACACCGTTTTTCCCTTCAAGTTCCATTTATCATTCGTAATCTCACTTTTGTTGTTTGTTTTTGTTAAATTTTAGTATTTTAGTTTCTCATTTTCTATATTTAGTTATGTTCTTGCTTGATGTACTCTTGTCATTTAATTTCCCCAGAGCATTTTATCTTATATTATCTCATCTTAAATTATGGTATCTTATCTGTTTTTTTATTTGTTTTTTTTTAATCTAGTTTTAAACAAAACGGATGTGCCAACCGTGCACAAAAACACACACATTAAAAAAAAAAGGACAAAAGAAACACCGTCTCTTAAATAAACTACAACATATACATAAATATACACAGGTGCATAATAACATACCCACATGTTTATATCAAACCATAATAATGATTTTGCACCATGTATATTATTATGTTGACACGTGGGTGAGCTATTCTGACAAATTTTCAGCAAAACTATCATTTTGAGTTCTGAGTTTAAATGTCATTCCATTGCGTATATGTTGTGAACTAAGTCAATCCACTTGGTTGGTCTTCCTGAAAGTCGTTTTCAGCTCAGAGCCTTTTTGTATGCCTCAACCAGTATTCATATCGCATTGCACAGTGAAGCTCTTAGGTATAAGATTACAAAATAAAAAACATGTGTTAAGATAACATGAGTGTTATCTTCTAACATCTTATCTTATCTTGAAATATATTATCTTTATACAGACTTTATATTGCATAGACTATATATTATATGGAGAATATGGACTATATATTCTCTGCCTACGATATTGTCATCATCATGTCAACTGTGACGTCCTACTTATGCACAACCAAACATTTTTTTATAAAAAAAAAAAGCGTTATTTGGGATTTGAGTGGAGATCCCACAGCTTGCAATGACACCAGGTTATGTCAGATGGGAAATGTGCACCATATAAAAATAGTATTTGATGTAATATTGGTGCATAACGTGTCCTGGGTTGAGATATTGCAGTGTAAAACTCATGTCGACCTCACCGAGTGACCTTTTTATACAGTCTGAAAAGATTACTTGAAAAAAAGGATTCAAATTGAATAAAAAAAAGTACGAAAATAATCTATTTCATTATCATGCGATGGCTGTTGTATTTTTGGGGTCTGTGTACGTGTATACTTTCCAATCTCTTTTTTGTAACTTCTAATCTTTTTTTGTGTTTTGGTTCATTTGAAATAAAAATAAAAGTAAATAAAATCCTCTTAAAAGGAATCTAAAGAGGTCGGCATTCTTGCAGATATTCCTTCTATAAAGTATTTATGTTGGATAACTTATCTTTAATTCTATAATGTCATCTAAAAAGAAGTGCATCAGATGGAGCTGTGTGGACGCTGTTGTGTATAGTAACACTTTGAAACTGTGTTGAGGTCATTGTGCTCGGTAACATAATTGCCCCACAGGCTCTTAATGGCGGAGGCAGCTAGTTAAAGTCCCTGCTTGTCCATTCATGCTCAGCTCTCTCCACCTTTCTCTCCCGCTCATTAAAAACCGGTGAATGGGCCACAGATGTGGAGTCAGCCATTAGTTTTACCTGGAAGGAGCTCTGGGAGAGGTGAAGCTAGGAAGCGAAGTCAAACACCAGGGTGAGGGGCTTCGTCCCCCCGTCCCCGCCGGGGCCACCCAGGCTAACAATGTGTTCACCCACGGTGCTGTGAGGAGACGCATCCGGTCCTCCGACAGATGTTACCTGCGGCAGGTTCAGAAACGGTGAGCTCGAGACGTCCTTCAAAAGACGGGCTTCGGGGGTATTTTACGACACACGCTGAGATAATCTGGAGGATCTGCTCGTTCTGTTTCCAAAGTCCTGCATCAATCTTTGGCCGACACGCAGATCCTTTACACCTGGTTCTGCTTACGGGATCAATATGTAGAGCATCGTCTCGACTCCTAATCTTCAGCAGAGGTCATTCAGGTTTTTTTTCTTTCTTTGGAAGAAGAGCCACACGTCATTAAAGATGGTAATTGTTGGATGATGGGAAAGTAATTTTGGTCCTCAAGGTTTCTCTATATGGGCAGATGTAGGTGGTCCTGCCTCCACGGGCCTCGTTTGATCTGAGTCGCTGTTTTATGGTCCGAGCCCCTTCGTTCATGCTACAACATGCAATGTTCTTGTAGACAATAGGGGACTGGTGTTTGTGTTTGGCCATTTCCTGTTTTCAACATGACAATGAGGGCACATACAGGTACATAAAGAAAAGTGTTCCAACACCTCTGGGTGGAACTGATACTCAGACTGGGAGCCTGGCCTAGTACCCAACGTCAGGGGTCGACATCACGTAGTTATGTGGCTGGACGGGAGCAAATCCCTGCAGCCAGCATGAAAAGCAACAGATTGATGCCCATGTAATCATCACTTGTCAAATGCTGGACTCTTGGTCATTGGCCCTGAGCTTCAAACTATGACGCTCTAGTCCAGTGATTCTTAACCATAGGGCCACCTAGAGGGCCGCCAAAAACTTTCCGTTTTCCACCTGTGGGCCGCGAGGGCCGTGGGACCGCATAGGTTATCAATTGAAGACACCAGAGATATTACTGTTATCCACGAGACGCTCAGTTACAATAGAGCTTCCCACCACTTGGTGGCGGTAATGCGTCAGTCAGTTATTTAACAAGCTCCAATAAGCAGAAGAAGACACTCAGCCAGCAGCTAGCTAGCCTGTAGCAAAAGTTATAGAGAAGTATTTAAAACGAAAACATGAAGACGAAAGTGTGTGTCAATTATTGGATGCCTGGTGTAGCCTCCGGAAGAACTCAGTTCAACAACTTCTCTCGTTCTCTAAATTTATTTACTAAATGATCACAAGCAAAGTAATAAGCGCTGCGATTGCAAAAGCAGTGAGTGGTACAGCCAACACGCAGGTTGGGCAAAGAACAACTGCCCCACAAACGGAAGTGGGGCCTTTCATACACAGTTTATCGTCACAGGTTCGTCTCGCCTCGTCCTAACATCTGATTCGCTCTATCCTGTCAAGATAGGGTGACCAGACGTCCGGATTTAGGCCGGACAGTCCGGATTTTCAATGCCCTGTCCGGCGTCCGGCGTCCGGCGGCCGGACGCGTATTTGTCCTCCTTTTTGCATACCTGCAAACTTGTCACCTTTCGGTGAAATTCACTGTTTTGAAATCAAAATATATGAACTGGCCGGCCAGCGTTTCTGAGATTGGAGTGGTCGTGATCTTCATAATAGAAGATCTTTGATGAGTCTTGGCCAATCAGCGTTAAGATGTCTACAGCGGCCGTTTCTCAATACACGTTCTTCTCTGTACTTGATGAGGAAACACACAACTGAAAGTTGATGTTCTCTGAATACTACTGTTGTTGAGTCACAACATGTACTTTTAGAATGTTTTCAGGCGAGAAGTTAGTTATTTAAGCATCAAATCTGTGGTCGGCTTGTCAAGAATCACCCTACTTAAAAAGATACGGCGACCAGTTGAGTTCCTGCTGGCGGGACCGTGAGTCTCGCAGCACCGCGCCATCAGCGCTGTGCTGCCCGCCGAGAGCAGCCTGATCCCGGCAGGACTTTTTGAAATGATCCGCTGGCTCCGATTTCTCCATAGCGGTTAAACATGAGATACAATTCAGTTTTGAGGATCTAACGAGCAATCTTTATTAGTTTATTATTTATTCACAGTAACGTTACATCAATTTAACGGAGGGAAAGGTTAAGATTCATAACTTAATGTTTTAATTTAACTTTTACTTTGAATTTCAGCGGTGTCTTTTTACTTTTGACCGAATTGATTGCAATTATATGTGTATCTATATAAATACATATATAAAATACATATTAATTAATTGTTAATTACAATTAATAATTACATATTAAGAATATATTACATATATAATATATATATATATATACATATATAATATATATATATATATATATATATATATATATATGATATACATATTAATTAATTGATAAAGCAGGGTATGCTCCAAGGAGATCAATTACATTAAAAAGGGCTCACATCCCCTCTCTTCACACTTAATAAAATCAAACTGCACCCCTTATATGCAATTATAATACGGGTAGATCAAATCAAGCATTCTGATTGGTTGAGAGTGAGTCACGGGGTGTACTTTATTCAGCCATAAAGTACTGTACAGCCTGTTTACATTTAGAGCGTTCCATATCAGTGTGCACTTAAAATAACAGGTAGATTTAAATTGTGCGACCGTTAGTTGTCATTTCAAGCTTGACAGTTACCAAACAAGTTTGGTGTAAACTTTGATATTTGAATGACTTTTGATGAGAATGTCAGTGGTGAATAATGTATTTGTGGTCCCTGTTTCTGCTATACAGTCAAACGTTGATACGGCTCACAATCAGGAGAGCAGAGCAGATAACGCTCTGAGAGCAGACTAGTTAGCGGGGAGCGAGTGCATAAAACCGGAAACTAAGATGAGGAATGTAAAGGGTTTGATCACAAAATCCTGATAATTTCCAGTGAGACATAATTACGTCG
The DNA here is from genome assembly GCA_038501785.1 of Myoxocephalus aenaeus. NCBI lineage: Eukaryota > Metazoa > Chordata > Actinopteri > Perciformes > Cottidae > Myoxocephalus > Myoxocephalus aenaeus. The sequence continues at coordinate 3,792,752 of JBAMJR010000144.1, read as the reverse complement.
GTAATTTCCCGACGCGAGGCAAGTTCTCTAAACATTATGGAGGAGAAAAATGACAGAGAAAAGACGGACAGAAGCAGCGAGAGCACTTCTTTACATCGGTGGCTGAGTGTCATCCTCCACCCTGCTTTCAACCGGTCAGTTTTATAGTCCAGTCAGTTTTATAGTCCCGTATGTGCGTCCCGTACACATACGGGACTATTTTCTCTGTCGCTGAAATGCGATACACAACGTTTGGTGGCTACAACTATTTTGTGCTGAAAGGGAGCTTACTATTACTGTTTATAAAGTCGCAGGTACCCGTATTATAAAAGCAATAAGGTACTCGAGGCAGTACTGTATCGACAATAATGTACTGTTCAAGGGTGTTGTTAGGCCCGACGCGCAGCAAAATACCGAATAGTGTCCTCCTTTTTGGTGTTATGGATATGGTCACCCTATGTCAAGAGGAGGAGAATCCCGTGTTCTCATCTTTTCTCACAAGACTGGAACGTGCAACGACCAGTCTGCTTCCATAATGTCAATATACTGATAAACAGTTGTGGGTGTTGAAGTGTGCAGGCGTGTGACTAACTTCCCTTGAGAACTGGACATTTCATAGACACAACCAATTCCAGCTCCATAGCTGTGTTATACTGACCTCGCTAACCTGAACGTTAATAGACATGAAGAGTAATGGAGAATATCTGCAGAATATAAGGATTTATATTATCACCCCCAAACGTCTAAATGTTTGTGCAAGTATAATCCTGACTCCACGAAGTAGAGCTTTGTGAACGAGGTAATGAGGCGGAGCCTGTGTGGAGTGTGGGCTAACGCTAGCAAGGCTAGCAACGCTAGCTAACGCAGCACTGAAGGCTTCAAAGCTAAAGCTATATCTAGAAACCAAACATCCAACGCTTGTGGGAAAGCTGGTGGGGTTTTTCAAGAGAAAGGACGATGTACTACAGATGCAGAAACGGTCTGTCGTGTCACTGACTGGCAACTCCAAATGTGCTGTGAAAGCCAGCTGTCACAGATATGAGAGCAACTTCTGGTTCTGCAAAAATTAAGACCGCTGAAGCATATCATTCACATCATAAGGCTATTTGCACTTTATTTAAATGTTATTTACAGTTTATTAAATTTTTTTAATTATTATTTTTAATTGTTTGCACACTTGTCTGCACACTAATAGTTGCACAATAACTGTGCACACACACACACACACACACACACACACACACACACACACACACACACACACACACACACACACACACACACACACACACACACAGATATTCTCCTGAGAAAGTAAAAACCTCACTTTTACTGTCTTAAATATTCAGGTTTCAATTCAATTCAATTCAGTTTATTTTATATAGCCAAACATCACAAATACAAGTTTGCTTTACAATCTGTACACATAACATCCCTGTCCCTCGACCTCACATTGGATCAGGAAAAACTCCTCCAATAAAAATAAGGTTTAAGGTTTATTAAACAATGTTGATTAACCTATACTGTACTGTAGTTGTTCAATAATACAACTAATCCTAAAAAAAAATACTTTCATAATAATTGTGCACAGTGTATTTATTTTATTACCACATAGTATTTATCAAAATAGTTTTAGTCTCTTGTTGTTGACTTTTTAGTCTCCCTTGTTTTTGTAGAGCAATCAAATTATTAGTTATGTTTTATGTTAATACGTCTGACTTGTGCCTTTAAATTAGTTATTGTATTAGCTTGATTTGTTCCATGACTTGTTGTCTGTGCAGGTTTACATACACATGATCAATAAATGTCTTTGTGATGATCACATTGCATCATGTCATTTATTTGACAAGGTTTTTGCTTGTTAAACTGTAGGTAGATTTGATTTAGTTATTGAATACAAGTCAAACCAAGAGTGAGATCAATTAGTTAATAAACCAATACAGTGTTAATATTTGAATGGGCCCCGGGGCACTTTGTACTTGAAAAGGTTAAGAACCCCTGCTCTAGTCTACTTCCTCCAATGGCGTCATATTTAGAACGTGGCAGTTCCCACTCGTTACAGGCAGAGTGTCTTTTCAAAATAAAGTTCCGTCCTCACAGGAAGTTAAGTTTCGGCAACAAAACTATGAGCGTGGTTGATGTTAACTTGGGTGATTAATGACTCACTAACCCTAAAGCGCCGCTCATAGTGACAAATTTAGAGAATAAATACCAATGTTTCAGCTTCATTGCGCTTTAGCTCTTTCAACTCAATCATTAAGTATTTTACGGTACCCAGCTGTTTTGAGCCAAAATAAACTTTGATAAACCCACTGTACACTAGCTGCCCAGCACCGAGCAGCTAAATAGCCAAATATGTTTCTCAGGAGTGGGTGGAGACCAAACCAGAGCTAAATGGATTTTGAATTTTGGATTTACAGTCATCAGGTTTATGTGACAAACATGACTTCAAATGAATGCTAATGTTGCTCTGTAGTCACTCTGCATTCTGTTTCATTGACAATTAATGAAGCTTTAGCATTTAGAAAACCTAAAGAGTCACACACACACATGCATTTAGCTGTATGAAAATAAATCATCCTGGTTCTGAATTAAGACTTGCAATGAAAAGACATTTAGTGTTCGCATCACCTTCTGTTCACTTTCCCTTAAGCGGCCTTAAACAGGTCAGTTTTTACCAGAAAAGCAACGTGTGTAACATGTTTTGAGTGCAGCAGCCGTTTGTCTCAGCTGTGTTGAAATTCCCTCCTATCTGTAAAGAGCTTAAAATAGCCTCGCAGCTCTGTGTCCCAGCCGGCATCAGGCCCCATGATAGTGTCAGATCAGCTTGAGGAATGCAGCGACAAGCTCTCAGACTCAGATTGGATGCTTATCACAGCAGCGTGAGCTCTGATTGGATGCTTATCATAACCATATCCTGTTGCCAGCTGATGGAGTGACCTTTACAGTATCAGCGCGGGATGCCATCGCAGGGCGAGGCGGCAGTGACTGGATATTCCCTGATGCTTTTTTCACACCTCTTGGCTCCTTCATCAAACCTGCGTGCCAAAATAAGTAACAGTGAGGTTACAAGGGGCCTTGCAGTTGCACCATATCACGGAGGCTGATAGAGGAACTTTATGAACATGAGGCAAGAATCGTTAATAAAAAATGCAATCGCTATTTTACAGGTGTGACAGAGAAAGCACCTTTATTTAGCATAGAACCTCCAGGCTGCTGTCTGGACATGTCAGGGATCTCAGGGTGTTGAGACAGCACTTACAGGAGGTGCACAGATTATTGTTGCCTGTAATTAATTTAAAGAATAGATACCGTCTGTTCTGCCTGTTCTGCATGTAAATCAATGGCAAACTATATCGCCATGTTATTTGATAGCTGGCTGCGATAAAGTTTTCTTCTCTGCACAAAAGTTATTCTGGAAAACTTTTTTTTTAATCCCCCAAAAAAGTGGAGGTTTCACTGCTAAAAGAGAAATAGTGTGGACACCTGCCACAGAAACATCAGTTGGTCAGCTACGTTTTGGCATTTTGCCCGGGGGGCGTTTGAAGGTCGGAAGTTTTCGGAAATTTCACCTGGGAGAATCACGACCTCCGAATTAAACGCAGCATTATTCCATTATTCCTGATTTTTCTAAATCAAAACAGGAAAAGAACAAAATGTCAAACTACAACAGAATTAAGCTGTTTTGGGTTATTATTGTAACTTCAGCCAACTGTCAAGTACTTTTCAAGGGCTTCGTTTGGAGAGAAAAAAAGCAGTGTGTATGTGCACCGTATCCTTAAACAATGGTTCATTAAAAAGTATTTCGCTGTTTTGGATTTAGAAAAAGATCATCGATGTGGCGTTGCATAACTGCAGAAGTTGGTTGACAACAGTGTACAAAACCTGTGAAGTGACATGTTTTTATTGTGACGTCATTCATTTCAGTGCATTCTGAGTTTTACCATTAGAGGAACTGCAGCTACAGACACTTGAGCACTAGCTTTAATATTCAGCTAAAAGAGAACCAGTTTTCTATGAACCAATCACATATGGTCTTTTCTTTCTCAGTCATAGTATCTAACTCCAGCTGAACTACTTTCTGTTTATTTCTAACAAATTATTACAACATTATTATATAACTCTTGGTGTTGAGAGAAATGTCTAAACTGAATGTTTTACTCTGATAACGTTATTGATATTGATCTAAATGTTGAAAGATAATGACTACTATACTTTAAATTGCACCTCAGACAGAGATGACTGCATAATTGTAGGGTTTAATTCTGAGGCTGGGACATAAATCTGACCATGAGTGCTTTGTGGCTACCCAGGTCAGTCCTCCTGTGGGAAAAGAGAGATGAGAGGCTCGGGGTCAATCTGGGCTAAGCCCTGCTGGTGCCAGTGGACCCCTCGGTTCCCTTGACAGACCCTGAGACAGTGTTGACATCAAACCCAGGTCAAATGTTCTCAAAGTAAGGTGTTTGTCTCGGCCGGCTTGGACTACCACAAGAGCCAATGATGTCAGGCAACTCTTCAGTTATCTTTCAAGTAATTCTTGAAATCTTTTGAGGGGGAAACCAAACCCAAAAGCTCCACAGAGGGCTGAATCAACACATTTTATTGTCAAAAGAATAGTAGAAATCTAAATGCTTGAAAATAAAAGCTGCACCTAAAAAAGATATTGGGACTAGAACAATAAAACCTATCGTTCTTTACCGTAAATAGCAAATTCACTGTATTTTACTTGGCAGAAAGACAACACTTCCTTATAGATTTTCATTTTAATGACACAAACTTATAACACGCAGTACATCAATGTAGTCTGTATGACTTCACTCAAATATATCAGCTGGTTTATCTTCTAAAACACATTGACCAATGATGTAAAACTGTCTTGTTACACTTTTTATGTTTGATATATAGCAGAGTATTTTCAATCTCACATGGAATGTAATAACTTACAAACAAAAAACAACTAATACATCTAAAACCAAAAAAAAAAGTCTCAGGAAGAGAGACATCGTCATTTTAAAGCCGCCATTTTTAAGCCATCTATTAATCGATCAACAGAAAATGTATCTGCAACTATTTTTAAATCGATCAATCCTTGAAAAAATGCCAAACAGTAATTGGTTCCAGCATCTCTGTTTTGAGAATATTTTAATTATGTGATAGCTAACTAAATATTTTTGGGGTTTTAGACATGTTTTAGACAAAAAAAGTAATATAAAGACACTTAAGGAAATTGTGTTGACTATGTTTCACTAGTTTCTGACGATTAATCAGTAGAAATGATTGGGAGATTGATAAATGAGATAAATAACAGTTGCAGCCCTACACCCTTATGTGCACAGACAGGAAGTGAAAATAGACCAGAATCCACCGTCGCCATGTGGAGTTTTTTTACTCCAGTGTGTGATTTCCTACATTTCCCAGAACGACCTTTGATCTGTTCAATCCTGCCGTTCGCTTCGGTGGATAATTTCACAAAGTTACATTGCATTTAGTCGCGACACATCACTTTATCTCAATCAAGCTTAATTGAGCGTATGTGTGTGTGCGTGTCAATTAGTCGTATGTTTACTTTCGTTTGGACCACTGGCCACTTCATGTGACGACCGCTTGACAAGAGTTTTAAGAGAAAAATGAGAGCTCATGCTCATTCATGAAATTGCCCCCACCCCTCACAAAATAATATAACCGGTTACAACGCTAAAGCTGATGTAAGCGACCCAAACACAACTGATAGGAACAGAACTTAACTCAACGGAGCTGAGTCTAATCGAACTGAGTGCCGGGTTTGGGAGCTCGGCTCAGGCGCGATCCCGCCGCCGTCTGCACCATTTTCCCATTCCCCGGCTTTTCCACGTCTACTTCGCTCTGCAGCTTCGTCCCTGAGAAAAAACAGACGCCTCCTCTGCTGCCGCCCTCCCCCTCCTCCCCTCCTCTTCCTCCGCCTAGCCGGCTTTCTCCCCCCCCACCTCCATTTGCCCCTTGGGCTTTTTTTGTGTGTTTTTTTTTATGGCGGGGCTTCTAACAGATGACCTCTGCCATGCATTAAGATGGCATGTACACATCCATAGACAACACAATAAAACAACTGTGTGCATTGGGTTTAGAGTTAGTTTTTGAACGTGCATATTGATTCCAGTCCAGCTCCCCAAATCCTCATCTGTCGGTTTTCAGCAGCGATAACAGCCTTTTGATTCATCCCCTACAAAACACATGTATACTGTAATCCAATCAAACGGCAGCCCCTGAGAGTAAGAAATCATCTTCGCCTCGTGGAGATTTTCATTCAGCTCTTTTTCTTATTCCGCTCGTGCTGCCTCGTCTGTCTGACCGCTTCTGCGACTCGTCCGGCACGGCGCTGTGTTATGAAGGACGACAAGCTGTAATTTGGTGTACACATTTACCTCATTTGCATGAGAAGCATTTGAGCTGCCTGCCACCGAGCTAAACGAATTACGCCGGCGGTTATTCTCAGTCTAAATAACGGAGGCTAAATTATGGGCGATGCTGGGAAGTGAGGGAGTCGCTCATTACAACAGAGCGGCTTTTCGTTAAGTTACGGCCTCCGCTCGCTCTCTCTGGCCATGACTTGCAGATGAGTTGATTCCTCGATTTTGACATCTGGACAGTCCCGTCATCGTAACCACCGAACAGACGGCCAGCAACTTTGAACGAGAAAAGGTTGAAGTCCCGAGAGGTAGTGTTGCTTCCCTTTGACCTCAAACATCATCTGTAGAAAAACCAACAACCCAACAAATTCAATTCAATTCAATTCAATTCAGTTTATTCTATATAGCCCAACATCACAAATACAAGTTTGCCTCGGAGGGCTTTACAATCTGTACACATAACATCCCTGTTCCGGGACCTCACATCGGATCAGGAAAACCTCCTCCAAATAAAGATAGTAAAAACCCTTTCACAGGGGAACAAAGAGCGATCGTTCTGCCCGGAGACCCCTGTTCGTTCATTGTTGATTTATTTGTCATGCAACTTGTATACTGTGTACTGTTACGGCACATTGGTTAATATTACAACTCAAATGACGGCCTTTTCCTAGACCTAACCAGGTAGTTGTGTTGCCGAAACCTAACTCAGTAGTCTCCTGGGAAGACAGGACAAGTTTATTTTTAAAAGGCCTTATGCATGTAACAGACACAAATTGACACGTCTCGCTGGCTTTCACAGTAACTTTTCGTAAAAGTTTGGCGTTTTTGGGCCCCCACTCGTCCCCCATGACCTCCTCCCTACGCAGAGTTTGTCACTCTTACTTTCCGGTCCACGATTACGTGGATTACATACAAATTGAATTTGTGGGATAGATACAAATAACCGGGAATTACTTTTTGTCTGTCTATCATGAACAGTGTAGAACAGCCTGCTGGATGACACAACTGTGAGAAGGCCTTTGGAGGACAAGGGATTAAAAACCTTGTGAACCTAATCTAATAAACCGTGAAAATAAAATGAAACTAAATTGCATTCATAATTGATAAATTCGAAAAATTTCCACCAAATTTGATATATGTGAATCAAACAGGGTTGATTGAAAATAGACACCTACAAACAAACTTTAACACATATTAAAACTTAACTAATGACCTTATTTGTTCCAAATTGAACAAATGCATTATATGATGAGCGGGATTCAGGAGATGGGTGTCGTCTTTCTTTATAATAGCAATAAAGTAGCTTGTTGATAAGATCCAAAAGGTTACAGGTGTCAATACATCAATACAAAGTTGTTGTTTTTTCGCAGATGATCTTTTGATTTATCTTACAAACTGGGAAAAGTCAGAATAACAAGTGGAATCAGGTCATAAAATAACGACGAGGAAAGAGCAACAGAGGAGGGATCCCACAGACATGCAATAGATTTAACTAAAAAGGTTTAAGATGTCATCCAAAAGTAAGATCTTGTTGAGTTTATGAAGTGTTGCTACTGAGTTCCCCCTCTCTTCTAGTCAAGACAGAAGTCTGGCAATAGTTTTGTTTAAAAAGAAACGGAAACAGCACTTCTGGTTGTCTTTTTGTCGGATGCAAACAACATTTCTAAAGGCATAATTTTATTGTTTGAAATTCTATAACAACGGCCCACTTTGTCTCCGGCTCATTTCTAACCAAATTTTGCACTGGAATTTCTCCAGACCTCCGTCGGCCTGACAGGACAAGAGGACTGCACGCAAGATTACATCTAGAAATGAAGCCCTTCCTCTTTCCGGACATGTCACAACATATGACATAGGTAGTTTATTTGGCACTCAATTTTATTTTCTATGTTGTTTTGTCTTAAAAAAAGGAAAAGAAAACAGAAAGTGCACTGTTGTTTTTTGGGGCAACGCCCTTCATCGGGGTCTAAACTCGGGGATCTCCCATGTCAGAATGAAGACTTGAATGGATAATGTCGCTCGAGGGTACACACAAAAAGCAGCGATATGATAAAAGTCTTGACATTTTTTAACCTCAAACATGCATGTGCCTGGTGCGCACCTTTAAAACCAAACTCAACTTTGCCCTTGTCAGTTTGTAGGTCAACCTTTTTTTTTTTACACCGTCACTTGTCTCGGCCAGTTTCACTTTTTGGGCTCCTGTAATAAGCAAAACCTGTTTGGTGGACATTTTTACATTTAAGCTAATATCTCCTGATTTATTATAATTTTCTTCATTTTTGTTTTGTTTTCAAGATGTAATAGTCATCGTACATCCACACTCTGACACCTGTTTGTTTAATTGTATTAAATGTCTGTATTATGGAACAGTATAACTGCAAAACTAGAAAAAAAGCATGTGTCGTTTTTTTAAACGCTGCTGCTGAAGACAAAGAGGTCACGTCCTCCTGTCATGTAATATTTCTCCATATTTCGGGGGTTTAATGACCCGAAGAGGAGTTTACATTCCATGATTACACTTGTTGGATTTTTCAAGGTTCAATCTCATATCTTTAGACTTAATATCTTAAAATTGGACTGTTTGCAAGCAAAACAAAAAATAAATATATAAAAATAAAAGGGTACGTTCCATCAGAACTCCATACCTGGCAGTGTAGAGAATAGTTTGAAACCATATTTAGACAATACAGCTTTGTTTATACTCGCGCCAGGCACCTTGGCGTGAGCCTCCACAGATGGCGTGCTAGCCACGAGCACGCACGAAGGCGTTTATGCTCAACCCACTGCTCATTGCAGTATTCTACAAAAAGCCAGAGGGCGTACAGACAAAATGTACTGTGAACATCATCAAGTGTAACGCCAGAAACCAACCTACACAATGCCGAGGTGGAGTCATAAGCTCATATATCCTGTTCACGGCCATATTATTAGCACCTTTATACAAGCCCTGTAGAGACAGAAGTCAAGTAGATAATGAAACAAAGGTTGAATACCATGTACACAATTCAATGTGGATGGCAAAATATTAACTCAAAACCTCCAAACGTCCCAAAAAATCCTCAGACATGTTAATAGTGAAAATATGTCAGTAAACTATTTACTATTTATGACAAAATTCCCACGCACACGTGCAGTGTGCAGCGTGCAAGCTCAAAGGTGTACAACCAAGACCTGCGTCAAACCTTCGCGCTCTATGCGCACACCGCCATGACGTAATTTTCTGGTGCGTACACCTGGCGCAGGTGCCACTACGGCAAACATTAAGTAAGCTTTATGCAGGTAGTGGCCGTGTACACACAATCAATAAACAAAATGTGATTATTTTTTCTTTCAGTTTGTTACAGTGGGTGAATCACACACAGAACTTTAAAAAGCAATCGTAGAATCGCTAAATTAAATAATGCCAGAGCTTCGACTCTTTGACTGAGACTAAATTCCACTATTTGAACGAAACGTTGTGGATGTTGTTCCTCCGTGACTGCAACACTGCTCTCACCTCTCAATCCGCTACAAACAACAGTTTGAGACATCTTTTAGTTGTTGTTTTTTTCCAAATCTGACGTTTAATCAGTTAGCATGTTGACGAAAACTAGTAAAGGCGTTTTTTTTAGTCCTTAAATGTAGAAGAAGCCCAACGTTTTCATTGGGTTGTTTGGGTTAGGATTAGGGTTAAGTCACTGTTTCTTAAACATTATTGTGCAGACAACTGCTGCTGGTGCATTTATTTTCCGTCTCTCATAGGCTATCTCTAAATTTGATATCATTCATTTTTTCAGCATTGGTTAAGTCTCCTCCTGTGACTCCTCTTCTTCTCTTCTTCTTTTCATTTCTTGTGCCTTTAAACGCGATTAACTGGTGATTCCAGAATGCTGATGGATGTGAAGGCGGTAAGCTGCGCTGCTTCCTCGCATCATGCCGTCAATATTTCTCCTCGGGCTTTCACAAGGGCCTTGTTTCGCTCCGGATTATGCTTTGGTCTCCCAGGTAGTGTTTTTTTTCTTTTCTTTTTACTGGCTCAGATTTAGTGCAAGGAGCTCTTCTCCTGCCTCTTCTTCTGCACTTTCTGAGATATGCGCACGCTTGTGTGTGCAGACGTGAAAGCGAGCGTATGTTTACCTGCCTGCATGTGAAAGTGTCTCCTCCGTAAGCCCCCTCGTGAGACTCGTACGTTATATATCGTTTATTTGTGAGGAGGATTACAGCATTTTGGAGCCTATAATCCATTCTCAGTTTCAAACACGCCTCCTCCTCCTCAAATCTATGGCCTGTCGCCAAGTCCCGAACTCTGAACCTGCGGGCTTCCCTTAGCTTGTGAGAACTAACCAACAATCCGACCCCTCCCCAAAACAACTCGACCGCCCCCGCCAGGCTGCGGTGGAGATGGGGCGCGTTGTTTTACGGCACGATCTGTCTTGTACGTCTCAAGCCAAATCCTATTTTTACAGCTTGCTTATACATTCCTGCTGCAAATGGTTTACATACCGAGGCAGGGAGCCGTCCTAAATCAGCTGGCAGCTCCATGCAGCTGGGACAAGGTGGAAACCTTGTCATCAGCCCGCTTTACCAGCGATTAATGAACCTCAAATTAAGATAATAACATCTTAGTCTGACCCGGGCCAGCGGATTACATCACTTCCACGGAAATTAAATTTTGACTCTTGTCGCTTTCAGTCAACCGCTGAGACCGGCGGTATTTACCCACCTTGTTTTTTTCTCTCCAATTTCTTTTGAGAGGTTGAGGGGGGCGATGCGGTGCCCATTCATGAAACTGGTGGCGTGTTTTCTCATTCTCGTAGGGTCCTTCAGTGCTGTTCAAACACTGCTGAGTGAAGCGGCCATATAGAGAGGCCGTATAATGAGCAGAGGAGTTAGAGGGTGATGACTCTGCCATTCAGGGCCCAAGCACAATCTGCGCTAGTGTTCCAGGCGGAGGCCCTCAAGTGCAGCCACACAAATCCTCTGTTACCTACTCTGTTTTAAAACCTTGTTTCGTTCATGTTAGCAGCTCATAAATGGCCGCCCACCGCCTCAGCAAAAACAAGCAGAGGCCCTTTGGTTTTATAGGATGCAATCACCCCTCTGGATTTTCTTTTTCTTTATTTAATAGTGGAGGCTTTTATTTGATAAGAGGTGGCACTGAGGGCTTGTGTTGGCCAATCCAATCCATGCAAGTGCACATTCCTGTTTACCTCGTGATCATCATGACAAAAGATACAAAATAATTACCCCTCTGCGATTATCCCACTGCAAACCGTTTCGGTGCTTGATAAGCCTTTAAATGCATTATGTGTTACTCCAACTGGAGTACTGAGAAGCTAGCAACGATTAGCAGCTAATTAGGAGACAAATTAACAACAAATTGTCTTTAGACGGATGCATAAGTTGAACCACAATGTAAGGCTGTCACAAATAAGATAATGCATGGCTCATGAGTATCTCTGTATTTATTATATATATTTTTTTGTGTATACCATTGTATCCTCGAACAACGGTTCGTATGATATGTTACGGAAACATTGAAAATCCATGAACTGCCCTGTAACACTGTTGTGTGTTGTGTCTCTGAAAAGATGACTTGATAAAAGAAAAGAAAAAGTTGGGTACCATGATATTTTTACATTTGCTTCATGATACTTCTTCAACACATTCTGCAAGTTTGTCTAGAAAGGTACAGATGTAGTCATCTAGTAATTTTCCCACCAACTGCAAAGATTGAACCTGCAAATCATTCACATAAGTTTATAAGGTGTCATAGATCATATTGGGCTGTTTATGTTGTTGTTAAAGTATTACACAATTTTTTCATCCTCCCACTCACTCCCTTCTGCAGCCGCAGAAGAATTTTACAATTGCGTTCTAGTCTTTTTTCAACCTTCCTTTTACTCTTTCCTTTCTGCATCCTCGCCTCGCTTCCAGAGGAATTTTTTTTTTTTTTGCATGTGGGAGAAAAAAAAAAGTTCTTAAAAGTCTTATGAGAGAAAAGGATGTTACCTCATTAAAGAAGAGGCCATAAATCTGTCTCCCTCCTCAGCAGCACCGCTCCACATCTGGCCGTTTGCTCCGGCCACTCACTGCTGCTCATTCTCGCTGAGCCCCGGAAGGGATTTATGGCTCGTTCTGCTTGTGTCACATGTTGTTTAGTCCTGCTTCCCTATCCGCGATCTCATGCCGGTACCGACCCGTCTGATGTGTGGGACTTGTGCCGAAGTGTAATCCTCTCTGCATCGAGATAGTCTGAGTCACTTGTGAAATGTGCTTACTGTGGCTCTGTGGCTGGAGGTGTTACCCGCTGCTGTCTTGGAGGATTCTCCACTCTGGATAACCTGGAAGCCACCTGGATGAATAATGTTCAAAATAAAAATAAAATGTGATGTCGTCTGCAGAGCTGGACTTCTCCTCAAAGACAACATGTATTTACAAGACAGATGCCAATAGATATATTGTGCCTACTGTCTTCGTAATAATTCAACTCCAGGTGTTGTATTGTTTATATTCTGTATGTTGATGTATCGTCGTATTCTTATGGTCATTATGAAAACAACAACCCAGTCGCCAGCATAAAACATTGGCCATGTACATTTCTGCAAACACTGGATACGTTGAATCTAGACATTTATGAACCAAATATATATTTCATATCAACATTTCTTCATATGTGTAACCAAACAACAAAACGTTGATTGACAGGTCTCTACATTCTTTGTCTTTGTCAACTTTAACACTTCCACAGTTTGTTTTCAGTTCGTATTCATTAATTGTAACATTTTTGGTCACCTACAAATTTCTTATTCAGCGTTCGATTGTACATAGCGCCACGCTTCAAAGTCACTTCTGGTTGCAAAAATAACAAGATGGCGACGACCAAAACCAAGAGGTGTGTTATTTAAAACGGCAGTCTGCAAACCAAATGGGTGACACTCTCTCTCTCTCTCTCTCTCTCTCTCTCTCTCTCTCTCTCTCCTTCATAACCAAATGTGGATGAGGCTTCTGGGCAGACAGGCATCCACTGCCTTCTCCCACGGCCTCTCGCAGCCAATAGATCAGTGTAAAAGCAAACCTGTGACGTCAGGTCATGATATACTGTGACTTGACTTTAAGTGTGTGTACAGGTCGGAATCTCTCTGTACGTGTAGACAGAAGCACTGAGGTTGTAGGCTGACACACAATGCCAGACGCTTCCAATTACATCAGCGTATCTGTCAGGGGGCCTCCGAGCTTTGCCCTTTATGAAAACAACGAGCGGCACAAGAGCATGCGAGGCCGCCGTGGTCGAGACAGCAGATCAAAACGTCTGTCTTCTTTCTTAAATTACATACGGAATTATTATGAAGCAAGAAAATGTTTGAAAGTTATATTTGTCATGTTTTTTCCAATGGCAAGGTTTGCTTTAGTCTACTAGCACAGGATTGTGCCGCACGTATTAATGCATGGCACTTCATTTTGTTAAAAAAAGAGTTGTACTCTTGGTTAAAATGATCTGCGCCACAATTACCGTTGAGTTCTTTTAGGCTAAAAAATCTAAACTAAAACTAAATTAAAATGAAGTTGTTGTTTTTTTGCCTACGCTATATTCTTAGCATTACTGTGAAGAGAGCTTTGAGCGGGGAGATAAAAGTTTCATCTAAAAATGTTAAGTCACCGGAATGTGTGGAATATGGAAAACATTTCTAGACTTTTATTTTGCTGAATAGCTAAATGTTTCTTGAGTGATGGGGTGGTCCCTCAGTATTGATAAAATCCAAGCTACGGCGCTGGTTTGACTTATATCAGTATCTCAAAATAACTGATAAAACATTTAGACAAAAGCAACCCAACCGAAAAGCCTCAGCTTCCAACTATGAAGCTCTTCGTTCACCTCTAGCCTCAGTTTTTAGACGTGTCAGATTCCACTCATTACATGCATGTAGTGTCTTTTCAAAATAAACTTCCGTCCTACAGGAAGTTAGGATGGACGTGAACAACTTAGTTTGGTTTAGGAAAAGAGCGTGGCTGACGTTAACTCACAAACTCAGGTGACTAGCGACAACGGAATCACCTTCATGTCAATAGAGGAAACTCCATGCGCTCATTGAGACTGTAAAATACAGTTTAAATCTGTGAAAAAAGATAGCATGGACCTTGAGTTAAAGTTGTTTAAGCTCTACCTACTTTCTGTTTTATAGTTATATGTATATTATGTGTATATATAAGTCTGTTAGGCATACAGAGTTTAAAGTAGGATAACAAAAACTCTCACACATACAGTATGACTTCATATGTATTTATTTTATTCGGATGATGTTTCGGGCCCCTTAGGCCTTCTTTGGGATCAACGATATTAAGACACAGGCGCTCATTTGTTAAATAGGCCGCCCCCAGTCACACAGCTGATGGTGATTAGACAATAAGGGGGAATCAATCAAGAGGCCTTCAGTGAATTAAAATAAAACACTGACTTGGAGTTACAGCGAAACAAATTACTTAAAATGATAAAAAAGGGCCATGGCCACTATGTTTAATTTAAATGTGACATACATCTGTGTGGTTATGTATATTTAAAAATGTGAATTTTTTTGCTAGATATTAGATATGTTTCTGAAAAGTGTTGTTGTCTCTGCACAGAAAACAGACTCCAATTTGACCATATGGATGTTTTTGGTTCTGCAGATTCAAATTGTCTTTTAATCGAGTTCAACATTCAGTTTGATTTAATACATTTAAATGCAAGCAGAACATAATTACATTTCATAACCCCATCAAAGCTATTTGTTTTTAACTGAAGCACATTTTATGAAGCAGGTGTTTTTTGTCAAAACACTGTTCTAGATAGATGCATTCGGGATACATTATCGGCTCAGTTTTTATGGATATTATTTGGTTGACATGAGTTTTAGTTTTAATTGGCTTTTTTAGGTTATAGTAGAGCGTGACAGGATACACAGGCATATAAGGGGAGATTGAGACCACGTGGCTCCAGAGTTTAATAATCCAGGCCGAAGCCAGTTTGGTGGTGGTGGGATGTCTGGATGCTGCACATTGGTTTCCTTGGAAGCATTTCAGTCACTGGTGCAGCAAGTCCATCCAGATTAATTCCAGAAACTATGTGTTTGTTGCAAAAACTTGTTTGAAATGATAGAAAACACACCACTCAAATTAAATCAAATTTGAGGAGTTTCTTCATCCAAGATGAGCATAGTCTGTATGAAGAGGGAAGTGAGTTTGGTTGTCTTCAAATTGCATCTACATTTGTACCAAGTGTTTTCCACAGCAGAACACAGGGATTTAGATTTGTTTTGTTGCCACTTTACATGCATTGGTGACAGCAAATAAAGATAGAATAGCACTTTTACACAGCAGAGTGTGTTTTTACCTTTTATTATGCAATATTTTTACAAATATTGTACACATCGTACAGATCTGCTAGTTAAGTGTGTAGTTATGTGTGCACTGCTGTGTCTGAGGGATTCAAAGCACCACCCTTGAGTCCAAATGTCCCCGCTTCGAGTTCGGAAGCGAACCATTGGTGCATGCCGTTGCCCATCTCTCTCCCACACTGTGAAATGTAAAATAGGCATAAAAAGGCATACAATTCCCCCAAATGATGCAAACAATAAATGTATAAATAAACACGGCAACTGCACACAAGCTGGTTTGGCCAGTAAGTGAAGCGTCCATCCAACAAGTGTTTTCTGGTGGCTGATAACGTCCTGTTAGTAAATCAGTAAAAATAAATATGCATGACCTCTGGTGTGGCCCTTTAAACCCCCGTCATAGAGCCCCTTTAGTCCACAATAAGCTTGTTTCTAGGATGCAGCTTTAATTGCATCACACGGCGAGCAGCGCCTCCGGTTCAAACGGCCCTGCAATCGTCCTGTCAGCTGCACGGCTCTGACATCAGCTGAGCCTCGGCGAGCCTGCGACACACACCGCAAACTTCAAAGCTGCTGCTCGTCTGGCTCACGCCAGAACCAGTTACGGTGGTGGAGAGCAGATCACCGCCACACAAAGGAAGCTTTGCTTTAATGTTATCAGAGGCTGATCCACGTCTGTACGGGGCTGTAATGATGCTGTATTTCCCCTGCCTGCCTGACAATGGCCTTATGGCTTTCATAAACGGGCCCTAATACAACTATACGCCATTAGAGAGCCACTTTTATTACGTTTCCAGCCCCGGAGAAGCCCATTCATCTCCAGCGAGATGGATTGCTCTTGATTTTTTGTGATCATCAAGACGGATGACTTTATGTTTGCCTCTGGCGTTGGAGGGCGAGGGGGGGGGGGGGATGGTGCCTGCATGCATCTCTGAGCAGAATCACAAAACACAGAATATATTTGTTAAAAACCAACAGAAAAAACATTTTACTTAATTTCAGTTTTTGCTTCTGGTCATTTCTGACACTGATGTTTCTTTGCTGCTCCAGTTTCAGGTTAATATGGCCTTTGGTTCCAATCCTTCAATATTACGTTGCCATTCAACTCAACTGGATTCTCAATCATATGTTTCAAGGGAAACGCATCTTCTGCCGGATTACGGTCACAGTTTGAAACAGTTTGAAAATGTTGGTAAATGTTGTAAATTGACACTAAACTAAAAGAAGAAACTCGTAAAGTTTTTCGTTAAAAAAATACATTGTGGTTTGGCGATAAAATTGAAAACAAAACAAAACAAAGAGGCAACGAAAGTACTTGGTTCACATAGACACAAACAGCGGTCTCCTGGGTGAAAGTTGTTTCACCCATCCACTTCCGTCGACTCATTTGAAACTCATTTGGGATGCATCAAAAGCAAATGTAATCCCTGACAATATACGTGTCCCTCGAACCGTAATTCACAGTGCAGTTTGGTTTTATGGGAATGTAATTTTTAGGAGACAGGGCAGCTGGTTCCTGCTATGTTCCTCAAAGAGGCTGAACAGGGTGAAGCGTGCGCACGTCAAGAAAACCTCAACAGGTGCTGCATCAAAATAGCAAGAATCAAACAAAGTATCGGCACACTGTCGTAAAAGCTCACAGACTCAAACACATTCCTCACTTGGGTGATTGAGATCTGCATGACTGACAGTCAAACATGGCCAACTTGAGAGTAGACTGACTCTCAATCAAACCGCTGTTTGATGGAAACGTTGCACAATTAGAATTACTGGAAGCTTTTAATACGGAGAGCGGATCTTTTTGTTTGATTCTTGCCTTACTTAGAAGAAAAAAAAGCTCTCAATATACATTCATTAACTTGTGATTTACTTCCCTGTTCTTTTTTTGGCATAAGGTTGTGACTATTATATGCAAATGTAGCATTTGGTCATGTGACCCCCACTGAAGAAAACAGCTGTGTAATTAAGTTACCAGTACAAAAAGGATCATGTGATATATAAATATATATAATTTATACTATGGACCTTTTTTATGGCTGCACTATTACATCAAATGGAAATGTGTCGGCCTTTTTAATTCAGCTTGACATATTTGGTACCTCTGGAAAACTTTGATCGCAAAGCTTTATTTTGCATTAAGCCTTTGTGTCAAATTATACCAAACTAGCAGTAATATTGTCTTTATTAGACAGTAAACGAACACAATTATACCCTAATTACACTTAAATTATGCTGTAATCAGAAACCGCATAATGGATAATTAGACCCTGAATAGAGAGAGGCTTCTTTAGGCCACGTAGACACTTTTATAGCAAATTATACTCTAATTGAAAGCCAAAAATGAGATCCTAATAAACAATAAGATACTTTTTAGATCATATAGTCTAATTAGAAATCAAACACAATGCCATATCTGATCCAAAATATGCTTGTTGGATGCCGTTACTGCCAGATGATGGTGCCATTAGACGTCACATTGAAGCGTCCTCATACTTTCAGGAGATGACTAATAAAGAAAACACATCCTCATCGTCGATCTGTTGCTTTGATAGTGAAAGTGTTTCCAGTGTGTGTAGCGCTGCCTCTGACGTCTGAGGACGCACGCTGACAGTTGTGGCATTCGGCTCTTTATCCGGGCCATAAACCTCTTTATCAGGAGCCGCTTTTGGACATTCCTCTTTTTTTTCTTCTTTTCTGTCTCTGTGTTGTTGGCCGTGTGTTGTTTATTTGAAACGGAGTTGTAAAAGATGTTCCCCAAACCGTCCTGGTGCAGGGCCAGACCACTGTCGAAAGGCTTTGATGAGCCACTGGAACTGCAGAGCTTCCCTGCACCCCCACCCCCCCCCCCCCACCGCCCCTGCACCCCCACCCGATCCATGCACCCCTTCAACCAGCCGAAATCTAAATGGGGGGCTTTGATGTGGCTGGATGGTGCCTGTTGTTATTGTTTGTATCAGGGCTTATCACTGCCCCCCCCGCCCCCACCTTACCCCCATCTGGATTCATGACCACAACCACACACATACACACACACACACACACACACACACACACACACACACACACACACACACACACACACACACACACACACACACACACACACACTCTCAGAGCATCATAACTGCCGTAAAAGTTTGGGATGTGACTTTATGTTTTTCCCTTCTTTTGCTTGTTATTTCATCTAAAATTACTGCCTTTGCTTTTAACTCCAAAGTGGATATTTTCTTCTTCTTCTTCTTCTTCTTCTTCTTCTTCTTCTTCTTCTTCTTCTTCTTCTTCTTCTTCTTCTTCTTCTTCTTCTTCTTCTTCTTCTTCTTCGTCCTCTCCTCTCCTCAGTTCAGCCAGACTCTCCCTGATAAGGATGATGGATGGGGCAGAACTCTGGCTCCAGCCAAGCCCGGCAGCTTCCTGGGAGCTGAGAGATACTGAGGGGGCGGCGGTGTGTGTTGGGGTGTAGAGAGAGAGAGAGAGAGAGAGAGAGAGAGAGAGAGAGAGAGAGAGAGAGAGAGAGAGAGGGGGGTTGGTTCTTTCCCTCTGCTGCCCATAGGTCTGCCAAATAAAACAATACTAAACAGGCCGTGTCGCTCCACTTGCTTTACATCCTTGCTGTAGGTGAGGTAAAAGGCGACCAGGAGGAGTAATCTAATTTCCAGTTTTTGATCCACAGAGGAATCTTTTTTTAAGAAGCTGCAGAAATAAAACAAAAATTGAAAAGCCAGATGGTTTCACACAACAAATGTAATGCTCTTCAAATAAATTCAACATGCGTAAACATTGTCGAAAATATGCTATTCAGCTTAAATGACAAGTTTCTGAATGCAACGTTTTTGGTTAAACTATATATGTTTTCTGTTTCTTCTTTCTTCCACTTCCTGACCTCCAACTCTTCCTCTCAATCCTGCAGAATTTGTTCAGTAGTAAAAAGGGAATTCGTCACTTTTAAGCACATTTTCTCATCGACTCTCTTTACTTGCATGGTTAAAATGTTAGAAAATACATCCAGTTATCGGTTTCAGTTCAATGCCTTCAATCTCACCTATTAAGGTGTCAATTGGTGAAACCTTATCCACGTCACTCACCTGTTTTGCTATAATTGAATATTAAGATCCATAGGGGAGACATTAACTGTCTCTCGTCTGAATAAACAACTATAACCTAAAGTCTTTCTTTCTTCTTTAGTCAAATCATAAATCCACACAGTAGGACATATAAGGAGTTTTAATATGGAGTTTCAAAATTTCACATTTTGTATTGCTTTACATTCTGCTGCTTATATATTGTGTTTCAATTTAACTACAACTTCTTAAATTAATCTTAATCTTTTTGTCTGAAACAGCAATGTCTTCCCTAAATATCTATATAAAAAATAATGATGTTTTGTTGACTGTGACCAGCAGAAGCACCATCGGGTCACATCCCTTGTTGGGGGAAACTGCGGCGACGCTCTATCTCTTACTGTAACCTCTCGGCCACACAGTGCCGCCCTGCTGGAAGAACCGCGATTACGTTAATGATTTGTTTGGGTTTCGGGAAGACGGAGGGGGAAAGTCGAGCCAATATACTGTTAAATGAAAAGCCTAATCCGTGTTTACATGCCGAGCAAAGACAGGCGTTTGGTGTCATTATGAATCAGACACGATAATGTTTCCCACAGAGTGCTTTAAAAAAAAAAAAAGATGTCAACCAATTATCGGTGCCGCCAGGATTAAGGGTGCAATGTCTGCACGATGAAAGATGCGTTAACCTGCTGTCATATCTCGGCACGATCAGAAACATCGAAGGGGGAAGCTGGCAACAAGCAACCTTAAACAAAATCAAGTCTTAATCCCGGGATTTAAATTCCCCTCCATGCACACCTCCGCTCTGTCACACTTCTGATTCACCCAGAGATACAGCCAGGGGACAACTTTTATTTCCCAGAATTCCTCCATTCCCCCATAAGGTGTGCGCTTGGAGCTTCACGATGATGATTTAAGGCTGTTTATCCCTCGCTCTCTTAAACATTTACTTTTCAGCAGGTGAAGCTGAGGAGAAAAATGTCTCTCTGCGGGGTTCGACCTCTGGAGGATTTAACACCGACCCCCTCTCCACATACACACACACACACACACACACACACACACACACACACACACACACACACACACACACACACACATCACTGACATTTACAAGACGAGCAACTCGTGATGGCATCCACAGAAACATGGGATGCGTATCAGGGCCGTCTGTCAGAGCCATCGGACGGAGTGTGCGTGTATATTTTGTAAGGTCACTCACGGAAGTACGCTGCGTCTCCATTTGATTGCTACATCGCGCCCGGGAGGCGTCTCCATCTTTCATCGCAACACATTGTTTTGATCCAGTTCCTCTTTTTAATGGCCCATAATACTTTACTGTAGCACGGCTGGAAGGAGATCCAAAGGCCCATGCTGAGAGACTTATTATCAGTTTATGCTTGAGGGTGGAGAGTAAATAAATGAACATTTCTCCGCACGCCTTGAACCTTCACCCTTTTATGTTCTTCTTCGGAGATTCTTCACTCCTTCTTGGCCGTTTTATTGCTTCTTTCCACTCTATTTTAAATTGTTTTGCTTCGCTCGCCCCCACTTCTCTCTTTCTCTCTCTCTCTCTCTCTCTCTCTCTCTCTCTATCTCTCTTTGCTCCCCACCACCTCCTGTGTTAAGCCTTGATAATATGCAACACCTTGAGCCCTTTAAGAGGCTGCAGTTTCAGAGAAATTACTCAAGAGACGATCCTGGATATTTAGTGCAGAGGTGTGTTTCTGGGTCGAGGGGATACCCGACTTTTCTTCCACTCCATTTCGGATGAGGACACGGGAGGTCGCTGGAGGGGATGGGGTCTTAAGTAGAGCCAGATCAGGGTCAAAAACTGTAATTAAGTCTGAGTGATCGTTCCAAAGCACTTGAAGTTTCAGTTGTTTTTGGTTTAATGGAGGTAAAAGTACAGTTTGATAAATTTTTTTCATGTTATGTCTGTCTGTCTGTCTGTCTGTGTGTGTGTGTGTGTGTGTGTGTGTGTGTGTGTGTGTGTGTGTGTGTGTGTGTGTGTGTGTGTGTGTGTGTGTGTGTGTTTGGGGGACCCACTAATGGGGGCGGGGTTTAGCAGAGACAAATTAAGACGTGGAGGAAAAATGTTGAGCATGATTAGTAAGCCTTAATGGTATAATGTCGCCCCTACTTCTGTGTGTGTGTGTGTGTGTGTGTGTGTGTGTGTGTGTGTGTGTGTGTGTGTGTGTGTGTGTGTGTGTCGGGGGAATGCATATAGTGACAAGAATGTGTGTGTGCAATTTACCAACCACAAACTCTAATTCGTACATATAGCTTATCTTTCAAGAAATTGCATGATAAATTAAATTAAATGGCTCTTTTTTGCAAAATTTCTAAGAATTTCTGTTCAAGGACATGATGTTACTGTTGCCACATGTTTAGAAAAGGTTTTCAACGGTGGTGGTTATTGAGGTTATTTCACTTTTATGTTTTGTAAAAAGAAACATACAAGTTGTAGTTAATTTTAATTAGCAGTTATGATCAACCCTATTTTCTATATATTGCATTAGAGATTAGATAGAAATTGAATGCTGGCAGGATTACATTTTTCCATCAAATAAATGAGGAATCTTTTTTAATGAATGTATCTGCCATGCTGCAAAATGTTCATAGACCCTTCTGCAAAATATTTACTGACATCGATGTCAATAGTAACCTAAAGCACGAGAGTGGGCGTCTTTACTCTAAACATTTAAAAGAAACATCATCTTTCCCCAACCTGAAAGGGAAAAATGCACCTTTCATGTGGATGTCCAAACAGTTTTGATGGTAAATGAAGGAATACATTCCTCAACGAGTGCTGTATCGACTGAGAGAGATGAGTTCTCCTGCTTGCAGGGCCGTGCCGGCAGTGCCTACATGTACCAGGATGCATTGCGTGCAAGTGTCATGCTGCCCTGCTGGTCTCTTTCCTCGGCCGCTCTCTGCTGCAGCCTGTATACTCTTCCTCGAATAAATACGGCTGACCATCCGAGTCAGCCCAAATCACCGTCCATAACGTCCTCTGCTCCGGTTTTGGGATGCCACTGTTGGAAAAGTTTGCAATACAAGCAAAGAGAGCGGGGAAGTTCTCTTGTTTTCCTTTATTACCACAATGGAGTAGAGACAATAAATCCTCATTTCCGAACAGTTTAATATTTCTACTATCATGTCAAATGTGCTGGAAAAGACATAAGAGCTGCCTGCTGACTGGAGACACAGTACATTTGGGGTTTGCAGCTGATGTGGTTAAGAATGGTTTTAGACAATCAGACTACAGTCCCTTCTAAGTGCACCTTGAGGGCATATTCAGCCAGACTGCTAAAATACATATCGGATTACACTCGAATCAAAAGGACAATAGTGGACCCATAATTGATGAACTGATATATGACTATACAACCCTCAACTGTCAGTGCCAGGTTTTCTGTGTGTGTGTGTGTGTGTGTGTGTGTGTGTGTGTGTGTGTGGTGTGTCAACAGTGACAGACATGGCGTCCGCTGACAGCTCGGCTCGCTCTTATCTGCACTGCAGGAGTGACGTTAGAGAACCATGAGGGGGAGAGAGAGACAGATAGAGGTAGAGGTGTGTGTGTGTGTGTGTGTGTGTGTGTGTGTGTGTGTGTGTGTGTTTCTCTTTCAAACACTTGACACAGTGTTTGTCACCTTTTTATTCCTCCTCTTCTGATGCCCGGTCCACTTTCTGACACGGTGACTGTCGAAACAACTCTTTATTGTCGGTTGAACGTGGCCTGATGTGGAAGTCCACGTATTACCACTCAACTAAGAAACTTGAAACTATGGGTTAGCAATGCTGAGAAACTCAAATCTAGTGAGAAAGTAGTATAGGTTGGCAACACTGACAGCCCGTCCCTTCAGACCTCCGTCCAAAGCCCCTCCCACGATATGATCATGAATAAATGAATGAACGTAAACAACCAACATGGCTGTTGTTGGTACTCAACAGGCAGCAACCTACGGTTCTGCCGAGTGAAGTCTTAAAAGTCTTAAAACTTACCTTCTCTCTACTGACCAACAGAGGGTGACTCCTCTGGTTGTATAGAAGTCTATAGAAAATGACTCTACTTCTCTCTTGATTTATTCCCTCAGTAAACATTGTAAACATGAGTTTATGTCTCAATCTCTAGTTTCAAGTCTTCTTCAATACAGCATGATGTTCATTTAGTAAATGATGGTCATTTAGAGTCAAACAGACCATAAAGTGAAGTTTGCTTTAGGGCGGGCTGACTATAACTGACAGGACGCTGCCGTTACCGGAGACGTATACAAGTATCTGACCGATTGCTCTCTACAATATCTGGGTATTGTGAGAATATTCAATCATATTTTGTGGTGTTAAGGTGAAATAGTAAAATAGTTTTGGTTAAGATTTGGCCTGTTTTTAGTTTTTTGTTACTGTAAACAACTGCCTTTATTGAGATCATTTGTTTCCAGTGAGATCAGGATGTGTCGGACACAAAACAGCAAAGAAATCAACTCAAAACATAAATGCACACATACATGAAGGCCCATAACTCCTGCTGCCATGTTGCACTTCCATCCCCTCGTTAAAAAAAAAATAACTAAATGAATAACTTCCTCCTGGTTATGGGAAAAGGAGTTAAAGCGAAGACGATGAGCAAGAGCACGGAGCAGAGGCTGAATGGGATGAGGGTTAGAAGAGGTGATTTGAGACGGAGAGATGACAAGAGCTGGAGTGAGGAGGAGGAGGGGACACGGTGAGGAAGGAGATGAGGTAAGAGAGTCGTGGGAAAGAGAGATGAGAGGCAGCGAGAGAGGACGAGGAAGAGGAAGAGTGATGAAAGAGGGAGAGGAACTTTACCAATCTGTACATCTGTGACCTCTGTGAGCCTCTACAGGTGATCACGAGGAAGTACAATAACAATATCTCATGCCTCTTACCGTCTGCTTCCCCCCTTCCAGCTGCTCCTGTGTGACATTAGATGATTAACTGGTTCTTCACGTGCACCAATACAAGAGCTCTCGAAGCAACACAGTCTTTACAAAAAATGTATATAGTTTAGAGTTGTCATTACGTGGCATATGTTGAATGCACAATTCTGGCCATTAAACAACTGCACCATTGCCGTTTAGATTGGTTCCCGATAAGCCTCGCTGCAAGCACTCAGAGAAAGATAGTGGTTAGCATTAATAACAAAAAGGGAATGCATGCTACACACTCTTGCTTTCAGCCTCACTACTTAGATTGCAGACTGCTTCCTGCATCGACACTGAATGGTGGCGTTGGAAGTAAATCTTGAGGCGCAAAATCATCGTCATCATTAAGTGCCATCAATTTGCTGGTTTTTGGACCTGGGTGAAAGGCTCCCACTAACTGACCCCACATTGCCATCCATGTGGCCATGTCTGTTTTTATTTTATTCAACTTTTTGTAAGCAAATCAGTTCATTTTAACGGCATTATAAGAGATAAGATAAGATAATCCTTTATTAGTCCTGCAGTTGGGAAAGTGCAGGACTACAGCAGCAGAGACACGTAGTAAAATAAAATTTTAAAAACAATATAAATATAAATAAACAGTAAAACAGTAATAAAAACAGTAAAGAATAATTGTTGTGTCTTTCTCATCCTTTGGTCGTAACTGTTTTATTTATTTTGTACAGCTGCTTTGCTGCTCCCAAACTCCCCACAGTTATATCATCGTCTTGGATCCACGATGATAGCGTGTACTTGTTTAGAGGACATGATTAGAAATAATGGAGTGAGATGTCAGAAAAGAAAAAGTTGTGAAAGAATAAGGAAAAAACAGCAAGTTGAGGAAAAAGCTTTGAGAGATAACAGCAAAACAACACTGGTGGAAAATGGCGCCGAGCCATGACAGCGACCCCATTGGTCAAAGGAAGAAAACACCAAACATCTCCATCCTTATTAATCTTCTTGGGATGCAAAAACATGAATTGGGAAATCACATAAGAGACAAACTCAACTTCTAGAAAAACTGGGACGACTACAAACACACGAGAAAAAAGGTAGAATGTGAAATAAACGGCTGATTTTATCTCATTCGTGAAACACGGGAGCCACATTAATCCGAGCTCATATTTTTTCGTGCTCATCAAAGCATACAGAGGAAGTCCGTTAACAGTTGAACTCGCGTGCAAAACCGTAGAGAGCGGCGGCCACTTGTTTCTGTTTATTTTAGCTTCATGATGTTTGTCCGATGGGACAGACATCAAAGACGAGACAGACGCCTGAGACAGATTGTTTGGGGTTTTTCTTTCATTTTTCATTGTTTCTTTCATTTTTTTTCCTTTGCTCTATATCTCTGCGACTCGGGGGGAACATGGAAGCTGTGTGACCCCCGGATGATTGATCAGGACATTTTTCTTTTTTTTCCATCTCTCTCTCTTTTTCTCTCTCTCTCTCTCTCTCTCTCTCTCTCTCTCTCTCTCTCTCTCTCTCTCTCCTGTTAAAGTAAATGACTGGTATGTAGAGAGTCCACAGCCCCCCTCACAGGCTATTAAGCCTCCCTCCGCCTCCCCCTGTGGAGAGAGGAAGATAAGGGAAAATTGAAAATGAAGAGGAAAGAGAGAGAGAGACGTCGCTGCATCCACAGGCAGACCTCTTGTTCTCCTCCACTATCTCTCTTTCTCTCCCTCCTTTGAGCTTGATTAGCCGCCAAGCTTAAGAGGCTTGTTATCAACCTTGGAGACGATGGAAGTTCATCGTCCACAGGACTTGACTGATGGAGACGTGGATGGAGGCTTTTTTTCTTAGCGTGTGTGTGTGTGTGTGTGTGTGTGTGTGTGTGCGAGCGTGTGTGTGAAGGAAGTAGCGTATATCTTTTTGACTGATGTGGAGTCACGGTAGAATGCGGTCAGTTCATTCGTATCCGGGGCCGCGGGGGACTCCAACATGTCTGCTAGCTGGTTCTCATTCAGTTACTAAACTAACTCTTTGCTTTGGGACGGCAAAAAGCTTCTTTTTATTGCAGTTAAGAATCGTAGAATTTGTGTAGAAGTTGATCCGCATTTAACACAGCAGGCTGACACAGAAGAGTCACAGCAGACACAAACTTTACTTTCGGGCTCCAAGAGCCCACTTATTGAATTCCCCCATGGGGATCAATTAAGGGTTATTTTATCTTATCTCATCAATGGGGGTCAGTAAAGCCATCCATTCTAAAAAAGGTCCTCTACTACAAAATAGGTAACTTCCCAGTGCCTTCCATTACAACGTTTTATATGTGTTTTTTTATTAAGATCCCTCATCCTAATGTCGATAGTATCAGTACAGATGACTTGTTTACCATTTAAATGAAGCTCTACAAAAGTTTTTAACTAATGCCAAATTTCTTGATAGTTAGATACGTTTAGCATTTCAAAACTCCGCCCTGATAGTTCCTGATCCGTTGTTTCCGGGGAGCAGTGACTATAACTGAGGGACCTCATTTAGATCCTGGTTCCTCTGATTTAGGGACCGAATCAAATTAAGATTCCTGAGAAAACTTCCTGCTGTGAAACTCCTCCTGAACCGCTAAGCAGAGAACTGTGGACAAACCGGGGTGAGGATAAGAGAGTATAGTCCACAACTTATTTTGCATCTTTCTCCTCTGCAGCATCAAAGGGCAACCCATACAGAACCAGCTTTACTTCTGCTTCACGGGCATTTTATGGCACTCGAGCATCGAACAAAAGTTACCCACAAACTCACCGTCATCCTCGCCTCACACGTATTATTGCGTGTGTCTGTGTGAGTGTGTGTCTCTGTGTCTGTCCGTGGCTAATCTCGCATTCTGCCGTGGCAAACTCCACAATATATCAAAGACTTCTCGTGGTTGCAGTGATTCACACTTCCTCAAAATACCTTTTATTGTTATTGTTTTATCCTGCCATCGACCGCCTGCTGACTCCTCACTCACTACTGTTAACATGTCCCCCGGTCGGTGAGAGATAACTCTCGTGCTACTCTGCGCCCAAAGATGTAGTCGAGAAAATAGTTTGCTTACTTTCATTGTTTGGGATGGTGTGTTTGGCTAACTGCTAACAGCTAACGAAACTGCCAGTACACACAATGACGAGTACATCGCCGCCACTCTGCTGCTATGCAGGCAGACAGCCTGGTGAGTTTAATTTAGTTTTGGTGAGATTGTATTGGACAGCAACTTTGAGCCAATTGCCTGCATCCATCGCCGCTTGTTTTTGAGTTTGAATGAAGTGTGTTTTTCGACGCCTTACAGCCCATTAGTGTCTAGGCTTAGTTTGCCAGGTTTTATTCATCCAATCGCACAATACGGCATTGGTTGTCGCGGACACACCTGGCAAAAAGCTGCACTCTTCTGAGAGCACCTTTCTAGTTTAGAAACCGATTTTTGTGGATAATTTAGGACGATGTGGAAAATATGAATCATGAAATTGAAACCATGCTGTAGGGCCGGCTTAAAATGGAAAATGTCTCAAACAAGTTCATCAATATATTTTTTCTCTCCACACAATGAGCAAAAAGGTTGGTGAGTGAGTTTCATTCACTTTGGTTATGAAGTAAATCTGGATGCTAACTTATGAATTTATGAATGCAAATGTGTATATATTTTTTTCTTTTTCTTTTTTGACAATTCCAAGCACTTGCATGTTATCCCTTATCAAAAGCGGTATCATGACTTGATGAACATTGTCTCCTAGTGTTTCTCTCCTCTCTGTGTGCGTCCTTGCCGGCTCTGGATGAGGCATCAGAGGACGACAGGACCATGTAAACATTCCCAGCCCCCCGAATCTGTCTGTCTGCCGGAGGTGATGCATCTGTCCGGCCCGTTTGTTTACTGGCCGAAGAATGTTAAGAATAGAGGCTTCAGCCTATGTGTGTGTGTGTGTGTGTGTGTGTGTGTGTGTGTGTGTGTGTGTGTGTGTGTGTGTGTGTGTGTGTGTGTGTGTGTGTTGTGTGTGGGTAATTTCATGTCCATGTGACCGTGTGCACTTAAAATAGAGAGTGTGAGGAGGCCAGGGGGACACATGGGTGGGGCGGGGTCACAAGTTTTGTTGCCTCTTGTATCGTCTTAATGTTTGTAATGATCCAATGGGATGTGGATCTGGTGAATATTGCACGGTGTTTAGTCTACCAATCACCACGGTGACAAAGAGTCTAGGTTTAGGGGGGGGTGGTGGAGGTGGGGGTCAGAGTAGTTAGTGGTGTTGTGGGTCAGGCAGGAAAAAAAAGTCACCCAACAAGCTGCAACAGAGAACAGCTCTGCTCTCATTGTAAAAAAAAATTGTAGGTTTTGGCTCGTTACCTATGACTTACCCACAGGATGAGAAGAAAACTAAAAACGTTTCATAAGATGAAATAGAACTTTATTAATCCTCAAGGAAAATGCTTGTGCCAGAGATTTATCAAGAACAGAAGAATTTGAAAAAATTATGAAAATATAAACACATATGAACAATAGAGTAATATGTATTAATGGTATAAGAAGTAAAGATACATATAGTTATATATATATATATATATATATATATATATATATATATATATATATATATATATATATATATATATATATATATATATATATATATAAAATATATTAGAATAGGAAAAGTATATTGCAACCACATAAGATAAAAAAGAGTAAAAATATGAAGTGCATAAGAAGAAATATAGAAACAAAAATAGAAAAGTAATATTGAGAGTTTTGGCGATGTGTAGTTTACTGAAGAGATATTGTACGATTTCTGAATACCGAAGTTCAGATTTGACTATCTGGGGCCACCGGAGTGTGAAGTCACTGGTGTAGCTTTAAAGACTCGTATGTCTGAACCTCGTAGCATGTCACATGGCCAGAAACTGTTGAAACCGACTAATAAAGACAATAAAATATATTCAAACTGATGCACAAGACGTTGTTGTGAAGCCATGAAAACATAGTTTCTTGAATATATTTTGCCCTGTGTGAGATTCATAGCTTCACATACCAGAAACATATTCCAGCCAATGATATTCCACTATTCCACTGATCAACAAGTGGCGGTAACGTGTCAAGAAACACATAATTGTGCCAAGAAAGCCGGTGAAGGGGACTGTAAGCTAGTAAAGCAGGCGGCAACCTCCGGGTCTAAAAAGTGAAGCCAATGCTGAAGTGCCTTAAACGTGTATTATCTCTAATGGCCAGCAGGGGGCGACTCCTCTGGTCGTATAGAAGTTTATGAGAAAATGACTCTACTTCTCTCTTGATTTATTCCCTCAGTAAACATAACATTGTAAACATGAGTTTATGTCTCAATCTCTAGTTTCAAGTCTTTTTCAATACACAATTATGTTAATTTAGTAAATTATGGTCCATTTAGAGTCAAACAGACCATAAAGCAGGGTATTTAGGGGCGGGGCTACCTTGTAACTGAGAGTGTGGTCTGTGAGTTGTCCGTGTTTTAGTTTTACAACTTTAACTCTTTCATAGTGTGTTTTAACTTCATGAAAGTTAATTGTAACCTTTTTGTGTCTTCTGGTGGCAATTAAACTAAGATGGAGACTGCAGAAATGCAGAATTTTAGGATTCTGAAGGGCAGTCCACTAGCCAATGAGTGACGCCACGGTGACCACTTCTTAAATACAAATAATTATATACATATATATATATATATATATATATATATATATATATATATATATATATATATATATATATATATATATATATATATATATATGTCAACCTGTTTGTTAAAGCTCAAGGATTCTTACAGTCTTGGTGAGTAACGTTAAATGTAAATTGAAATTTTGTGTACAAAAAAAGCTTCAAATCCAATTTGAATCGTGAATATGAAGACGTACAAACTTCACAAAAGCCAAAGAGACTTTTCATATTAACACAATTCTGATATTTACAGCATTGCCTTGTGACTTCTCTTGTATGACTGTCCGTTGATTTCCCCTCCGAGAACAAAGAAAAGGTCTTTAACTCAGAGTTTCAGATGCAAAAACAACAACAAAAACTTCACTAGGAATTTTGCTTTCAAATGTTAAGCGGTTTACTTGCACATTGTTACTCTGTTTTAAGATTGTAGTCTTAGATTTGAAAAGAGTTCTTTATGGCTTGTTTAAGGCTTCAAGACTTGAGATTTATTTGAAAAACAATGGCTTTGTTCCTCTCTCAAGCACTATTATAAATGTAATTAAACAGTGTTGTTAAACAAGGTTTTACCCAATTGTTTCAAGTTAATTAAGAGGTAATTTCACAGTAAACATTCTGTTCAAGATCAAAAAAAAAAGTTAAACAAAATCTGCTAGTAGCGAGAAAAGAAATTCTGAAACAAATCCAAAGCTGCAAAGTGTTAAAAAAACTGGTTTGAGATGGAAATAAGTTTAGTTCATAAGTGTTTATGTTAATAGTATATGTTGTTTTTTGCAGTGTGTGTTTGTTATGAGGTAGGTGGACATCAGTGGGTTTGACACACACAC
Source organism: Myoxocephalus aenaeus (assembly GCA_038501785.1). Lineage (NCBI taxonomy): Eukaryota > Metazoa > Chordata > Actinopteri > Perciformes > Cottidae > Myoxocephalus > Myoxocephalus aenaeus. The sequence continues at coordinate 3,761,556 of JBAMJR010000144.1, read as the reverse complement.
ACACACACACACACACACACACACACACACACACACACACACACACACACACACACACACACACACACACACACACACACACACACACACACACACACAGAGAGAGAGACCTTCAGCATTCATGCACTAGCTGCTCTGGACAGTTTAAGCCCCTGCAGCCTGTGAAAGGTAATTCACAGGCTGCACTCTTACCGTAACACACATTCATTCTCAGCTGTCTGCAAACATTGGAGACGCTTTGGGATGTCATGCGTCCACATAATTCTCTTGGGGTGTTTAAAATTCTCAGCTTTGGGTCGACCGACTAGACTTTTGATTTGCATCGTGTGACTTTGCATCAAACAGAGCTAGGACACATGGAGGGCATCTGAGGAGGACAGCTGCTCCACGCTAAGATGGAGCTCTTCTAAAGTGTTAGAAGAAAAACTTATTTACGCTCGATTAGTAATGTTTTTCTTGTTACCTTCAGAAATGCAGTGACTTCATCTTGAACACTCACATTGGTACATGCTTACAGACACATCCTTGGCGGGTCATCTGATACAGACAATAGACTGAAATATCAGTATGTCTCTAGTTTAAGAAAGGTATGTCTTGACTTTGGCCCTGACAAGCCAAAGCTAGCGAAAGACATGCAATGACTCATGATGGAGATATGAAGACGTCATGTGGCCTTCTGTCTATTGATATTTAAGAAGGTTGCCCTTCGCTTATTCTTTGAACAGTTCAGGATACGCATTTGACTTGTCATGTTGTGTACTTCTGTAACTGTTTCTCTTTGCAAAGAATAAATGTCCTGATTAATGATTTTACCTCAAGGTGTCGAGTGAATTTTTCTAACATAATGTTATCTTAAATAACCTCAACACTTGTTTTTATCAATCACTGTACTATTAACAAATTATATGAACCTCACCCAACTGGTTATAGTTGGTCTAATCATATACAGTCTGAAAATGTTCATCCAGCAATATTTTAAACCTATTTTTCCCTCTAAGCTTGTCTCAAGGTTTTAGGCTGGCAGGTAAAAAGATGTGCAAGAAGATTCAAATTGAAATTTGGCAACAATCCCTTTTTTGTTTTGATGACTTGTTTTTAGATGAGGAGATTTCAGATTTAAAGACAAAAATAGAATTGCTATAGTTCATTCATCCTTAAACCAATTAAAACATGTGAGTGCTTGAACATCAAACACATGCAACAAACAACTTCTGTTAGCTGTTGACAAAAGGTTAATTTGATTTTTATTTATTTTTGAAGTGGTCCTTTTAGACAAAATAAGGTCACTTTTTGTTGCTCCTTCCCAGAATTGAACAAGCCCGTAAGGTCGCCGCCCGACACGACAGAGGACCGACGACATCCACTTAAGAGTTATAGATCTTATTCACCCTTTCAATGAACCTTGAGATGCACTTAGGGCTTGTTTCCAGCAGCCGTATATCAAGGCTAACAACGGTGGAGATCCTCCTCTTCACAGGAAGCATGACGTTTAACTCCCAGTACTGCCCACTAGTGGAAGAGGAGACTGGTGTAACGGCATGAAAAGGCCTCACATGGCTCCACCTGAATGCTGCACTAGATGAGAGATTTGTACATTTTATTACACTGGTATTTAGCTGCAACTAATAATGTACATATGTGTAAGTTACGCCTTATTTGACCTTATTCTATTAATTAATTATTGTGTATATAATGACAAAAAAATGCATAAAAGCCTCCTCAAAAGTCTTGTTTTGTCAGACCAATAGTCAAAGAATGACAGAAAATTGCATAAAAATATCTTCAAAAGTCTTGTTTTGATAGTCCAATAGTGCAAAATGAAAAAAAGATTCAATTTATAATAGTATAAAAACAGCAGTGGATCCTCACATGTTTTCTTGGATAAATAAATAATGTTTTTGATCATTCTTATATTGCCCTAAACGTTTTCTAATGAGGCAGAATTGAGTCAACAACAAAGTGATTAAATGTTGCGATTGTCTCCAGCTGTAAATGTGGAGGCTCAGACTTATGAGACTGTGTCGCTGCTGCGCCAAGTGTTCGAGCCCTCTGCTATCTGAATGACAAGGTTCAGCAATCAAAGAATTTGTTGACCCTTCCTCCCCCTTCACTCACCTCTCCTCCACACCTCCCTCCCTCTCCTCTCTCATTTGTCTGTATGTGTCACAGCGCGTACACACAACGACACACAATTATGCACACAGAAGAGGTCCACAGAAATGAAAATACATGTGGAAAATGTTTCATGCAAACCATTTTTTGACAACTTTCTCTTAATAATTTAAAATTACATTTATTTGCAGTAATAACAGTTCAGGGGACATGTGAGTCATACCAGCTTTGTGTTCACTGTTAATGGTTTTGTTATTCCGCTTACATGTCTTTAATAGTGCATTGATTTGACTTTCTGATCTGTTACTCAAACATATTTCATCATCTCAGGGGTCAACAAAAACACCCACCCCCTCAATTTTGACATTTTGGGGCTATTTTGCTTTCACTAGTGGAGAGAAAACATCCAATATACACATTTAGTGTTTATTTTTAACTACTTTATCTATTTGGTCTTCAGATCTCTCTTAATTTCAACGAAAGAGTGCATTAGATAATGCCTGATTTGCATATGTTTTACATAAAATATCAGAAAACGTGTGTTACTATACTGTAAGTAGCTGAGGAAGTTCTATTAGCTTCTTTTTTTTACCTGTGGTGTCTTCAAAATGTCTGCATTTAACCAATAAATAGCTTCATGGCTGTTTTCTCACACTTAACTTTCCAGTATCATTCCTCTCTATATTCTGAAGCTTATTACAGGTAGGTTTCTTCATATATCAGTCAAAGCCTTATTTATACAAAATGATATATACTGTATATATTGTTTTTATTATGGCTGTTGTGATACAAAGAGATTCCCTCTGTAAAAACCGTTGACTCTAATATGTCAAGCAAATGAAAAATATATATATTTTGAACCTGCTTTGTCCAATGTGCAGATTTCTGTTCTGGTAGTTGATGTTAATGTGCAGATATCTAATTGGATAATTCTGCATTTGCATATTTAAACATACCCTTTTAGTGAACTCATAATACAAAAACAAATTGTCTCAAGGTAAGTAATCATCAAACTTCATGGTGATGTCTATTCAACATTTTTACTCTATTCACCTGCAGTGTCTCCCCTTATTTACAGGGAAAGATGGTTAAATTATGAAAATGCTAACAGTTACTACTTGGAGAATACTCACATATGATATGATCATCACACCAGTAAATAAGTGGTAAGTTTGGATTGTGTTGAACTTCACAAAGTCATAATTGTTATCAGGTCATTCTTCCGGGAACAAGATGTCAAAATGTCTCCGTTTTCCTTTTGTCTTGTGTTTTGCACTTTATCAACATTTCGATGTAGATGATAAATGTTTATAACAGGGGTGTGCGTTTGGATGACACCATTGTGAAGATGTCAAATACCTGGCCCCCTCCCCTCACCTCCACTGACTGAGACCACAGTTGAAATAATTGTTGGTTTCACAGCTTATAAAGACTCACAAAACGTAATCTACAACTCTCTCTCACACACACACACACACACACACACACACACACACACACACACACACACACACACACACACACACACACACACACACACACACACACACACACACACATCACGGCGGGATCAGATAATTATTGCCCTGCATGCCCTTTTGCCCCTGCCCCTCTGCCTCCCCTACACTCACACACACACACACACACACACACACACACACACACACACACACACACACACACACACACGCTGCAACATCACCGACCTCCACCTATCCGTCTCCCGCTATCAGCTGCTCCCTGCTGCCGTTGTTTTGAGAGGTCAGCGCTGTTTGTTTGCCCGGAGGCCTCGCCGTCTGATAGCGTGTGTGTGTGTCGGACTACGCCTCCCGCCTCATCCTAAACCGAGAGCCGTTATCAGCCGACTCCCCGGCAACTCCAACCTTGTCTTTTTTTAAAGGAACACTTCCCCCTGGAAATTATGGACAGATAGACGGTGTCTCCATCCGTCATGGTGGGAACCTCCGGACAGACAGGACAACACACGGGCAGATTCCACGTACGCCAGGTTCAAATCCATCTCGTGACCTCTGCTCTACACCTCAGGATTCACTCGTTAAGATAATCAAGGCTCATGCTTTACACTTTTTCACGATTTTCATGGAAAAAATACATTGATTATTTCTGAAAGGAGTTTAAGCTGTTTTTAATGAGTATTTTACACCCCCACGTCCTCCATGACCCTGATGAAGCCGAACCGTGACGACCGAAAAACGATACAGTGACACTTGCAGTCTATATACTGCAAGTGTCTCTGGAGTTTTGACCTCTTCACACTTTTTCCCTTCACCATGTACCTTGGAGTGCTCTTGCGTCATCATCTACAGGCAGTGGCGGGCCATGGATTTGGTACCTACGTCTCTGGTTTGTTTAACAGCTGATCGCGGCGTGGTGAAATGTGATTGTGAGCAGACCCTTAACAAGCAGCCGCGCATGCGCTCTGTTGCTCTGCTCCCAGCCAGCAGGCTGGGAGCAGAGCAACAGAGGAACACAGAAGCTGTGCAATGAGAAAATAAGCTAATAGGGAAAAACAATTACAATACATGTAGTGTATTTGTGAAAAACATTTAAATTATAAAATAGGTTTTTAAACATGTGACAATAAGAGAATACAGTAAAACATTAAAGACAAGATGTGATGCTAGTTCATTATGTTTTATTTTGTTTCTCACTATTGTCATCTCAATTGTTTATATTGTTGTTGCTTCTATTGTTTGTCTTTACCATGTAAAGTGCCTTGAGAATCTTTTAAAACGCCATACAAATAAAATGTACTATTATTATTATTATTATTATTATTATTATTATTATTATTATTATTATTATTAAGACTACAAAAAATCTAACTTTAAGCATAAAGAGTTAAGAATAAAACCAGAAATGATTGTGGCTGAAAAAACTAATAAAAATTATTGATCAGATATATTAAGCATTAACATGTTTATGAGCTTGACAGTGAATACCAAAACAATGACAGTATCTTTCTTCCATTGTGCTCATTTATTCAATATTTTCAAACAATAAAATAAATGACACCAATCCCATTAGGGCTTCCAGAAAAACCTCCTTCTCCTCAACACGGAGTCATCTGGCTGCAAGTGAAGCCGTCCGTGTGACCGCAAGAGAAAGGGGGAGAAAAAAAAACTGTGATAAAATTACTCCCCCAACACTGGATCAAAACCCAGCGGGGAGGGGAGTGCCAACCACCTGATTAAGCAACATGGAGGAAATGAGAGAAGCAAAAGGGGTCCATTTTCTTCAGGAGAGGGAAGGAAAACCTAAAAGAAAGAATGGAAGGGGTGACCGAGGGAGGGGGGATTGTAGGTGGGATAAGCGTTGGGCATATGTGTGTGTGGGGGGCGTCGGAGGGTGTGCGGGGTTAAAGTAACAGATTTTAAATCAGTTCTTTGGCCTTTAACGGGCGCAACAGAAGCCCACTATGAGAGAGCAGAACAAAGAGGGGCAGCAGTGGCCTCGACCAATTAACATTCCGGCAGCCTTTATGAGCCGCCTGGACCCGCCCCTTCACTCACACCTCGTAAAAGTCACAAACATCAATTCTTGCAAACCATAACTGTCATTATAATCCCATTAAAAACAACCCACTGAGCAATTTACAGTGAACACCAGGGCCCCGTGTGCCAGCGGCCGGGAGGGATCGCCTCCGCCGGAACGCAAGCTGCACTAATGGGAAAGTTTATTGGGAGTAATTTGACAGAATATGACATGATATTGACTCCAACCTGAACACAAAAATGAGCTCAAATCTCTTCTTCTGCATCCTCTTTGCAAACATCGAGCTGACCACACAGTATAGGTGTTGCCATCTAAAGATGCGTCTGTCCGGTTTTGGCCACTAGGGGGCAGAACAACACAGAAATAAATTGTCAAATACATAGCCAACACTTTTATAATTGCATGTGCAAGTACAATATGTGTTCTCCACCAACTCCTGATAAAATATTTGTCTCTTTAGCTGCTTAATGCTCCATATTTTTCACCAGCTACTCACTAACTTTGTCTGTTGTTTTTCCTGCTGGATGGCTATAAAAGTTTGGCGGCTGAAACGCTCATGCTGATTTAAAAAAAAATTCAAATCCTAATATTTGTATCCTATAAAATGGTGGAAAAATAAAACGGCTCATTTTGCGTAGAAATTATGAGATATAATAATAATATAATAATTAAATTTGTTTGAATTGGTAAATAAAAGATGTTCGAGACTAAGTCAAATTTTTATATGCAAAATATTGACTTAGTATGTGACATTTTTTGACGTAATATGAGAACAATTTTGATCATCTCAGAACCTTGACAAGTTTAATTAACATTTAATCTACTTCCTAGAAGTCTGAGAAATCCTATCATGGCCACCATACAGAGGGTGGACAAAATAACAGAAACACCTAACAAGAGTGTCAATCTAATTGAATTAAGTCATATCCTGAAATTCTACTCGTTAATATAACAAAATAGGAATAATGGACAAATAAAGGACAAAATAATAATGGCATCAAAACAATACAAATGTGGAAGTGAATACATGTGCATAGGGAGTAAGTAATTAAGTAATAACTATGTCATGTGTTGCCAATTCTAGAGAAAACAGGAATTTCCCAGGAAGGAAAATATGTATTATTTATTTATTTGCCTGCATTATTGTTTTTTCTACACAAACATAATCGTAAGTGTTTCTATTTCCTCTATAATTAGCATGAAATTGCATGGTCTTTCCAGGAAACTGCGTCACCACTAAATCATAACACAAAGGAAGCTGCTGAGTACCACTTAGCAGTGTGTGTCGGCTTTAATAGATCTGAGAGTCCCTCAATGTCATGACGTGAGTTTTCAAAGCAGTGCGGTGCTACTGGAGCAAAACACACACACACACACACACACACACACACACACACACACACACACACACACACACACACACACACACACACACACACACACACACACACACACACACACACTTTCTGTGATGCAGAGTGCAGGAAAGCTTCATTAACTGTGAGGTGTTTTTTGTTATGTTGTCCTCCTGCCGGGTTGACAGGGCCAGCGAGGTGAGACATGACTTAAGATGCTGCACATTGTTGGTCTGTTGCACTGTGACCCCACATGGCCTCAAACATGCACAAAACCAACCGGCATTGTGTAGTGTGTGGCTCTCCCTAGAGGCCGGGTTGGGCTTTGCATTAGGATGTGAAGTGAACTGAAGGTATAATTCAAGTTAAAGGGGGCTTTCTGAACAGTTTTCTCTGCAGTTATGCCCTTTGTGTGTTGTACATTTGTTAATTATTTATATTCAGTTGTTTTTGTTTACTTTCTCCAAACAAAGTGTTGCATGAATGTACAAAGAAATAACAACAAATTAATTATATTAATTGTATTTACAATAAATCAATCATTTAAAAAAAACACAGAAAAAACAGAAAAATATTTATTTAAAAAATAAATGTGCATATATATATATATATATATATATATATATATATATATATATATAATGTAAATAAAGCAAAAATAAAACTGTACCTTGTATTTCTATGTGATTTCTATGTGATTAAACTGCTAAATGTGCTTTTGATGAATTGTACCATTGCCATTTATTGATTTTTTATCACATTTTTATTGATTTTCTAGATGTGCATATAAAGAAAAGATGTGCACAATACATGTACATAAAGATACACATGCACATAACTATGCAAGTAAAAATAAATACATAAGGGTATATATGCGTATACATACACATACATACATACATACATACATATACAACCTCATATACATATATATATATATGTATACACAGTGTTAATTAACCCCCTCCCACTATTAGCGACCCCCCCCCCCCCCCCCATACAGCTTCAAATATTATAAAAGGGAATGTATTATATTATGATACAGTTACATACATTGTTGAATTTTGCTTAAAGCCGTCGACCAAAATAGTTTTTTCTTTAGCACCGTGTATTCTAGCTATTGAGAGTTCCATGTTCACCACATCAAGATAACTATAACCTAACCACTGGGGTTTTGTAAGAGTATGAGGTGGACTCCAATGCATGCTAGCATTTTTTATTTATTTTTTGCAGCTGTCAGGCCAGTTAATAAGATGCATTTTTGATGCTGTGATAATTCCAGTGCAGAAAAAATCATTTAGAAGCAGCACGGCAGGGGTGCATGGAACTACATAGTTCAGGATCTTTGTCAAAAAGAGACATACCATTTTCCCAAAAAGATTTACATCTTTACAAAACCAAACCAACACCATTGCCAGTTATTAATAATAATGATAACAAAAAGCAATACAAGCTTTTACAACATCTACAATCTACAATAAAATCAATGCTGTGGGCTGTGAAAATTAAACAAAGAACGAGAAAATTACATTTTAAACTTTTAAACAGACTTTTATACTGAATCCCAATCATGGGAATGCATCCGTTAATCAATGTACTTCAAGATAAATTCTTAAATGTAAGAGTTATATTTTCAGGTGGAAAAATAAAAATAACACAAAAAACAACACATTTCTTGCAACAAGAGCTTTTCATGATGCTATTCTCTATTATTAGGTTTACCTAAGCTAACCTCAATAAATTAGTATTACAGGTGCACATCTTTGGCGAGAGCTTTTCATTCTTTAAAAAAAAAAAAAATCATCATTCTCTCTCGAAGGTCTTTAGGAGTGTAGCGATAACATGTTACAGATTAAGCAGGTTGCGGTGTATTGAAAAATGCGACCGCCCTGGTTGTAACGGTGAAAGAGCAGAGAGGTCATGTGGTCTTTGCGCTCATCAGAATGATGGGGATTTTTCTTCTGCTCATCTCTCTGGACATCTGACACCAGCTGCAGGGGCCACAGAAGGTGGCGTACAGGCAGTCCCTGCACATGGTGTCCTGCAGGAAGAACACAATGTCTGGTCAACATCAACAGGTGTATAATCTGATCTACGAGGTGGATCTTACACAGCCCGGTATACGTGTCGGAGAGGGTTGATGACCCACTGGATTTTTACATTTTCCTCCCTCGGTTTAGTAATTCTTACCCTCAAAATGAATTTGTTCATGTCTCAGGAAGAACAAAACTAAAAGGTCAAAGATCAAAGCATGGAAACATTCATATTTGAAAAAAGGAAAATATGTATAAACAGGAACCTTAAAATCAGGTAAAATGTTGTTTCATTCTTGGTTTAAATCATATGTACAAGTCAATATTGTATATTAATATCTTTGTTTTTTTCTATGACTGTATCCTGAAAACATTTTCTGAATTTAAATTCACAAACTAACATATTAATCAGAATCAAAAACTGTTTATTTACCAGGAATATTTACACAAACAAGGATTTTTTTCTTGCCGGAAGGTGCATAACATTAGACATTAGACGTTAGACGAGACAAACAACAATCAACAATCAACGACAACAACAGTGCAATAGATATTAAATTAAGTATAAGATAAAGTGCTCAGACAAACAGATAACATTAATGTAAAGTGTATATTAAAGTGACATGTGTGTTTAAATATGTGTGAAGGGATGTGCAGGGGAGTGACCGGTAAGAATAATTCCTTTTTGACAGACTTTCAAAGGCATATTACTTGGGCCCTATTTTTCGTACCTGGCTAAACAAAGTCAGGCAAATGTCCTAATCTCCATCTTAAATTAGCGAGATGATTGACATCAGGCTATCTGGGTTTTTTCACGGCTGATCCGCGCTGAAACGGTCTCGTTAATTCTAGCCAGACGTCAATCCTCTGGATAAATGCGCGTGTCCGTTCCTCTTCAGAAGGGATCATAATCGAGCACTGACACCACGATCTTCTAACAGTACAATAGCAAATAAACTCAGAGGAACCTCTTTTTATTTCTCCGATGAGAAGCAGGAGATGATCATGAAGGCATATGAGGAAGTCAATACTTTAATCATTCACAGCAAACGCGTTGTGAATATTCCAACGTTTTTGTAACATTGTTGCCGTGAACGCAGCTTAACTCCGCCCTGCTGCGAGACATAAGCGCCGCAAATATATCAGACAAGTTAAATGTGTCAGTGTTGGGAAAATGTATCCGCAAATTTTAAGTGCTTCATCACCCAGATCAATCAGATTATATTTACGAATAAATATATACTTATGAGGATATATGTACTGTATGCGCGTATGAATCATGTACTATATGTATATACATGTATGTGTATATTTCTATATAACTAGGAGTTTGAATATGTGTATGGGCGGATCAGTATATATGTATTATTCATAATCAGAAATTCAATCAATTGAAGCAGTGAAAAGAAATTGTGTGTGATTCTCTGTATTCTTATCATGAGTCCACCTTAATCACGTTCTACAATAATGATATGTATGGTGTACTAATAACACTGTCATATAATTATGAGAGCTTTCAACACATCCATAAGTTTCTTAAGCGCTAAATAAACTTAAGAACAGCACGGCATGCAGCGGCTGATAGTCTCTGTCTGTGAGACGGGCGATCGGCTGCGCCGTGTGGTGATCAGTGTCCGCGGCTCGAGAAGCTCTCGTAAATAAATGATTCCTTGAAGGCAGAATCTATAGCGCTGCGTACAGGAAGTCATGATAATGTGAGGACGGATCTTGGCGATCTCAAAGAACTCTCTCCCAATAAAACTAATATAACTAATATCGCTCCTTCATCAATGAGGAAGGGAGCTGCCTTTTTTGTCCGGTGGGAGTTGCCAGCTTATCCAGTGAATTTCAGTTAGCCTGCCCGGGAGCAGGTTTACATTTTTGGCTGTGTTGCTATGGTGATTTATCTAAGCTTGCTTCGAGAAACTGAATAAGCCAGACCTACATCATCTTATCCTGACAATTAGCCCGCTAACTCAGTAAGCCAGGTACGAAAAATAGGGCCTTGGTTTGTATAGTAGTAAATACATGTTTATTTTGTACGCGATAATAAGGGTTCTCAACTTTCCAAAAAGTAGCTTTACCAACAAATTATACGACATTTCAAGACTAGTTCGGTAGTTTTGCTTTTATGGCAGTTGAGAAATCACAAGTTTTTAAAGCCCACAAGGTGGGTGAGTGACCCCTGGCATCATTTTGGGAATGTGACCCATATATTCAATATGCTCTTCTTCTCTTAAGCATATGGGAATTGTGAAATAAATCAATATCAGTGCTGGTAGCACTTGCTGAGCTTCAGTCTTGTTATGTGAGTTATAGAGGATGCATTTATTTTTAAAAGAATAGTGGGTGACATTTCTCCTTTAGTCTGCATGAAATTAAAGATTGGGGACAGGTCGAACTGATTCAGCTTCAACAACAACAACAACAACAACAACAACAACAACAACAACAACAACAACAACAGAGAAGTGTGGCCCTACTTTGATGCCGTAGCGCTGCCGCATGGAGACCCTCATGGACGTGGTGATGGGAGGGATGAAGCCGAAGGCGTCCAGCAGGGGGAGACAGAGACACTGGCCGTATTTCTTGGTGGTGATGCAGGCGAAGCAGGGGAGGCACCAGAAAGCAAAACAACCTGAACCAGGAACAGTGAGGCGACACATGAACATGCGGACACCGATAAAAGACAAGACAGACGCACATTGTTTTGAGATAGAAATCAAGACATTAGGAAGTGAATTTACGTCATATTTGTTTTGTACAGTGGTGGGCCGTCAGGGCCTGCTAAGCCTTCTCTGCTGGCCTAAACAGAATCACAAAGTTACAGCTATTTTATCATTTTAATTTTTAATTTATTTTTAATAATTAAAAGTTATATCTATTTTATAAAAAAAAAAAAATCTCACAAATACACTACATGTATTATATATGTACAGCGAACAGCTGATCCACTGAAGGCCCAGGAAGAAAATCCACGGCCCATCAACATGGATTTGAGTGTATATCATTTTGGTGATTCTCTGGCGTTCAAATTGACAAATAAGATTAGTTCGAGATTCAGTGAGGAAACCACTCAATATAAAACCATGCGTTTATAAGTAATAATAAGATAAGATAGAATAAAAGATAGAACTGTATTGATCCCGAAGGAAATTCTTGTGCTCAGAGTTTGTTCAAAGAAGAATAACAAAACAAAAAAACTGTATAAGAATAAACATAGGCAATGATAACAATTATTAAGTTGAAAATATGAATATAATAGCAAAAGAGTAAGGTAAATAAATATATATGTATATATTTATAAATATATATATATATATATATATATATATATATATATATATATATATATATATATATATATATATATATATAACGATTAAATACAAGAGTAAAAATATAAAGTGTGTAAGAAGTGATACCAGTGCCTCATGGAGACTAAAATATAAAATTAATATCCAGCATGATATTAAGAGAGATATGGTGAATAATCATGTTTTTTGTGTTTAAAATGTTTAGTAAAACTACAGAGAAACAACAAAGAAAGAGTTGCTGTGGGCAAATAAAGTTCATCAAAACTATGAACGATGTTTTAAAAGCTTGATGTCATAGTCCAGCACTTGTGTGATGATGAAACTTACACTCGGGCACGTCTTCAGTGCAGTCACATATTCCAGATCCCCACTCATCGGATTCTTGGGCGTCCATCAAAGGCTGCGGCTGCCTGATGACCATCTTGGAAGTCATGACAGCTTCTAAAGGAGGAAACCAGGATGTAGAGTTTAGTAATGTCACTCCCCATTGAAACAAACAAAAGAATCACTAAATATAACATGTTCTTCTAGTTTCAGTGGGAAAACCTCTGGAACGAAGGACAACTTGAGGATGTTGTGGTTTTAGAAGAAGAGAGATTTAAAAGATAACAAATTATTTAGACATTTGGGAGGATATCACTTGCATAAGTATTAAAATGCTAAACTCAGGACATAGTATTGAGAGTCTTTTTGTGTTTTCGATGTTGAGCAGCTGAGCGAGATAGTATACACGAGGTGGGAGGCTCAAACTAGTCCAGGAGACCGCTGTTTGTGTCTTGTGCAAAACAAAACAAAAACGTTGACATAAATAGCACACATTAGACTGACCTATGGACATACAAATAAAGAAATTGTACTTCTAATAACATGTCATGGCAAATTACTGAAAAGCAAATTGTGCTTTACAAAAAATTATTCCATGTAAGGAAATCACAATGACACACATATAGACATGTTAAGACTAATAAAATAAAATATGTTCATAGACCTGTATTTGTGTGATATAATGGAGGTGTGCTCCTAAAAAGCACGGTTAATGTCTCACCTGTGTATTTGCGTGCTGAGGGAGCTCTGATTTGGACGGCCTGTCACGGCTGATACCTGCATGCAAAGGCTGTCATTTCTCAGTCGGTTCAGAAATACCTGCAGACAACAGAACACCCGAGAGAACGAGAGAACAAACTGGACGAACCAGTCCGTCCTGCGCTCCTCCCACATCCCTTTGCTATTAATTATTCCAACAAGCAGCGGGCGGGGCCGTGACACGGACACACGTCATTACATTGTTTTCCCTGAAACACAAAGTTCTGGATGTAAACTACCTGTTGACTGCAGGAGAAAATCAAAGACAAACAGCAGTCAAAGAATGCTTCAACACGGCTCACTGCGGTTGTGTAAGAGGGCCCATTCACACCTGTTATGACCTGCTGGCACCTGGTTTTAATACGCTTTCTTGTTATCTTGACTGATGCTGACTGCAACAACATGCTTGTTTGCATCCAAAATGATCCAAATCACTGATGGTAAAGCGACTCATACAGGCGTTTTCTAACTTCTATCGATCCGGTTTCGGGAAGTTTAAACAACTAAAAATGATTTGGTTCTGGTTTCTGCAGTCAAAATCACACACGCCCGAGTACGCCCAAGCAGACACCCTGACCTGCCTAAGGGATTATACACCGGTATAAAAACGTCAAACTACTTTTGTATTTTATCCTGTAGGAACCATCTCTGAAACTCAAAGCTTCATACTGAACTTTTGGTTTATGAAAATGTCTCTTTCATTTCATCATTATGTGAATAATTTAACAGGTGGAAGTGACGGAGCATGTGGTTTTGGGACCTAAAGGTAACCTGTTTGTTTTCCTTTAGAAAGTCCGGGCTGGGATCGCGAAATAAATAAACCTCTCCCATTCTATAACAATTATGTTTAAAAAATGTTTTTAATGAGGCACAACAGCAACTGCAAGCCACAAAAAAAATATTGACATAATAATATAATATTGACAGCACACTGATGAATTTGCTGGTGGTGTGTTACTTTGCTCACCAATCGTCATTTAGAGCTTGTAAAGTTTAAGATTGTTGCCTTAATACTTCCTGGAAAATGAACCGCAACAAAAAACAAAAAGGTAGAGATTTGATTTTGCATCAGTCATCATAAAACAACAATTTATCTCCACAGACACACGCCCTGCCCTGCATTCCTGATCAGCTGACGAAGAGAGCTGAAGGCCTCAGGGATTACCTGCTCTACATCATTTAAAGTACCGTGACACATCTAGTTCCAGTTTCTCGGTGGAGGACTCACACATTGTCATCCACAGGAGCTTTGTGGCAGTAGAAATTAAATGGGAGTGGAACTGACATTCCAATACAAATCAATGTAGCAGGATGGTCAGAGTGGCGGCCATTTTTATTTGACTTGTTGACATTGTGACCATTTTAGGGGGTTTACTTTCTTAAAAACCAAACCGACGTGCGGCAAGTCACGGACTCGCTGAGGTTAGGGTTTGCAGTGACGACTAAATTAATTGGTGAAAGTTGTGAATATAAATGTCATCCATAACGTTTCTACCGTTCACATAACTTGAAATACTGACACTTTCTTTGACCTCCTATCTTTCCGTTTTATGGAAATGACGTCCTAGGAGCTCATCTTCAATAGTCGCTCTACTACATTCAAAGCAGGAATGAAGAGAGAGTTATTGGAAACATCAGGAACTCTTTACTTTTTACCGAACAACTCTGCGCCAAGCTCAACGTTCAGGAAAGCGAGAGGCTTCTATAGCTTAAGGTGCAATTATTTTTTTTACTTCAGTTTGCCAGTAGGCACAAAATACGTAGCTGTCAAAAGTTAACGTCGCAGGAAGAATTCAAGAAATGTCAAAGATAGATAGGCGAAGATAAAACAGGCTTTTAGAATGTTATGAGGCAAGACTCAATGAGATCATTGTCTTCCTTTTTCTCCATTTGAATAAAATGCCTTGAAGTTTTTTTCTTGCCAACAAATCAGACGAATAAAAGCAACCAAAACAACATGTATTCCAATACTTTCTAAAGATTAATCGTTAAATAGTATACATATAAAGTTTTTGTTTATTTTTTTAAAGGCTCTGTAATTTCCTAAAACAGCTGTCGGTGTAGTTTTTCAGCAAACATGATCTAAACTGTAGTGTTAAATTGCTAAATTGTGTTTTGGATGAGGATTATTTTCAGCGGCGGATTAATACTAAAGCTAACAGAGGGGTGATTGATTGAGATTGACTCAGTGAGGAATACAATTAATAAAGCTTTGACTACACAGACAATACTTGTTAGTTTTATAAATTAATTGTTATCTGTCCTTTTCAAGGGATTTATTGACAGTAAGAGTTTATATTCTGCAGCTTTCCCATTACCTTTGACCCAGATCGATGGCTCCCGTGAGGCAGCACAAACTGAGTGACCTGCCCGAGCTGTACTATGACACAACTCTCCCTTTGTTCCCTTTGGACACTTTTTCTTTAGAGAGCTCTATTAAAGGTTAGCTTTTGGGGCTGATGACCACATGATTTAGAGAAATCCTTAAATAGATTGAATAGTCGAGAGCAGTTAGGATTACAACAACCTCGTGCTCTTGACTTGTATTGTAATACTTATTCATGCAAGTGTAACAGGCTGCTGCAAACTTTTGAACAGAAATAATACACTGCAGTTGATAAAAGAAAATCTATACACTTTTTGGGGGGAAATATTATTATTATTATGTATAAGTATAAGTATTATTAATATGATTATTATGATTTTTATTAATAATAATCATAACAAGGGCATATAGACAGATGCAAAAGAATATAACTATTATTAAAAACAAAGACCAGTAAGAATAATACAAATTAGAGAATCTGTAGCTGTAACAATAAACATAATAAAAGTAATAATCATTAAAAAAAATTATGTAATTAAATAAATATGTTTTCAGCTTCATTTTAAAATATATTCCATAATTATGGAGCATATTATTAAATAAAAAAATATCCTATAAGAGTAAAAAAGAAGAACTTAACGCTGTGGTGTCAGCTCTGTAGAGGGGCTTTACATGAGGGAATTCTTTGACATGGAGTTAGATGCCAAAACAAAATGGTCTATGACTAAAATGGGAGACTATCAAGATGTTTAATTAGTGAATGTGACACCTTCTCTCAAAGGATTCTTGCATGGTGTCAAATGTGTAAATTGAACACCACATTGAGGCAATGTTGAATATGTGGTCACTCTACAGAAACGCAACACCTTAAACCTTGATGTCCCTGCTTTGTCCACAGCAGATAAACCAGCTGAACTCTAGAGGTGAAGACCAGAGAGTGAATGTCTGAACAGAGCAAACAGACAGCAGAGCAGCAGCCCCGAAGACTGAGGTCACAGTCCTTCCATAGTCAATAGAATCATCATCTTTTGTCCAAAATCCCCAAAAAGTTGGATTTTTTTTTCTCCTAGAGTTGGTCGAGTTCAGCAATAAGCCAGATAAGTGCAGATAAAACAGGAAAATTACAAGATTCATTTAAAGTATTGATGCACGCAGCCGCTGCAGCGACCCTGTCTTGTAAAAGTGCTGTTTATTCACAACTAATTTGCAACAAATATGCTCTAAATACTACGGGAATGTTTTCACTCACAACACATTCAATTTGTTTTCCCACAATATCCTCGCATGCCAACTTGAACATAGTTTAAATAGTTTCATGTTTCCGTACAAAGCTCTCACTCAGTTAAAGGTCTCAACTGAATTTGAAAATGTCAACATTTACATTTTCTGTATTTTGGCTTGAACCTGCATGTTCTATTTTTGCCAAAATGGGCCAGAGCAACATGTAAACACTGATATATTGCAATGGCGGAAATGTTAGCAAACTGTTTTATATATCAATTCATTTCAAAGTTTCTGGCCACCAGATGAATTCCAATATTCACTCTCTTTGAACTCTGTTTTGGTCTCCACCAACTATCTGGCTCTTTAGCTGCTAAATGCTCCTCTTGGTTCGTCAGCTAGTCTCTCAATGTTTCCGTCTGTGGTTTGGTGCTGGCCAGGAAGCATACAGTGGGTTCATCAGAGCTTTTCCCCCTTGCCTAAAACAGCTGCCAACTGTGACTGTAAGAAGACGAAAAGCTGAACATCTGCAACTCACTTTTGAACAGACGCATCTACGTAATAACTGAGAATCTGCAGATTGACCAAGAAAAAGCTTGATAATTTACTTGCTTTTTCCACTTCTTTTCTGTATTTGGTGAATCAAAGTGAAATGCAAAATGCATCCAGTATGACATGCATAAAACAAATATAAATGAAGAATTTTACTGTTGCACTACTACTGTTCCTGTTTCTCTTTTATTTCATTAAATTACCGATATCCACAAAAAGGTCGACACTATTTAAAACTGAACTTTGCACCAGTAAAGCTCACTTAAATAGAGAAACGGGGGGTCAGACAGAGAGAGCAGTGATACTCAGTCTGTCCCGAAAGGAAAGAAGAGATGACAGAAATGAGGATCTCCTACTGAAATCGGGTATTGTGTGACAGTTTATGTGAATATTGTATATTTATGGATTTTTTTTTGATAATGACGATTAAGCCGGGGCTGTTCGCATGGTTGCCACATGCTTTTAGAGAAATGTTTGCATGTGCAGATAAGATACCTGATGAAGACAGACTTCGTTTGACATTTGCTCGGTTATTATTACGTGCATGAAGTAAAATACAACTGTTAGCATCATCTTTGACTTCTGAAGTGTGCTGTCGTGAACCTGGCAAGTTGCATATAATTGGCTTGGCTGAGGCTTGTGAGCTGTAACCAGGGTTGATGGTGAGACTCCACATCGTCAAAAAAGTTGCTTAAAAGCTAAACAGAGACGATGAACGACATGAATCCTTCAGCTATCCTGTTTTTATTTCCCTTTAGGTAGCACATCTGGTGTCTGAAAACACCAGATGTTTGTGTATGACCTTATTTTGGCTCTTCACTGAAGCATTTATGATGTTTTTACCGAATAAAGTACTCAAACTGTTTTTTAATGGTTGTCCCATTCCGTCAAATGGAAAGTATGCATTGCAGGCTGAAAGATTAGTTTGGAAACGTTGGGATATCAACTAGAATTTAAATATCCTTCTTCCAGCACCTGTGCAGCCCGGAGCTAGCCGGCACATCCTGGCGCTTCCTCAGTCTGGTCTGCACAACTGAATGATTTGGACAAATTTGAGTCTTGTCCACGTGTCTGCATCGACCGCTTCAGCACCAGCAGGTTAGTTTAGCTCGGTTGATCTATTTACACATTGAAACGCGACTAAAAACACATGAGAAGGAGAAAGAGATCATGAATCAGGAATTGGTGCTCTGACACCGACAGTATTGGTTCCTCCTGTAAGACTCTTTCATGGGACCTCTGCTGCCTCCTAGTGGATAACTGGTGAAAACACAGGGACTCAGTCTCGGTTGCAGCATTAATGTCCCAGAGAATTAACACCAACTGCAGTTTCCAGCAACTCTGCAGGATATTTTTTATCATCTTGCAGCTGATACACGATAAACCAACTGTATGCTTCCTGCACCTGACTAAACCACTGTCAACGTCAGAGACTATGAACATTGTGAAACATATTTAGCAGCTAAAGAGCCCTATTTTTTATTTTATTTTCCCTCTCAGGCGCTGATGGAGACTAAAGCAGAGCTAAAACTGGAGTTAATACTGGCCTTACGTAGGGTGACCAGATTTGAGTTTGTGAAAAAGAGGACACTTCGTTCCGGGGGGGGGGGGGGGGGTGGAGGTGGAGAGAGAGGAGGAAGGAGGAGGAGGACACTTCGTCGCGGGGGGGGGGTAGCAGTAGTGTGAGATCAGTCGACCAATGACAGTTCTCTCTACAGTCAGAGCTTGCGCAAGAAGGTGGAACGTGAGGGAGATACCATTTCCAAAACTTGTAAGGGGGTAATAACTATTTTCCCCGACGTAGCAAAATCCCGGACGTTTTTGGAATCCCTGCCGGACGCTTTTTTTAGGTCTCGAAAAGAGGACATGTCCGGGAAAAAGAGGACGTCTGGTCACCCTACCTTACGTTCATTGTACAGACAGATACTTGACTCTGAATGAATGCTAATATGGCTGATTTAAGACTGGAACACGGTTCCGGTGCGTTCTTCGTGTTCCAGGTTTCCTCACTTTTTGGGCTTGTGGCCATTTAAAAATGAAACTTACCTCTTATCACAGGTTGCCTATGACCTCAGGCTCTTTTAAGAGGTGTTATATTTGTATTATTTTTGGACGACTCAAGAGATAAAACTTATCGTAAAAAATATTAGAAAAAAGTATAATAAAATTAACTTTTTGTACTAGAATTGTATTTGTGATCCTTTGATGCTGTTGGGACCCAATGATCTCATTCAACATCATATCCTTTAAAATAATGTGTTTATGTGATCTGCAGGTGCTTCAGTACCTGAGACTGAGACAGGTGCTCCTGAGACTCTGGACATCAGGGGGATGGAGGGCTGCAGTAAGCCAGAGCCTGTGGCTCCTGTCCCGGGTGGGACGTCGGGCATGTCGGGGCCTCTCCTCTCAGGGCCCCTGGGGAAGCTGCACAGCCAGACGGACTCCGTCCTTACCGCGGCCCGGCTTGTCCGCAGAGGATGGACGGAGGAGAGGAAGAAGACAGGGTGGCAAGTTTCCTATTTCGACTCCTCGTGTCAACCCCCTGTCTCAAGGTCAGACGGAAATCCGGTTCCAAAACATGCAGAGATTGGCCCGAAGGAACCCGGGAGTGTTCCAGATGGAGCAAAACAGACTGAAGGGTCATTCTCAGCTGACAGACAGGCAGACAGACAGATGGGCCTTCACGTCGTGGTGTCTGGCTGTCGCACCACATTCAGACAGTGCAGAAGGTTCAAGGCTCCGATACTACCGGTCATTGCTGAGATGTAGTGAAGGGTTTTTTAGAGCTTAGTCTGTCACATTTGGACTTTACACAGTGTAAGAAAGAATTGTTTGTGTACATCACAATGCATGGAATATGATAATTAATAAGGGATATTATTATGAAGAATGTGTAATGTTATGCATATGAAGGTCACTGTTTTATTAATGATTAATGTGTGAATGGATTTTAAAACAATGTTTGCATAGTGCATGTGGATGCCGGTGGACTGTTTTGAGAAGGAAGTGTAGTTCTCTTGTTCGCCTGAGGTGGCGGAGCTGAAGATTGACGTTTGAGACTCTACCGGTCAGCAGAAGAAGAAGAAGAAGAAGAAGTGGACGGGGCTCCGTCACTTTAGTTGCGGGCCAATAGCGAGTTAAAGCAGCAACCGGAGGTGTGTACGCCTGACTGTTAATGAGAGGGAGGGCTCTAGGCTCCATGAATGAGATAAAGTTAACTGTATGAGGGAGGAGCGTTCTCTTCTTCCGGCTACGAGCGAGCGACTCGGTCCT
Source organism: Myoxocephalus aenaeus (assembly GCA_038501785.1). Lineage (NCBI taxonomy): Eukaryota > Metazoa > Chordata > Actinopteri > Perciformes > Cottidae > Myoxocephalus > Myoxocephalus aenaeus. The sequence goes on along the minus strand of JBAMJR010000144.1, from coordinate 3,740,768 downwards.
GCGTGCCCCTGGAGTTCGCTGGTGGAGAAAGAGGAGCTCGATCGAAAGCATAAGCTGTCTGTCTATCACTTTTTATTAAATATTCTTTTATCATAACTTCTTTGGACCCTGGACCTTATTTTCCTGCATCACCTCCCAGGATTTTTGAGCATTTCAACAGTAGACTCGACCTTTGTTCCAGAAAGGACAATGAACTAAAGGCACAGTGCACAAAAACATTATTGGTTCTGGTAAGAGTACTACAGAATCTGTAGACTCTATTTAAACCAGTGGTTCTCAAACTGTGGGGCGCGACCCTCTAGCGGAGGTATTACAGGTGGGGCGCGAGGGGTGGGATGCAGATTTCTTTTAAATATTATTTTTTTTAAATATGTTTTTCTTTTAGAATCCATTATTAATCCCACAGTGGGGAAATTATTCTCTGCATTTTACCCATCCTTAGTAATTAAGGAGCAGTGGGCTGCTGTGAAGCGCCGGAGAGCAACTTGGGGTTCAGTGTCTTACACTTCGACATGCCAACTATGGGGAGAACAGGGATCAAACCGGCTACCTTGTGGTTTCAGGACGAACACTCCCCATGAGCTACATGAGATTTTTCACATAGTACAAAAGTACAAAGTACATGGACATAAAACCGCATTAATAAATACATGGCGAAAGGCCTATACTTTCGTCGAAATGTTTACGTTACTGCGTTAACAGGTTACGCTTCCGCATGCGCGATGGCCAAGATTCTTGGTGACTCGCCAATTCTTGGCGTTTTGCCAAAACAAAAACAGCAAAAAAGCCTATCTCACGGAGATCGACTTTTTGTTGGGTCAGTGGGGCATGAACATTTTTCTTCCTCCAAAGTGGGGCGTGACAAAAAAGGTTTGAGAACCACTGATTTAAACCTTGTGTAATTAAGGAATTATGGTGTGAACATGTGATTAAATGGACTTTTTTCATAAATATGCACAAATATGCACAAATATGTACAAATATAACGGTGGTATGCAGGCTATACATTAAAGGTGCAGTAGAATCAATACGGAAACTATAAATGGTGTTTGTTTTTTGTTGTCTGTTCCTTGTCATGCACAAATATCCTATATAGAAACTACTTTACTTTTCAGTAAAAAGTTCAGGTCGTATGTCATTCTTTATGAAACAAACTTGTTTTCTACATGCCTTATTTTCAAAACACATAAACAAATGACTGAGATGCAATTTTTCAAAAACCCCGTGGTTATGGCTCTGCCACCTGTACTGATAAACACTATAGATAATGAATAAAAACAATTATGAAGTAACGATCATTAAAACAAATTAACTTTTTGAAACAAGGGCGAGAGCATCTAAAGCTTTTCAAAAGGATGCAAAATAATAGCTCAATAATAATCAGCTTTGCCTCGTTTATCCGTCCGCCTTCCCGCGCCTGCCTCTTCTTTAGCTAAACGCCCTAAACGGACCCTCCATTCATTCTCTATGGTAGTGCTGAACACTATCGATGTAATATATATTTGGCCGCTAGTGGCGCAGTGGAGCCGTTTTGAGTTTCGCCGGCTCCTCCCCCTGCTCTCCCCCTCCCTTCCTGCTTCACTCACAACCCGGAAACGAGTGTAAACAACACGTATTTTCTGCAGCTCTCCGTTGTGTGGCCGTTAGGTGAAACAGTAAGTCATTTAAATTAATAACAATGACCTGAAATGTGATGAGAATAAGTGCTGACATGTTGTTATTCACTTGAAAGCTGTAAAGTTAGTTGTGTTTCTTCAGTGTTGTTTAAGCTTCATTTGAATCACGTGAACGTGCATACACGTGCACGTGCTGAGTAACGTTACTTCAAGGTTCATGTAGTAGTTTATAGTAGTAGTTTACAGTAGTATTAGTTCATAATAGTAGTAGTTTACAGTAGTAGTAGTAGTAGTAGTAGTAGTTTATAGTAGTAGTACTTTATAGTAGTATTAGTTTACAGTAGTAGTAGTAGTAGTAGTAGTAGTAGTTTACAGTAGTATTAGTTTATAATAGTAGTAGTTTACAGTAGTAGTAGTAGTAGTAGTAGTAGTAGTTTATAGTAGTAGTAGTTTATAGTAGTAGTAGTTTATAATAGTAGTAGTTTACAGTAGTAGTAGTAGTAGTTTACAGTCATGTACATTAACTGCGCCACATGTATGTGACAGAAAGATTTACTAATGAGGTCCTAGTTATTTAGCAGATTAAGGTTATCATACAACATATACTCTTTCATTTTTTTACTGAAGTACAAGATCCGTACAAAATCAGAGAACACCAGAATGTGATACAGTTGTTTATTACATAATAATCATATGCCATGGCTATGGAAGCCCGTTTCCGCACAAAAAATAAATAAAACATTAGATAAAAAGTCATAATTATGAGATAATAAAGTCGAAATTATGAGATAAAAAGTAATAATAATGAGATAAAAAGTCATAATAATGAGATAGAAAGTCGAAATAACGAGATAAAAAGTCATAATAATGAGATAAAAAGTCATAATAATGAGATAGAAAGTCGAAATTATGAGATAAAAATAGCCGACTTTTTGAAGCCAGGGTGGGTCTGTGTCCTATTTGTTCTGACAGGAAGATGTACACGCTGTCGTACACACTTCCATCATATTAGTGGGGATCTGAGTCCTACAAGCCCGAATACAAGAAGATGTGTATTTAATGACATTGTAATTCTTGTGTTTGCATCAGTGATGGAGATGAAGAGAGTGATGCTGAGTATCTCTCCTTGCAGAGCTGTGAGTAAACATGTGTTGTCTTTTATTTATTTGTTTCTAGCTGAAGATTCTAAATAATTTACAGTTCAGCACATTTGCTATTGATCGTGTGTTCTATTCAGCATATATGATGTTGTTTTGTGTGTATTTAAAAGCTGTTTTTGCATCATCGTCATCGTCTCAGTCACAATCAGAACCATTTATTTGCCAGGTGTGTTACACATATAAAGAATTAGTCTTGGTGGGGTGGTGCATACATTAGACCAACAACAACAATCAACACACATTCAATTTACAATAGAATATCAAACATAAAATAAAGTGCACAGAGAAACAGATAACAGTACTGTAAACAAGTGTACTGTAGGTGTGTGTTAAAGTGATGTGTATTTAAATTAGTGCTGTCATATTAGCGCGTTATTAACGGCGTTAACGCAAACCAATTTTAACGCCGGCAATTTTATTAACGGCGTTAACACATTTTAAATTTAAATTTTTTTTTCTCGCGAGCACCACGCCGGATGTAGGTCAACCGGAAGCAAAACAATAGGCACGCCGTTTGGGGTGGAAGCTAGGCTAACGTAGGGTGACCAGACGTCCTCTTTTTCAGGGATTCCAAATGCAGGGGACCAAAAACGTCCGGGATTTTGCCTCGGCGGGGCGCCCCCCTGAAGAAACCCCCTGCCCCCCTGTAATTTTCTCTATAGAGCCAGATCACAAGTCGTCATTTAAGTTTCTCTTTCCTATAGAACAGGTCTACACCAGTGGCGGTGCGTCAATAGAGGGCGCTAGGGCGCCGCCCCTCCTAAAATTTTGCGATGAAAAAAAAAAAAGAAGAAAAAAAAATATAATATATACTGTCAAAAAACATTATATATCAAATAATTTAAATAAGAAATATACCGTGTTGACGCGCTAAATGTGTGTGGGAGACCGTAAGCCCCTGTCAACAACCACTTAAGTTAAATATAATATATCGCCATTCATCATTACTGAGAAAAGCCCCTCCCCTCTCGGGGCGCCGGCCAAATGTGTGTCTATGGAAAGCTAACAAACATTTCACCCTCGTGACGGCAAGGACAGCTTCTCATTGGCGGATGAAACGTGAATCTTCGGGCGCACGAATCTGCGCCCTAGCCAATGACATCGTTTCTTATTGCAACGTGGTTGGACTATTCGTCCAATCAGAGACCTTTATCATTCCCTCACATCCCATGTAGCTACGCAAGCAACACAGCTAGCAGAGACTTTGATTATGTTAGTATGGCGACTGAAAACTCTGTGGTATCTCTACGCGAAACACCTTTCAATCCACGATCAGATGTTGACAAGAAGAGGCTGAAAGAGTTGGGACCCGAACGTCCGGATTTAAATATTCAGCAGCAAAGCAGTGAAGCTACATGCACCAAGCTACATGCTAACCGGAGCTGCTAGCTGGAGGCTCAGTGTGCAGTGGCTCTGAGCAGCCGAGGAAGCGCCGGCTGTGAAGGAAGATGAGCTTGAAGGATTGCTGCAGAAGTGAGTGTCAAAATAAGCAGATGCCTGTTAGAGTTTAATGTTTTATCTTTCCCACAGCAGAACACATGTTGGACATTGTTAGATTTGGGTGGATATCATATCAGGCTATAACTTTATCTAAAATACCAATTCAACCCCCAACAAGTTAGTGTGTGTGTGTGTGTGTGTGTGTGTGTGTGTGTGTGTGTGTCATAGCTACAGCCATCAAGGTGGCTCCTGGCCTTTTGTCTATGTTGATGAGCCATCAAGACACACAAAACATAGTTTTTTGTCTGTAGTATGAAGCCTGTTTGTAGTAGATATTTCCCCACAACTTATCTTACTGTCTCTCTCTCTATATATTTATCTGTAGGTTTGTGACACCATACTTGGACACACCAGGGAACGCTTTGCCTTCAAAGACCACCTCATCAGTGCCACCTTACTGCAGGGCCCCCAGTTTGAATGCTACGTCAATGTATTCCCTGAAGTTGCTCTGGCCACCACATTGAATGTTTCTTAAACCATTCTGCTCTGAACCTCTCATGCCCAAAGTTACAGTTTGTTGATAGTTGTTATTGGACAGTGTTGAGCACTGTGTTTTCTTGAAATAAAGCTTTGTTTTTTAGAATATTCTACTCCAAACCTCTTTTCTTCTCATTGTGGAGTGCTATTTAAACCGCGCCGCCCAACTGCGCCCCCCCAAAAAAAAATGTCACCAGCCGCCACTGGTCTACACCTTGTTCTGCTATTAAACTAAACGGCCGTATTTTATTGATCTTATCTACACTGTGGGCAGCTTGTCACGTTGGTCTCTAAATGATCGCGTTAACACTTCTCCTCTGCTCTGCGTCGCGCACAGCAGAGTTCCGCCTGATGCGCACACACACGTGCGCGCACACACACAGGTGAGCGCTGGTCGCACACACAGCAGCGGACAGAGAGCGTCGACAAATATGTCGCGTGAAAAGCAGACCGCTATATCTGCGTTTTAAACACTCCCAGGGTGGAGATGGCAACAGCAGCCCTCATGAGAGGAGCACCGGAGCAGCTCTCTGAACCCAGAGCAGCTCTCCTGCTCAGGTGAAGTCTCCGTGACGTCCTTTCTGCTGCTGCGTCTCTCAAAACAGAAAACAGATCTCAGCTCAACGTTGAACATGAATTGTATCAAATCTACAACCCCGTTTTAAAAAGATGTGTAGAGGCTCACTGCTCCACTAATACTGATGCAACCTGATGCTCACATATCTGCACTCATTCTGTTTTGTTTGGCACAAAAAAAAATTGCGATTAATCGCGAGTTAACTATGACATAAATGCGATTAATCGCGATTAAATATTTTAATCGTTTGACAGCACTAATTTAAATATAAAGTATTGTCAAAATATAAATAACAAACAAGGGTGTTTCCGTTGCACTCAGGGTTCACAAGTAGTTGGTAAATTAATCATTATTCTGTCTATTCATTGAAACAGTATCTGTCATATTCACTGTGCTTATTAGTTATAAAACATGAATTGATTCTTTTTTGTGATCCTTCTCTCCCTGCAGCCTGTTTTACTGTCTGTAAAGACCTGAGCCCGTTCCCCAGGAGGTTGTGTGTCTGATGCCAGAAGGAGCAGCTCATCTGTCACAGTGCCTGGTGTGTATTATTTTACCTATATTTGCATCCTAAAAATATCCATATGTAGTGTCCATCAAAACGGTTCATTCTTTAAAATATTCATAGTTGTAAATTAGATACTGGTGCTCTGTTTTCAGACCAAAGGTAGGCAGCACTCCAGCGTTCAGCTCGCTGAGTGTCACGGACTACAGTGTAGACGTCATGTTACATTCCTGCTTCATCTTACTGTCAATAACAACAACATGTTCAATGTTCTCTACAGAGTCAGAGGACCGCCTGGTTCCTCCTGAGACGTCTGCAGAGCCAGTCAACTGCAAACTGCACAAAGAGATCAAAGTCAGTATTTTAATGTTCTTCATTTGGTTGTGTATATTTTAAAAAGATGACATCAAATCACACCCAATCGTACTAATTGTCTTTTGTCTTTATTCTCGTCCTGAGACTCAAATATTCTCCTGTTCTATTATTGAGTCTCATTTTGGGCAAAGCCACACATCAATGATGAAGAGCTATTTATGAATTAATAAAAGTGTATCCTACTTTATTTATGAATCAAGAAAAGTGTATCCCTGTTTACTGATTGAAGTGGCAGACTGATTATATAAGTACTTGACTTATTTATGGCTATTTACCTATTATATTAGTTTTCCTACTTATGAACATGTTAATTGCAATTACTTAATTACTTTAATTAAATATTTCTTTACTGTTAATGGTTCACATATTAATAAGACTTGTAGACATTAGTCCATGAAATATATTTATTAACCACAACATGACAGTAAATATTAAGAAGAAAGAAATGATCCTTTATTAATCCCCTTAGGGAAATTCTTCTCTGCATTTGACCCATCCCTGGTTGGGGAGCGGTGGGCTGCCCTGTGAGGCTACTGGACGACCACTCATCCCCCTGAGCTACAGCCGCCCCCCAAATTGAACACAGAGCCCATAGTGCAAGGTCACACAAACACACAACTAATATGTAAAACAAATATAATAATGTATATATGCTTTTGTTGCTTTGTTTTCATCCAGATCCTCTGCTGCTGTGAACCGGTCACCTGGCTGACGTGGTGGTGGTAGCAGGAAGTTGTGGAGGAGGACTGCTGATGGCTCACCTAGTCAGACCAGAATAAAGACAAAGCCAATTAGTACGATTGGGTGTGACTTGATGTCATCTTTTAAAATGTACACAACCAAATCAAAAACATTCAAATACTGACTTTGATCTCTATGTGCAGTTTGCAGTTGACCGGCTCTGCAGACGTCTCAGGAGGAACCAGGAGGTCCTCTGACTCTACAGAGAGCATTGAACATGTTGTTGTTATTGACAGTAAGATGAAGCAGGAATGTAACATGACATCTACTCTGTAGTCCATGACACTCAGCGAGCGCTGCCTACTTTTGGTCTGAAAACAGTGCACCAGTAACTCATTTACAACAATAAAGATTTTTAAAGAATGAACAACCGTTTTGATGGACACTACATATGGATATTTTTAGGATGCAAATATAGGTAAAATAATACACACCAGGCACTGTGACAGATGAGCTGCTCCTTCTGGCATCAGACACACAACCTCCTGGGGAACGGGCTCAGGTCTCTTTACAGACGGCAAAGCAGAGGCTGCGAGGAGAGAAGGATCACAAAAAAGAATCAATTCATTGTTTATAACTAGTACAAGCACAGTGAATATGACAGATAATGTTTCAATGAATAGACAGAATTATGATTAATTTACCATCTACTTGTGAATCCTGAGCCTTAGCTGGTGCAGCCAGTGTCACAGATGGTATACTGTAACGGAAAAACCCTTGTTTGTTATTTATATTTTGACAATACTTCATGTTTAAATACACAGCCACTTTAACATTACACTTTAACATACACTTACAGTACACTTGTTTACAGTACTGTCATCTGTTTGTCCGTGCACTTTAATTTATATTTGATATTCTATTGTAAATTGAATATGTTTCTATTGCACTGTGTTGATTGTTGTTGGTTGTTGTTTGTCTAATGTATGCACCATCCACCAAGACAAATTCTTCGTATGTGTAATATACTTAGCAAATAAATGGTTCTGATTCTGACTGATTCTGATTCTGAATACACAAAAACTACTGTTAGTAAAGGCAGAAAGTATCTTTACTTCACCTGCCTTTCTCAGCCAAATCCAATGAAACAGACTGTTTCTAACATTATTATATAAAGAATATACTTCATTCATACCCATGTGTTTATGTTGGAATGGGTTTATATTCAGTAGCAGTCATTAAGATTTAACCTCGGCAGGAGAAGCAACATGACACTAAAACACACTTCAAACACACTAAAACACATGCCATCAGGTGTTAGTAACACAGCAGTTTCACAAGGATATTTGTTCTTACATAAAGGAAAAGGAGCATAAGGAAAACAAAGACTGATACGTACCCTCATCACAGCTGGGATCTAGTCATAGTCACAAGGACGAGAGGTAGAACACACACATGACCAGGGCCCTATTTTTCGTACCTGGCTAAACAAAGTCAGGCAAATGTCCTAATCTCCAGCTTAAATTAGCGAGATGATTGACATCAGGCTATCTGGGTTTCTTCACGGCTGATCCGCGCTGAAACGGTCTCGTTAATTCTAGCCAGACGTCAATCCTCTGGATAAATGCGCGTGCCCGCTCCTCTTCAGAAGGGATAATAATCGAGCACTGACACCACGTTCTTCTAACAGTACAATAGCAAATAAACTCAGAGGAACCTCTTTTTATTTCTCCGATGAGAAGCAGGAGATGATCATGAAGACATATGAGGAAGTCAATACCTTAATCATTCACAGCAAACGCGTTGTGAATATTCCAACGTTTTTGTAACATTGTTGCCGTGAACGCAGCTTAACTCCGCCCTGCTGCGAGACATAAGCGCCGCAAATATATCAGACAAGTTAAATGTCAGTGTTGGGAAAATGTATCCGCAAATTTTAAGTGCTTCATCACCCAGATCAATCAGATTATATTTACGAATAAATATATACTTATGAGGATATATGTACTGTATGCGCGTATGAATCATGTACTATATGTATATACATGTATGTGTATATTTCTATATAACTAGGAGTTTGAATATGTGTATGGGCGGATCAGTATATATGTATTATTCATAATCAGAAATTCAATCAATTGAAGCAGTGAAAAGAAATTGTGTGTGATTCTCTGTATTCTTATCATGAGTCCACCTTAATCATGTTCTACAATAATGATATGTATGGTGTACTAATAACACTGTCATATAATTATGAGTACTTTCAACACATCCATAAGTTTCTTAAGCGCTAAATAAACTTAAGAACAGCGCGGCATGCAGCGGGTGAGAGTCTCTGTCTGTGAGACGGGCGATCGGCTGCGCCTGTGGTGATCAGTGTCCGCGGCTCGAGAAGCTCTCGTAAATAAATTATTCCTTGTCAGCAGAATCTATAGCGCCGCGTACAGGAAGTCATCCTGATGTGAGAACGGATCTTGGCGATCTCAAAGAACTCTCTCCCAATAAAACTAATATAACTAATATCGCTCCTTCATCAATGAGGAAGTGAGCTGCCTTTTTTGTCCGGTGGGAGTGGCCAGCTTATCCAGTGAATTTCAGTTAGCCTGCCCGGGAGCAGGTTTACATTTTTGGCTGTGTTGCTATGGTGATTTATCTAAGCTTGCTTCGAGAAACTGAATAAGCCAGACCTACGTCATCTTATCCTGACAATTAGCCCGCTAACTCAGTAAGCCAGGTACGAAAAATAGGGCCCAGAACACGTCAACATGAGACGGGATGATAAAGTCATGCTTCATGTGGGAGAAGAGTTCAAGGTCCAGTGTTGTCGGTAGAAAGCAGCACGTTTTGGATTAAAAACCTCTGTACACAAACCCTGTCGTTGTCTGGCAGATGATGACGATGATGCAAACCAGCTTTTAAACACACACAAAACAACATCGTATATGCTGAATAGAACACAATCAATAGCAAATGGGCTGAACTGTAAATTATTTTTAATCTTCAGCTAGAAACAAATAAATAAAAGACAACACATGTTTACTCACAGCTCTGCAAGGAGAGATACTCAGCATCACTCTCTTCATCTCCATCACTGATGCAAACAGACAAGAATTACAATGTCATTAAATACATATCTTCTTGTATTTGGGCTTGTAGGACTCAAATCCCCACTAATATGATGGAAGTGTGTATGACAGAGTGTACATCTTTCGGACAGAACAAATAGGACAGCAGACCCACTCTGGCTTCAGCAGGAGCATGAGGCGTTTGTGTGGAGGTGGAGCTGGAGGTTGTTCTTCTGGAGCTGGAGGTTGAGCCTCTTGGTCCCTGCAGCACAGTGTTTCTTCACATGAAGGATGCAGAGTCATCCTCCTGCTGTCCCACATGTGGAGCAGTTAATGTACATGACTATAAACTACTTCATGAACCTAGAAGTAACGTTACTCAGCGGGCGTGCACGTGTATGAACGTTCACGTGATGCAAATGAAGCGCGTGCTGTTCTTTCACTGCGTGTATGTAACGTAATATCCACAGTAATTACATGCATGTTGACTGACGTGCAGGAGAACACGCTCTATCATATATGTGAATGGACATTCACGTTAAATAGTGATACTTCTGGTCACAGAAACCCGAAGAAGTCCCACATGAATAAACAACACTGAAGAAACACGACTAACTTTACAGCTTTCAAGTGAACAAGAACATGTCAACACTAATTCTCATTACATTTTAGGTCATTGATATTATTTGAATGACTTACCGTTTCACGTAACGTCCAAACAACGGAGAGCTGCAGAAAATACGTGTTGTTTACACTTGTTTTCGGCTCTGACTGAAGCGGGAAGGGAGGGGAGAGGAGGGGGAGGCGCCGGCGAAACTCAAAACGGCTCCACTGCGCCACTAGCGGCCAAATATATATTACATCGGCGGATTTCAGCACCGCCATAGACAATGAATGGAGGCTATGGGAGTAATTTTCGTTTTTTCCAACATTTGGATGTCCTAAAACATATATACACAAATGTAGCACATTTTTAACTATTAATGCGAAAATAAAAGAAAATATTTGTGCAGTTTATTTTTTTTCCTTTGTTTCTTTGTTAGTTTTATGTGTGTTAAATCTTCCGTACTTACAGTCTATCTTCCGTATACTCTTTTAAGGAGGATTTCCGGAGCCTTGTTGGTGTCAGATCTGTATTGACCGATGGCCTCAGTTTTTAAGTTTTGAATACATAAATTATTTTCAGCCCGACATCCAGACGTGTGACTGTCACAACCTCCTGCTCACACACAGACGAAATGGCTGATGTGACACCTGAAACATGTCAACAATAACCAAACAAGTTAAAAGTTTACTGACAGCGTTTGTAACACAATGAGGAATCCTCAAAATACAACATTGATAATAATAATCCAACAGAAGTTTGACGTTTACAGCATTGGTTCTGGAATCTAATGCATGCAGGGTTAAACAATATACCGTTATGAAACCAGAGAGGAAGCATGACCTTTGTTTTAAAGTCTGCATGAATGTGAAATGTAATATTATATAAACGCTAACTTCACAACAGTGATGCTAACATGCAGATATTTAGCAGGTAGCATGATTATTGTAATTTAGCATGTTAGCATGCTAACTAGCAGTAAACGCAACGTACAGTTGAGGCTGATGGGAATCTCATCAATATTGCAGGTATTTTGGTCATGAACCAAAGTATTGAACATATGTAGTACAATGCATCCCCAAGGACCGTGAATGTGAAATGTAAAAAAAAAATCTAACCGTGGTTGAGATATTTCCAAGGTGGTGGATGGACATTTCCAACCTTTAACTGTACCTTTAACTGTACTATTGGCATTTACACTTTAATTATTTAGTTGTGCAAAATCAAGAATTTAAGGAAAAATTAATCTTTTAAGAATATGAAATGTTTTTTAATCAGCTGTATGTTTTTAGGAAAGATGAAAACAAATTTGTACTTTCAATTTTTTTTTTGGATTCCAACAACACCACATGAGGAAAAAACACAGTTACACAAAACTTTATCAGAAAGCAAACGCATAAAGACAAAGTAGAGACAAATCTGTCAGCCGTAATAAAAACATCAGAAGGTTTCACATAAAATAAGCGAGCAGGAGTTGAGACAAGAAGAGTTGCAACTGCATAAGGAGACAAATGTTCTCCTAGTTTTCTTCTGCTATGACATCAATTATTCAAGTGTTTTTCTCCTGAATAAACAATAAAGTTCTGGTTAGAAACATGAAACTGAAATGATCAGAACAACAACAGTGGAGCCATTTCTTGCTTCCTTAAACTTCAGATTGAGGTAAAACTCTAAACACCGGACATATTGACCTAAATATCTAAAGATGTGAACATCACTGAGAGCCTCCAGTCATGCTTGTGGCTCTAAAGCAAAACAAAAAGCTTGTTGGAAAAGGCTGACTCTCAAAATCGGTTTAATATTTGGGCCAATATGGTCAACCAACCAGACAGTACTCTTAATCTGGATTAACACTACCTGCTGCTCCCATGTTTGTGGTCATTTGATCAAACATCTTCATTTAGGCACGAAAAAAAGTAGTAAACGTATGGTGTTGAAGTATGTAAATGAATGCAAATATATTTGAGAATCTATTTTAAACAAGCAATTTTCTGTTTTTTTTCTGTTTTTTTGTCAAAGTAATAATCCCACACTGCCTTTCTCCTTTATTGTCAACAGTTTTATGTGATTTTGTTCAATGTGAGCAAACTGTGCATAGAAAACAAGATGCATGTTTTAATGCAAAAAAGGGAAATGAAACTAGAGATGTTCCGATACCCCAAGACCTGAACTGTCGTATCTGCCGAAACAGAGTACCGATCCGACACCAGTGCGTTAAAGACAAAGAAAGTTAAATAGGTCATGATTCCCTCTTTAATAACTATTTTACATGTGAAAACGTATTCTTCAAACAACTGGATTTATTCAAGTTTCTCGCCAAAAACGTAACATTACAAGATTAGCTTTGAAAACATCATGATAATGGAGCGTGAATGAATTATGTTACTCAATGCAACCTCTGGTAGCGTTAGCCGTTAGATCCGTTATTTCGCCTCGCAGGACTGTGCTGCCAACCAGCTGCTAACTGCTAATGTTAACGAGCTCTCCTCCTGCTGATTTCAACAAAGTTGTGTCGTTCACAATGTAAATGCAGTGCACGAGAGTGTTTAATCTCAGGTGTGTAATACTAGTTTGCACATGTGCAGTAGCGATCAGGCATGAAGTACGGATTGGGTAGCGAGTGAAAGGTGTTGTAGATGTTCCTGTGTATCTTAAATGAGCTGATAAATCACGATGATCCAGCATTTTCAACTGAATCTGAGGCATTTATGGTCCTAGTATCGGAACAACTCTAAATAAAATGAACTCCTACTTCACCAGATTAATAACATCGTACATTTAATTAATGTACCCAAACATTTTTACATGTGGTCAACCTGGGACTGTTAGCTAGTTGATAATCCATCTTTAAATGTTGGACCATTTTATCCTGATTTCAAAGAGTGTTTGATTTACTCCTCATCTTCCATAAAAATTTGATTATTTATTTATTATGAAAAATCTGATATTTTAGACGAATAACATCTAATCTCTAAGGAGCGTCGACCCACTCAAATTGTCTAATCCAGGCTCATTGTGGTTGTTTGCATGCTAATGAGCCGGCTCACACGTGATGATGCGAATAGCACTATGTTTTACATCACGTTTAGTGAAGATAAATGATGGGATAAAAGTAGACTCCGTGCCATGCGGATCATTTCTCTGTTCATCAGAGATGTACAGTGTTTGCTACACATGCGTTGGTAATAATAGAATGAAATAATATAATACCCTGGAGGCCAATCTTTACTGTGATACTGAAAATACAGGTGTGAGCAAATTGGAGTTCTACTTCCTAGCTTACCATCTTATAGCTGCAAGTTTATATGACTAGTCCTTGCGAGATCAGCTAGGCTATCAGACTAGCTTTAATATCTATGGCCTGTTGCAGTTTCGCTTTACAATATTAGCTTTCTCCTCTTCTTTTACCTTTGGAGAGAGCCAGACTGGATCTTTCCACCTGCTTCCAGTGGTTATGCTAAACTAAGCTAATTCTCCAGCTAAATATTTAGCATAAAGATGTGAAAGTGGTATCCCTCTGGTTCTCTTGAGTCGGATGAGAAGAGATTATTTAGTCTCCGTGGATCTAGAACAGACTCTGTGTGCCTCAGTTTAGCAATACAGGACAAAGCTGTCTTGATACACATGTTTACAAACATTTAAGAGATAATTTAGCTTGTACTCAAATCTCAGGGTTTCCGCTGTACATTTTTATATATAGTTTGAGTTGTCTTTATTTTGAGGATGTTTACTTCCATTTGGGATCTGTGTTTGCTCTCAGACGGCATCCACAACAAGTCATGTTTTGCCCACATTGGCGTTTTCAGGAAGTTTCTACAAAGATTTGTCCACACCGAAACACCTTTTTGTTCAGTGTAATTAACTGTTTTACTGGCCAAAGTATGAACGTATGAAAGAAAACCAGTGGGGACAACATGGCTGAGAATGACCTGTTATTATATCACTTCTTTTCAGGACTTCCGTAATCATATGACTAATTAAAAGCAACCTGGACCAGTGGAAAAATGGATTATAAAAGATAGAAGATAGATCGATTAACCAATTAAAAAAACGTATGAATTATCTTATGTAGCTACAGCTAGCAGAAGTGACGGTGTTTGCTGCAACAGTAAGTACAACAGGAAGTAACATTGCTGCAGAGAAATAATGTCAGACCTTTGTCTAACAAACACTTTTGAAGAATATAGTTTAGTGAGAAATAAAAAGCATGCTGGCGTTTGGGGGCATTTTTTTGAAAAGTCCACCAGCTTAATGTGGGCGTAGTAACTCAGGCTCCTTTGTGTGTCGTGGCTGATACTTATCACAGTCTGAGAACAAATACAATCACATTTGGAGGAAACAGCTGACAAGTCAAGACATCCTGCTGCTTGAAGGAGGGTTTTTCAAGCCCTGAAAATAGGGCTGTAAAATATTCCCCAAACTAAAAATCCAAGTCACATAAAAAGTCTAAAAGCAAAGCATCTGTATTTTCCGTCTTATTCACAAAGATAAATGCTATATGATTGCACGTTTTTATGAACGGCTGAGCATCAGCTACGAGTATGGCGTAAAAATTCTAAGAAGGACATGATGCTCCAGCACTGCAATGCATTTCCTCCTGTTTGTTTGATTAACAACTATAGTGACCAGAAGTTTTAAGAGATTACTGAAACTTTAAAAAAAAATATTAAAATGACTGTATATTTTTGTCTTCAGTAAGAGCCAATGCACATGAAGCTTAGTGCTACAGAGGTAGTCAGACACTACTTCGAGATCACACACTAATTCTTCATGGGATTTGTTGAGAATACGGAAAATAAAGAAATTAAGCTCTTCCATAATTTTTTTTAAGTGTCGACAGTGTGCAGGAGCAGATTGTTTGTCTAAAACCTGAACGTACGCTAGTGATGAACAGGGATTATCTGTGGAACATCCTCATAAGTATATGTATGTGTGAACAGCAGGCACATCTATCAGTTGATTGGACGTGTGTGTGTGTGTGTGTGTGCGTGCGTGCGTGCTTATAGCCTATAGTAACAACATGTAATATTTATAGGGAGTGGCACAGCGTTCCTTTTGTTTAGGCAGTGTGAATAAAGTGTTCATGCGTCTGTCCTCTTGTTTACATGTCTTCATGCAAGGCTCTGCTTTGCATTGTGCGTGTGTGTGTTTATGTGCTACACTGTTTCCGTGTTTCCCAGTCAGTGGTTGGGAAGACCTCCAGCAGCCTGGGTGCAGTTCAGCTTTCCGAACCCAGGCAGCGTGACGCGTCCGTGGGTGTAGATGTCGCGGTCGGGCCCCTGGTTCATCCGTTTGACCAGGTTCTTCTCGTACAGCAGAGGGTGGTAGGCGCCGAGCGTGCAGGCGGCGTCGTAGAAACGCTGATAGTAATGGCAGAGCTCCGTCTTCCTGCGGGACGGCAGGAACTCGTAGACGTGCACCACCTCGCACAGCGACATCATCAGGACGGTTCCTAAGTGGGACACAAGGGAGAGGAGGTTTATAATATTTATTCAAAGATAGTTTTCAGTAAGGGTCGGAAAGCTGAACTGTCCTCTACTGCGTTATTTATCGTCCTCATATGTGTTTTTTACCAACCTCTACTGTGTTTCTTTAATGTCGTCTAATGCGTATTCTACTATTGTCTAGTGCTTTTCTTTACCGTCCTCTAATGCGTGTCTTTACCATCCTCTAATGTGTGTCTTTACCGTCCTCTAACGTATGTCTTTACCGTCCTCTAATGCGTGTCTTTACCGTCCTCTGATGCGTGTCTTTTTCCGTCCTGTGTCTTTACCGTCCTCTAATGTGTGTCTTTACCGTCCTCTAATGGGTGTCTTTACCGTCCTCTAACGTATGTCTTTACCGTCCTCTAATGCGTGTCTTTTTCCGTCCTGTGTCTTTACCGTCCTCTAATGTGTGTCTTTACCGTCCTCTAACGTATGTCTTTACCGTCCTCTAATGCGTGTCTTTACCGGCCTCTAATGTGTGTCTTTACCGGCCTCTAATGTGTGTCTTTACCGTCCTCTAACATGTGTCTTTACCGTCCTCTAATGGGTGTCTTTACCGTCCTCTAATGTGTGTCTTTACCGTCCTCTAACATGTGTCTTTACCGTCCTCTAACATGTGTCTTTACCGTCCTCTAACATGTGTCTTTACCGTCCTCTAATGTGTGTCTTTACCGTCCTCTAATGGGTGTCTTTACCGTCCTCTAATGTGTGTCTTTACCGTCCTCTAATGTGTGTCTTTATCGTCCTCTAATGTGTGTCTTTACCGTCCTCTAACATGTGTCTTTACCGTCCTCTAATGGGTGTCTTTTTCCATCCTGTGTCTTTACCGTCCTCTAATGTGTGTCTTTACCGTCCTCTAACATGTGTCTTTACCGTCCTCTAATGGGTGTCTTTACCGTCCTCTAACATGTGTCTTTACCGTCCTCTAACATGTGTCTTTACCGTCCTCTAATGGGTGTCTTTACCGTCCTCTAATGTGTGTCTTTACCGTCCTCTAATGTGTGTCTTTACCGTCCTCTAACGTATGTCTTTAACGTCCTCTAATGCGTGTCTTTACCGTCCTCTAACATGTGTCTTTACCGTCCTCTAATGGGTGTCTTTACCGTCCTCTAATGCGTGTCTTTACCGTCCTCTAATGTGTGTCTTTACCGTCCTCTAATGTGTGTCTTTACCGTCCTCTAATGGGTGTCTTTTTCCATCCTGTGTCTTTACCGTCCTCTAATGTGTGTCTTTACCGTCCTCTAGTGTGTGTCTTTATCGTCCTCTAATGTGTGTCTTTACCGTCCTCTAATGTGTGTCTTTACCGTCCTCTAATCGGTGTCTTTACCGCCCTCTAATGTGTGTCTTTACCGTCCTCTAATGTGTGTCTTTATCGTCCTCTAACGTGTGTCTTTACCGTCCTCTAACATGTGTCTTTACCGTCCTCTAATGGGTGTCTTTACCGTCCTCTAATGGGTGTCTTTACCGTCCTCTAATGGGTGTCTTTTTCCATCCTGTGTCTTTACCGTCCTCTAATGTGTGTCTTTACCGTCCTCTAATGTGTGTCTTTATCGTCCTCTAATGTGTGTCTTTACCGTCCTCTAATGGGTGTCTTTTTCCATCCTGTGTCTTTACCGTCCTCTAATGTGTGTCTTTACCGTCCTCTAACATGTGTCTTTACCGTCCTCTAATGGGTGTCTTTACCGTCCTCTAATGTGTGTCTTTATCGTCCTCTAATGTGTGTCTTTACCGTCCTCTAACATGTGTCTTTACCGTCCTCTAATGGGTGTCTTTACCGTCCTCTAATGTGTGTCTTTACCGTCCTCTAATGTGTGTCTTTATCGTCCTCTAATGTGTGTCTTTACCGTCCTCTAATGTGTGTCTTTACCGTCCTCTAATGTGTGTCTTTACCGTCCTCTAATGGGTGTCTTTTTCCATCCTGTGTCTTTACCGTCCTCTAATGTGTGTCTTTACCGTCCTCTAATGTGTGTCTTTATCGTCCTCTAATGTGTGTCTTTACCGTCCTCTAATGTGTGTCTTTACCGTCCTCTAATGGGTGTCTATACTGCCCTGTAATGTGTGTCTTTACCGTCCTCTAATGTGTGTCTTTATCGTCCTCTAATGTGTGTCTTTACCGTCCTCTAACATGTGTCTTTACCGTCCTCTAACATGTGTCTTTACCGTCCTCTAATGGGTGTCTTTTTCCATCCTGTGTCTTTACCGTCCTCTAATGTGTGTCTTTACCGTCCTCTAACATGTGTCTTTACCGTCCTCTAATGGGTGTCTTTACCGTCCTCTAATGCAGTGATTGTCAACCACTGTGCCGAGAGATCATCAGGTGTGCCGTGGGAAAATGTCCAATTTCACTTAATTGGTCCAAAAAAATATTATTTAGTTGCCGCAAATGATTTTCCATTGTTGAGCGTCTGAGCTGCAATATAGTGGCTGGCAGAGTAATATAGAACCGGTCTGCACCTTGTTCTGCTATTAAACAAACTAAACGGCCGTATGTTATTGATCTTATCTACACAGCATGTCATTTCTGGGTCGCGTCTACAACTCTGCTCTGCTCTGTGTAGCGCACGCGGAGCTCCGCCCGATGCGCTACACAGGTGAGACACAGCGGAGAGAGAGAGAGAGAGCGGCGAAAAATATGTCGCGTGCTTTTCACAATGGGATTTGCTGCTGAAGCTATCAGTATTTTAAGATATGAGCTCTCACTGTTAAAGCCTAACAGTTCATGTGTTTGCAGGTCAAGACAAACAGCCTGGAGCTCCATCAATGACGTTTCTGACTCAGAGAGGCTCTGGAAATATTCTTCCAAAAGCCTGAAAAACACCCTGCAGTGATAAAGCCTGCTCACTTTGTGGTCGTCATTAAAATAAATGAACACCATGTTTCCTTTAAGTCAGTATTTATCAAACTGGGAGGTATTTATTACAGGTGTAATACCTTTATTACAGGTATTTATTACAGGTGTGGCGCAAGAGGAAATACTGGTTTTAAATGTTCACAGTCCGCCGTTAACAGGTTACGCATGCGCATGCGCCGATTCTTGGCATTTCACCAAAAGCCGATCTTTATGAGATATCCGTGAGGTCGGCTTTCTGCTGTTGTGTCTCTCATCATGGAGCATGAACTGAGAGCCGTATCAAATCTACAACCCCGTTTAAAAAAAGATGTGTAGAGGAAAGCAGCTCACTGCAGCCACTAATACTGATACAACGTGATGCTCACGCACTCATTCCGTTTTGTTTTGCAATAGCTTACTGTTTTCCACAATAAGATATTTAGTAGTAACTAAATATTAGTTCTTTTTTGCATAACTTTATTTTCATTTTTCTAACAAAGTGATAACACTTTTTTTTTTGTCTGATGGAGCAATCTGGTTTACTTGAAACACTGAATACTCTTCCATGCCAGTAGGTAGTGCAATAATGATCTACCATATATGCTGTATTATGCTACAATGTGACATTTTGTAACTTTTTAGGTTGTTGGTGTGCCGCGGGATTTTTTTATTGTAGAAAATGTGCCGCGGCTCAAAAAAGGTTGAAAAACACTGCTCTAATGTGTGTCTTTACCGTCCTCTAATGTGTGTCTTTACCATCCTCTAATGTGTGTCTTTACCGCCCTCTAACGTATGTCTTTACCGTCCTCTAATGCGTGTCTTTACCGTCCTCTAATGTGTGTCTTTACCGTCCTCTAACGTATGTCTTTACCGTCCTCTAATGCGTGTCTTTACCGTCCTCTAATGGGTGTCTTTTTCCATCCTGTGTCTTTACCGTCCTCTAATGTGTGTCTTTACCGCCCTCTAATGTGTGTCTTTACCGTCCTCTAATGCGTGTCTTTACCGTCCTCTAATGGGTGTCTTTTTCCATCCTGTGTCTTTAACGTCCTCTAATGGGTGTCTTTACCGTCCTCTAATGGGTGTCTTTTTCCGTCCTGTGTCTTTACCGTCCTCTACTGTGTTTGGGTGAGAGTGTTGAGGTTTTACATACCGAGCAGGCCAGAGGAGGGTGGGTTCTTCTGGATGGGCTCAGCCATGTTGTCCTGTATTCGCTGCCAGACCTGCCACTCAAAGCGCGGGTGCAGGATGTAGAAGGGCTGCATAGGGTGAAGCCTCCTGTATCTCTGGTACTGGGTGAAGATAGGGTAGTCTGTCCTGTTGTACCACTGTAGAGGGGGACACATAGTGCTATCAGGGCTTCTGGTAAAATCATTCAGTTTCTGTACACAACTGGCAGAGTTACTGATAATCAGACCCCTTCTCATTCAATTCAGAAAAGAGTTTTTTAAACTGTGAGGCGTGTTGAAGAGTTAAGTGAGGCAAAAATCAAGGATGTTTTTCTGTTTCAACAACGAAACGTCGTTCAGTAATAGCGATAAAAAGGTACAACCTTCTAGCTTGTATGTAAATGTCACCTGAGTGAGGTCAGCGGAGAAGGGGGCGGGGTCCCAGGCCACCAGAGCACCTGAGCTGTACAGCGAGCTGGACAGGAAACGATGGTCATCAGACGCCATCACCTTTAAGATGAGTGAATAATAATTTAAAAACAAAATGCATTCCATTCTATATCTGTAGCACACACTGAGTCATATCTTCTTACTACATAATTATATCTTAATAAAGGCTCTTTAAGTGTTTATTAAGAAGCCTCTGGAACACAAACTCCACAAATCATGACAGGAAAAGTCGGTCATTTAAAAACTTCCCATCTGTCAAATAATTTACAAATTTTCTTTGGCTAAATGAAATTGGAATGATAAAATATCTGCTAAAACGTGCTTTCAAGGGCAGCATTCATTCATAAATCTGTTATTCTTTAATGGAAGTCGTAAAGAAACTGTTGGGGCTTAGAAATATCTGCTTCAGGAGTTTTAAACCCCGGAACTGTTTAATAAATTTGTTTCATCGTGTTTGCTTGTGACAGTTAAGTGAAAAACATGGCGACAGAATGAGGTTTCACTTTTTCAGACAGACATAGTATAGATAAAACAATTAATTGAATTGGGAATAAAACAATGGAACACATATTATATTATGAACCTTATGAGAAACAACATTACAATGTGTGCTAAGCTAACCTCCCTCCAAAATATGATATTTGATCAATTATGATTATTCATGCAAACTTTGAAAAACATAAAAGGATCTCTTCAAAATAAGATAGAAGGGATAGAAATCATAACTAAATGTTTCCCTTGTTTTGGGAGTAAACATCCTCGACGATCATACTGAAGTTTTGTTATAAAGAGTGTTGCGTTGTGCTGTAAGATACAAACACATCTTTGTGTCCTTTAGCAGGTCACTTTGTTCACCTGTGAGTTGATGAGGCGGATCGTGGTTTTAGAGCCGACATCCTTCTCGTAGCCGGTGGTCGGCGCGGCGTTGAAGCGCAGCACTGCGTCATGAGAGTCTGTAATTTAATAACGGTAAAACACTTTTTTGAGGAGAAGTGAATCGTTACTGATGCAATATGTTTTTTCCTGTTAATAACATTAAACATGAGAGTGGAAACGGTGCACGTTGTTAAAGTGGACACGTTCAGGTTTATTTTCAAAGATTTGTGAAAAGTTCTGTAGGAGCCTTTTAATCAGCCACAAAACGACAGAGTTCGATAACATGACGATGATGATGATGATTTATTTTATTTTTTAAATATCACACCTATCTCTTTGCCAAGTCCGGAGTAGCGGAGCGACCCTGCAGACGAGACCACGGCGCAGCTCCTGTACGGCCCGAGCTCAGAGGTCAGCGGCTTCGGTGGCAGCTGGGCGGCCCAGGGCAGCGACGAGAAGGGCTGGAGATCAGAGGTCAAAGTTGTGACCTCTATGTTGTCCTTTAGCTGGCAGAGAAGCCTGGGACCACTCAGTTTGGGTCTGTTGGACACACCGCCAGGACCGGAGAACTCCACTCCGTACTTATTCATCGCCTTTACAGAAAAACAGAGACAGACGTCAATCAGAGACGACAAATGTCTGAATTATGACAATTATGTTATAATATTTAGAATTCAGTCTCACCTGATAGTTCTGCACCACCTTCCTTAGTCTGCTTCCCAGCATGCTACTGGACATCTCGTCATCCCACACCTCTCCCAAAAGCCCGTGAGGCCCGAAGAACTCCGCCTCCCCCACTCTGCCACTCAGCTCCCCCCTCCGGCGGCCTCCGAACAGGGTCTCCAGCGCACGCGTGAAGGGGCGCGGCAGCAGGCGGGCGAAAAACCCAGGGTGCTCCCGCTCTCTCAGCTTCCGCTTTGACGTGGTGTCCCCGGCTTCGTGGGTATGGTTTGGAGAGGAGAGGACAGGGATTGGACGGTGAGGATCACCTGGAACAACCCCCGGCAGCTTCTGGGGGTCGATGTACATGGGCTTGGCTCCGCCTCTTAGCACCTGTGTGAGTCAGAGGGACGACAAGGTCATGACTGTTAATGACGGTTACGCTGGGACAAGTGTGTGTGAATGAAGCGTTGCGCCATTACATTTTACTCATTTAGCTGCTGGCTAGTTAGGTAGCTTGCTAATTCCACCATGCTTTCATGCTACAGTTTCAAAATAAAAGAAGCACTGGATAAACTGCTGGGTTTGGTCTACATTACTTTACCATGTAGGCAGACTTTACATTGGATTGACTGTTTAAATGACTGTTCATGATAACCGTTATAATTTCAAACAGCCTATGCTAATTGCTAAATGTTATGATTATGGTTTAGTAAGAGTGCTGCAAAGGGTTTGTTAAGATGACAAAATACAGTAATAACTTTTATAAAAACACAACTAAATACACACATTCAGCTGAAATAAGTAGTTTGCCGGTTTAGTTATTTAATAAAATAAATAAATAATACCTACTGTCTAATAAAGCTCATGTCCTACTCTGCATTAACTTTCAGTGCGATTCCTGGAGTGATTCTGGCTCGACAAACACGTGCCCGGGTGTCATTCAGCTAACATCCGCTGGTTTCAAAACCAACGTGCCGGAGAAAAAACGGCGACAGACCTTGATGACAGAGTGTGCACGAGGCTGAGCCCGGGTTCGCGCCCGGACCCCGAAGATGGCGTCTGTGACGGGCACGCTGTTTTCGGCACAGATGGCGTAGAGCAGAGCCATGGAGATGCAGAAGAAGGCCATACAGAGGACGCCACGGCGAGCCCGACGCCTCAGGCGCCAGAGCAGGCTGACTCTGTCCATCGCCGCCCCGGGGATCTGCAGAGGACATTCACAGTTCACTGTGCGGTAAGTCTTTCCAAATCTCTGAAACAAATCCAACAAATAAAATCACCTCGGCAACAGTTTCCAACAACACAACTGATTTAAGGAATTGAGAAAGAAAAGCTGTCAGTTCTCAGTTTAAACATGTCATTTGTTCTTATTAATGCAAAAACGTTATTATAAGGAAACTTAAATGCAATTTTTTTTTAATCTATGAATTGAGAATGTTTTGGTGTTTAGTTTACACCATGTACCACGTTTATATGTTTATTTTATTTTATAGAAAGTGACTGGAAGAGTACTGAGTGAGGTTATATTTGCTGCTTTTTCATTCAGAGGAGAACTCTTTAGTTCTACTTGTACTAATTTAAAGTAGAAATATTTAATAAAGTTAAAACAATTAAGTCAATTCAATATTTAGTAAATCATCAGACAATTGTTCAGTAACATTTTAAGAAAGAAATGGTTTCTGCACAATATTTGTTTTATACATTTTTGGCAATAGAACAATTAATTGATTGAGAGAATAGTCGTTAGTTGTAGCCCGATTGTTAATACGCAGTTTAGCCAATCACTGATTAAAGAAATAAATGAATGACATACAACCTACAGACCTTTGGCTGAGAAACTACAGGTAAAACACCTGGTCCCAGATCAACTGGACCGGTCCGAAAAGCAATGCAGATTTCGGTGCTTCCTTTCTGTGCCTGAGCCGATTTAAATACTTATTTTACACTACTCTGTAATGTTGCACAATACTAAAAAGGTAGCGCGGTACCCGTACGTTAAAAACAATACGATTTTGCATATTTTTAGTATTGATACTTTATTAAAATAGCGCAGATCAGAGCACACTCACTGCTCCCTTTCTCTCTCATGCAGAGACTGCAAGAGGACGGGGCTGCAGCGCGCACACAGCAGCTCTCTCACAGAGTGATCAGGGAGACATGCAGGAGCTTTTTTCCTCGGCTTGTTGGAACAGTTGATATGATGATATGATGACGTGTAGTCCAGTAAAGCAGCAGTTTGTAGAATCCAACAGTTTTTGAGTGGAGTTCTGTTGCACACAGTCTCAATCAGGCCACCTGATGCTTTTGTCTGTTCTTTTTTTTTAAATATATATATTGTTTATAGTTTGAAGTTAATAATTTTGAAGGTGTAGTTTGAAGTCAAGTGTTTTGTATTTATTTATTTATATGTATAGTAAAATAAAAAAGTATCAGTTCAGGCACCGTTTAGGCACCGGGATCGTTTTAAAAGTATCGTTTTAGCACCGTATCAGGAAAAACCCAAACAATACCCATCCCTAATTATAATATACTGAATTGTATTAATAAGATGTCCTTATTATGTCAAAGTGTTGGAATAAATGTTAAATGTTTAACTGCAAAGTAGTAATGCGTGATACCTTTTTTTGCATCGAATCATACTGGGATTAGATGGCCCTACCAAAATAAATTGCCACCAGCCGCCACTGTTTTTATTGTACAATTGGATATCAATGCTTTATAATGATTTCAGTGACACTTGTGGTCCTCCACAGTTTCCAGTGAAAATCTCTTTGCATAACAATAATCCACAGACTATCTTTATCTCTTTATTACCTCTAGATGTGAGTGAGAAAATACTATGAAACAAACCTTTTAATATGAGCTACCTCCTTCAAACACACGGTAAAATATTCTGAGTTTTTGCCTTTTATTACTGAAAGTGTGTGAGTGAAACAACCAAGAAGAATAAGGACATGGGAGCATGCCATCACTGCCTCGGGTGATGGGTGAAATCGGGGGGAAAGCAGGGAGGAGGAGGAAGATGGCTTGATTCATTAGAGAATGGAAGAAGAGGAGAGAGGCCTGAAGAGAGAAAGAAAACCAGGGAAATAAAGGAATAATCCATTACTGCAAGGAAATAATGGAAGTCCATTACAACACCAATCACATTTAATGTGTGGCTAAAGCACATCTGGTGAAATAATAATGAATGACCACTTAATAATAAGAATATGAAGGAGAAGGGGGAAAAAAGGAAATCAGTCGGTCAGGGTCATTCAAATCAAGAGGGTTCATCCTCTGAAGAGCAAGAATGAGATCATGCCAACATGCTAATCAGATTTTTATATTTCTTGTGTAGATGTGGACATTTTGTTCTGATCATAAGGTTAACAAAATTGTTATAAACCACATGATACAAACAATAACAACAGTGCTGTATTTACGCCTGTATGACGTTATTTTGAGTGTTGATGGAGCTGCTACAATGTAGCTGCTACAAGGAGCATCAATCGAACCAAACGCCATTCAGAAAACAAACATTTTAAAAGGTGTTTGCTTGTTCCTTGCCGACAGACCTAAGAAAGCATGAATTCAGAGTTCTTACAAATCTGCATCATTATTGAATCTTTTTTATCCACTTTTTGCAATTAAATCACAGCAAAATTGTTTATTTTGGGTTCATAAAGGTGTAGTAAACAAGCCGACGTGTGTCAAACTATAGTAACTGCAGTGGTGGGCCGTCAGGGCCTGCTAAGCCTTCTCTGCTAGCCTAAACAGAATCACAAAGCTATAGCTATTTTAAAATGTAATTAACAGCCGGGGTGCGCCAGCTGTTCGCGCCGCGACAACTGAGTAACTGTAGTTCCAAATGTTCGGGCATGATCATCCAAAAAGTAAAAGTAGGACAAAGATTTAATTATAGGAATAATAATAACTTGAATATTAACAGGTGATCTTGTGCTGATCAGAAATATCTTTCTCTGCAAAAACTGACATACTAGCCCAGAGGTGGGCAAACTACGGCCCGCGGGCCGGATACGGCCCGCCGAGTATTAATATACGGCCCGCCGAGTATTATAATTATTATAACTTTAAAAAAATATATTAAAAAAAAGTTATTAAAAAAATATATTAAAAAAAAGTTTTTTATTTTAAATAATTATAAGTTATAGTAAAGACCGCTGTAGCGCTTCTCCGTTCCCAAGTTCAGTTTCCCGAAGCACGATGACCACAACAGACCAGCGTTGATGTTTCTTCATGCTTATTTATTGCACAGCGCTCTTTTAGGCTTTTCGTGTGTGCAGTGGCTGTCATTCAGACGCTGTTGTGCGACTACAGATAATATTATGAACCCAGACACCACGGAGTTTGATGTTCCGACGTATGTGGAGTTTACACAACAAGTATAAAGCAGAACTGGTGGTTACTTCCAAGGTGGATGGCAGAATCGGTATCCGTTTTACGGAGATAAGACCGGCGCAGTTCCTGGACGAGTCGGAGAAATTCACCGAGCTGTGTGCGGCTACGGATAATATTATGAACCCAAACACAAGGGTGTTTCATGTTCCGACATGTTTGGGACTTCCACAACAAGTATAAAGCAAAACTAGTGGTTATTTATTCCATAATCGATACCGGAAAAGACAGCTCTTTTTCACGGAGAGACCCGACGGCGATAAGCCACGCCCCCTTTGTCAAACACTCTCCATCCATCTGATACTGGCCCGGCCCGTCTGTCAAATTTTTTAATTCAATGTGGCCCCTGAGCCAAAAAGTTTGCCCACCCCTGTACTAGCCACTACCTCTATTATTAGTCTCGTGCTGAAGAGGCTCAGTCTTTAAAAAACTAAAATACAGCAGTGAAATGTAATGACTAAGCCAAGATAAATCCCTGCAGAGAGGAAGGTGGTCTAACATGACTCAGGATTTACAGCAGCAGGTAGAAGAATGCTGCCTCAATGCACTGTTCTTTATTTTACCATTTTCACTGTCATTCATGTTATTTTTGACAAACGGCTGTTGTGGCTTCCTAAATCGACTTTTTTCTTTTCTTTTTCGTACTCGTTGATTTTGGGGGCTTAGCCTGACGAAGCCCTCAAAGGGTAAGATAAGGGTCCTTGAATCGCTCTGTCTGAACGCATGTATCAACTTGGCTTTGGAGACCCTGTGACTACTTCCAGGTTTAAAAAAAAACAACACAATAAGGTGCTATGGTATACCACATCTGGCCTGAACACCTTGGGAGGAAGTAGCTGAGGAAGAGGAGCCACTTTGCTTCGTCGACTGCCATCGTGACCCGTCATAAAATGGATGAATCTGAACCAGGATTCAATCTAACCAGAACCCAACCTGCATCCAGCACTACACATATATATGTGCTCCATTTTCCCTGCTGCTGCACAGCGTGGCCAAATGGACCAGAAGTAGACGAGAATCGATTTCATCGCATACATTGGACCCCATTTGCTGCATACGAGAGCAGAGACCTTATAAAATCAATATGTTCCTGCTGTGTTATTGCTCAACATACAGCAGCTGGTCGGATCACAGCCAGAGGCACAATGAGCTCCAGTCTGCTGCCACATGAAAAACGTCACAACTGCAGTTTGATCTGAACACTTAATATAAGCAAATCCCTATTTTACAGCTGAAAGATCAACTTCTCAGTTCTCTTTGGAGGAAAAAACGTTTGTACACGTGTTACATTTTCTCATCAATATCACTTGACTCAAACTGGACTGAGAGTTTTAATAAATTAATCTGATGATTACTCAACGTCTAACATTAACGATTAATCGATTGTTTGTTCTATAAAAAGTCTGTAAATAGTGAAAAAAGCCTACGGTGATGTTGTTAAACTGCTTGGTCTCACCAACAACCCGAACCTCAAAGATATTCAGTTTATTGTCACATAAGAAAACTAAAATCAGACATTAGCCCAGGTCACACCGAGACGCGACTTTTAAAAGTGCAGCCGCTTCAAAAACGCCTTGGCAAAAACGCGCCAGGCAAAACAGCCCGGTGCGCCTGTGGAGCGGGCCTGCGTGCGCAACCGGGGGACATTGATGAGCTGTGCGACTCCGCACCTTGCGCTTAAAAGTTGAGAATATTTTAACTTTCACGCACGCCTAAAAAACGCTAGAAAAGCGCGAAAAGCGGCATTTAAAAGGCGTGCATGAAAGGCACGCCGTACCATAGGAAAACAATGGTTTTGCTAGCGACGCGTTTTTGAGAGTCGCATCTGGTGTGATCGGCCCCTAACACGCTAAGAAACATGTTCAAGTTTTTGGTAAATGAGGAACTGAAAGTGTCTGTTTTGCAACTACTGAAAGATCCCACACAGTGTTTTACGGAGGTAGCAACCGGGAAGTGTCTTAAAACTGCACTGCTTTACGGTCAAACAGACCGTAAAGCAGGGTATGCTTTAGGGCAGGGCTACAAGGTGATTGACAGGTCCCTACCAGAGATGTATAGGGCGTCTCTACGTCACTCCTGATCAATAATGGTCACTTCCATTCACCGGTTGCAAAAAGTCAAGAAGGCGGCGGTGAATTAAAAAATATTGATTATAACAATCCATCCTATAGTCCCACTGACGTTGCTGCTAACATGGCTCAAAAGTGTTTATTTTTCTGTTGTGCATTGTTTAATCAGCATTACCTGCCTCAGCTTCAGATTAATCCTGTCAAAAAAATTTTAACAAATAATGAAAAGTGCCCGGTCATAACTTACCAAATGAATGTCTTCAAACAAAAACTCAAGAACCCCAACTTTTTAAAGGGTGGAAACCTCTTTTTAGGAATTAGAAATGGAAAACACTCAAGAGGTTATTGAAATGAAACCTCCTGAAGTCAGTTCAGTCTGTGAATGAACCATCTGCACTTCCAGCTGAGATGAAACAAAGTGACGGAAACGATTTCTATGAAGAGGCTTTTGGGGGAAACAGCTACTTCCACTTTGCTTCAATTGACGGAAGGACCTGTCTGCATCCTCTGACTCTCTTTTTTTTTTATCATTTCAATATATTAACATTAAACATAAATACAAAAATGAGGTTTGTCAGACATTAATAAAGTACAGAAAAAAAGAAGAAAACACCACAGCAGACAGACAAACAGAACAGAACAAAACTAAAACTACAATCACCCCGACACCCCTTCATTATCTTTTACCTGTAAATGTGCATACATAGCCCTGCATTTATACCTGCATTTTCCTGAGCACATACATCCAAGTACTTGACCACTCCTCTAATTTGTTAAAAAAGCCATTAGATTTGTCCATGCTTTGTCAGTTTGGCTTGAACTGGGCCCTATTTTTCGTACCTGGCTAAACAAAGTCAGGCAAATGTCCTAATCTCCAGCTTAAATTAGCGAGATGATTGACATCAGGCTATCTGGGTTTCTTCACGGTTGATCCGCGCTGAAACGGTCTCGTTAATTCTAGCCAGACGTCAATCCTTTGGATAAATGCGCGTGTCCGTTCCTCTTCAGAAGGAATAATAATCGAGCACTGACACCACGATCTTCTAACAGTACAATGCCAAATAAACTCAGAGGAACCTCTTTTTATTTCTCCGATGAGAAGCAGGAGATGATCATGAAGGCATATGAGGAAGTCATTACCTTAATCATTCACAGCAAACGCGTTGTGAATATTCCAACGTTTTTGTAACATTGTTGCCGTGAACGCAGTTTAACTCCGCCCTGCTGCGAGACATAAGCGCCGCAAATATATCAGACAAGTTAAATGTGTCAGTGTTGGGAAAATGTATCCGCAAATTTTAAGTGCTTCATCACCCAGATCAATCAGATTATATTTACGAATAAATATATACTTATGAGGATATATGTACTGTATGCGCGTATGAATCATGTACTATATGTATATACATGTATGTGTATATTTCTATATAACTAGGAGTTTGAATATGTGTATGGGCGGATCAGTATATATGTATTATTCATAATCAGAAATTCAATCAATTGAAGCAGTGAAAAGAAATTGTGTGTGATTCTCTGTATTCTTATCATGAGTCCACCTTAATCATGTTCTACAATAATGATATGTATGGTGTACTAATAACACTGTCATATAATTATGAGTGCTTTCAACACATCCATAAGTTTCTTAAGCGCTAAATAAACTTAAGAACAGCGCGGCATGCAGCGGGTGATAGTCTGTGTCTGTGAGACGGGCGATCGGCTGCGCCGTGTGGTGATCAGTGTCCGCGGCTCGAGAAGCTCTCGTAAATAAATGATTCCTTGAAGGCAGAATCTATAGCGCTGCGTACAGGAAGTCATAATAATGTGAGGACGGATCTTGGCGATCTCAAAGAACTCTCTCCCAATAAAACTAATATAACTAATATCGCTCCTTCATCAATGAGGAAGTGAGCTGCCTTTTTGTCCGGTGGGAGTTGCCAGCTTATCCAGTGAATTTCAGTTAGCCTGCTCGGGAGCAGTTTTACATTTTTGGCTGTGTTGCTATGGTGATTTATCTAAGCTTGCTTCGAGAAACTGAATAAGCCTGACCTACGTCATCTTATCCTGACAATTAGCCCGCTAACTCAGTAAGCCAGGTACGAGAAACAGGGCCCTGTTCTTTACCCTGGCAATCGTATTTTCAAAGGCAGCCGTCTCTGTCATGAGTTTATGTGAGGCACAGTAGACAGTAGAGTTCAACAGCACAACTCTGAGACAGGTGGTAGGCAAAGTTATTTAGTGGGGTATTCAGGCAGGGGTCAAAACCAGGAGATCAGTCAAACAAGCAAACAAATCCGATAAGGGGCAGGCAAAATCCACGGTACACGAGACAGGCAAAAACGGGGTCAGAACAGGCAGGCAAAGAGAGGGATACGCTGGAGAGTTTGGCACAAAGGACAAGACAATCTGGCAGAGGACACGTGCAAGTGAGGGGACCTAAATAGTGAGCTAATGAGGGAACGGGCTGCAGGTGAGATGGGTGTGAGGGCCAGGTGACGGTGATGAGGGGTAATCAGACGTGGGTGGTAGGATCTGGAATGACAGGAGAGTGGTTAGAACTGACAGACAGGATGAAAAACACTTAATATGACGGGGAATCCGTGACAGTTTAAGCCATTCTGTAAGCGTGGGCTCTTCCAGTTTCGCAGGATGAGCCTTGCTGCCACCATGAAACCTGTTAATGACAGTCTAATCTCTGCTTTGGTAATGCCTGGTGGCGCTAACAATGTGTCCCCTGATAAACAAAATTGTGGAGATTCTGGTAAAGGTTGTTTGAGCCACCCTTCTAAGTTTTTCAGTACTACCTTCCAAAAAGGCAACACATTGGAGCATTCCCAAATAGTGTGTAGAAAAGTGCCCATTTCTATGTTACATTTCCAACATTTATTATCCTGCATCAAGCCCATTTTATACAGTTTCAGAGGTGTAAAATAATATCTATGTACAATTTTGTAGTGAGTAAACTTGCTTTGCGCATCCCTTGTAGCCCAGCCTACATTTGATATTATTTCTCGCCATACATCCTGATCTCAATGTCGAGATATTTTTGCCATACTACCGTACGTTTCGGGTTATAAGCCGCTCCTACGGCTGATCAGTGTCCCCGCTGTAGCAAGCTAGTAGCGCTGCTAGCTAGCGCTGCTAGTAGCTAGCGCTTCTGCTGCTACCGGCCACTGCTGCTGCTACTGCCCGCTGCTGCTGCTACTGCCCGCGTCCCCTCTGCCCAAGTCGGGTGTCGAGCCTGGTCCCGCTACCTTCGGTGGTTTTCAGGGAGCTAGCGGAAGTTAGCGGGGAAGTGACGGAGCGCTAGCAGGAGCCCCAGCTGGCTACAGCGGGGAGCTGTCGGGGACACTGACCGAAGGCAGTAGCGGCTTATAACCCGAAAAGTACGGTAATCTCAAGCCTTCGCACATTCCAGCTTGAATATTTGTCATTTTTCGATAGAATATTGAGGCAGACTCTGACACTCTTTGATGGACAAGTTTTATCAATACAATAAATATCTATCCTGTTTCTGGACATGTTGGTGCCTCTCTTAGCTAAATAACTGTTGTTTATTTCCACGTCTGTCAGTTACATATCAACATGATAATTAATTCGGAGGCTTTGTGTTTGAGTCACCTGATGAATGTCAGTCCAACATTCTCTTTTTGTTTAGTTTTTTGGTCTCCACCACATCCTTAAAATTTGTCAAACTGTTGTTGTCCTTTTCAGAACATTCACACAGAACGTGAATATTACACTGCACTGGCAACATGTGATGTGACGGTTGGTCTTTGTGGTATTTATCCTGGCCCTCCTTCTTTGTGATTGGACAATTTGGTGAAAAAGCAACGTTATACCCGAAGTTAAAGATATTTCAACTCTGCGCAGAATAGACTGCAGCATAGCGTGAATACGGCGGTCGCTCACATTGTATTGCAAAGAACGAACATAGCGGTCGTGGCGTTTGCTCGCCAGCTCTTGCGGTCGGCTTGTCAATAGAATGGCATTAATACAGTGGTTTAGGGTTAGGCTTTCTCGTTGTCCGTCTCTTTTATTTTTTAAACTGTAATGGTTAAAAATTCGATTCATTCAATGACTGAAAATATTTGGTTATCGCAACATCTGTTACAATATTGCGACACATTGATGTGAACAGGGGCTTTTTCCAGCTTGATATCTGAAAACAGCACCGCAAGAGTTAACCAGAACTGTAAGGTCGAGGCCGGACGGATAAACAATGAGCTGAAACTCACTTTAAAAGCTCCGTAAAGCTGAGAGCAGGCTGCAGATATATCTGATCACTCTCTACCAGAGATACACGACAGATAGTGTTATTAGAGAAATATATATCCATTAAAGCAGCTTTGAATCAATATCAACACATTAGAGGTGAATGTGGCTCACACGGCTGTGGACAGATGTGACGGCTGCAGCGCTTCACAGCCTTAGACAGATGGTGTTGTCACCCAATATCTGCTTAAAGATGTCACCCTAAATCCCCAGCCTTCACACACACACCTCTGGCTGCCTGTGTGCATGCATGTGAATTATGCATGGGTTTATGGAGCCATAAACTACTCAAGATTAAAAGGTGTGTGTGTGTGTGTGTGTGTGTGTGTGTGTGTGTGTGTGTGTGTGTGTGTGTGTGTGTGTGTGTGTGTGTGTATCTTAATCTGGCCTAGCGGTGTGAGAGGGAGTAGATGGTTATGTGTGTCAGCAGCAGCAGCAAAGCTCTGAATCAAACCACGGAGCCGTTTGATTGGTTGGCTGCTGTCGGCTGCAGCGTGACATTTATATTTTCGGCCAATCAGAGAGCAGAATCCAGCGGAATATCTTGTTCTCTTCTTTAAAGGCAGAACATTATAACAGAACAACAAACAAACTGAGAATCGATTCAGTCTGATCCTACACGTACCGACCAAGCTACAATATACACTCACCTAAAGGATTATTAGGAACACCTGTTCAATTTCTCATTAATGCAATTATCTAATCAACCAATCACATGGCAGTTGCTTCAATGCATTTAGGGGTGTGGTCCTGGTCAAGACAATCTCCTGAACTCCAAACTGAATGTTAGAATGGGAAAGAAAGGTGATTTAAGCAATTTTGAGCGCGGCATGGTTGTTGGTGCCAGACGGGCCGGTCTGAGTATTTCACAATCTGCTCAGCTACTGGGATTTTCACGCACAACCATTTCTAGGGTTTACAAAGAATGGTGTGAAAAGGGAAAAACATCCAGTATGCGGCAGTCCTGTGGGCGAAAATGCCTTGTTGATGCTAGAGGTCAGAGGAGAATGGGCCGACTGATTCAAGCTGATAGAAGAGCAACTTTGACTGAAATAACCACTCGTTACAACCGAGGTATGCAGCAAAGCATTTGTGAAGCCACAACACGCACAACCTTGAGGCGGATGGGCTACAACAGCAGAAGACCCCACCGGGTACCACTCATCTCCACTACAAATAGGAAAAAGAGGCTACAATTTGCAAGAGCTCACCAAAATTGGACAGTTGAAGACTGGAAAAATGTTGCCTGGTCTGATGAGTCTCGATTTCTGTTGAGACATTCAGATGGTAGAGTCAGAATTTGGCGTAAACAGAATGAGAACATGGATCCATCATGCCTTGTTACCACTGTGCAGGCTGGTGGTGGTGGTGTAATGGTGTGGGGGATGTTTTCTTGGCACACTTTAGGCCCCTTAGTGCCAATTGGGCATCGTTTAAATGCCACGGCCTACCTGAGCATTGTTTCTGACCATGTCCATCCCTTTATGGCCACCATGTACCCATCCTCTGATGGCTACTTCCAGCAGGATAATGCACCATGTCACAAAGCTCGAATCATTTCAAATTGGTTTCTTGAACATGACAATGAGTTCACTGTACTAAAATGGCCCCCACAGTCACC
Source organism: Myoxocephalus aenaeus (assembly GCA_038501785.1). NCBI lineage: Eukaryota > Metazoa > Chordata > Actinopteri > Perciformes > Cottidae > Myoxocephalus > Myoxocephalus aenaeus. The sequence goes on along the minus strand of JBAMJR010000144.1, from coordinate 3,706,374 downwards.
AGATCTCAACCCAATGGAGCATCTTTGGGATGTGGTGGAACGGGAGCTTCGTGCCCTGGATGTGCATCCCACAAATCTCCATCAACTGCAAGATGCTATCCTATCAATATGGGCCAACATTTCTAAAGAATGCTTTCAGCACCTTGTTGAATCAATGCCACGTAGAATTAAGGCAGTTATGAAGGCAAAAGGGGGTCAAACACAGTATTAGTATGGTGTTCCTAATAATCCTTTAGGTGAGTGTATATATATATAATATGTGTATTGACGAAAGCAATAGCTTTTTAGAAAAAACACTCACAAGTATTAAAATGTGTGTTAAAGGTTAATAAACTACTCTAAATGTAATGTGAAGCAAAAAAAAAGGTAGTCACAGGTTCAGTACAGAAAGCGTTTCTTTCTGTAGATGAGTGCAGTGAAATCTGCATAATTCATACGACTATCGGTGCGAATGACTCATGACACTTGCAGTAACTGTTACTACTGTTGAAGCTGCCAGTCACCTGCAGATCTTCACTCACAAAACACAAATTTCTGAGACGAGAGCTTTAAAATGCTTGGATCATTATTTTTGATTTACACACTGGACAAACGGTGGAATGAAACTAAGTGTGTTTACTCAAGGACACAAGTATTTTCATTTTATACTACTTTCTACTTCTACTACACCCCGTCTCAGAGGTAAATATTGTACTTTTTACTGTACTATATCTCAGAGGTAAATATTGTACTTTGTACTTCACTTGATCTTAGAGGTAAATATTGTACTCTGTACTCCACTACATCTCAGATGTAAATATTATACTTTGTACTTCACTACAGTTGTCTTCTCAGATGACAGTTTTTCATCTCCTTCCTGTTCAGGTAAAACCTTGTATCTCCAGATGTGTTGATGTTGAATGTTTGTGATGAACTGAAGGATGAAGTTATTTACGGTAACAGTGTGGTATTAGAACTTTTACTGCAGTAAAGGCTCTGAATACTACTACTCTGTGGTGGCGTTACCTTGTAGCCCATGGTGTGTGCGGTACCACACGCTGTGTTGCTGTTGTTGCTTAGAAACGGGCTGCTTCCTTCAGGTTCCCCCTCATCGCCTCTGTGGACGAAAATATACGTTAAATATATATAAATAAATAAACACTGTCAGCTTTCTGCACGACTTAAAATATTGTATTATTATAAAAGTTATTATTTATCCTTTTTTCTTATGTTTTTGCATCCCTCCAGCAATCTCTCTAGTACTGTATTTAGGTACACATTTTAAATGTATATTTTTGTTCTCTTAAATCATATTTCCTGGGAGTTATCCGTACAGTGTGCAGACTTTTTGTCTGACTTTTGCTTTAAGTGATACTTTGGCAAGTACTTTTACCCCAAAAAATAAAATCATCATGCTTAAATTCTTACTTTGAAACTAAATGTGAGACTCGTCTCGTTGCCGACCTTCTGATTCCTAACGTCTCATTTTGTGAAATGTTAAAAATCTGCATGTTGCAGCTAGCAACACAAAGTCAGATTTTAACATACTGAATATTTTAAGAAAGTGAATGTGTAGTTTTCTGTAACCCACTCTTCACATACATCCTAACTTATCTAGTATCTACAGGTACATCTGATTTTCTGCTTAGTGATCTCTTCAATAGCAGATGTTAAATGAACCGTTAGAATTCATCAACATTTAGCTTTTCTTTTAACGCTTGTTTCATCGCTATTGACCTTTAGCTTCTGTGACTTTCACGAGGAATCAAACCTATGATCTCTCGCTTTCTGTTGCCTTTCTGTAGCTCGAGACGTAATAGTTTTATTTTCCCATCATTGCAAATCTTTTTTTGTGTGTGTGCACCAGGCACGTTTTCACTCATCCTGCATCCTCATCCTATAAACACATCTTAACTCGAATATACCACTTTAATTATCCTTATTGTGTCACTGTTTCTTTCATTTATCACATGTTTTATTGTGTCGTTTACTGAATAAAAATAAAAATAAGAAATTAAATAAGAAAAAAAGGTAAGAAAGAAAGGAAAATAACTATAAACTAAATATCTATAATTTATTTTAAAAAAATTAAATAAATGCACGATAAGATCTCTATTAAAGGCAGGCCATCATTAGAGACCACACCACGGGATCATTACAATATACTGAGATCGATCGACTGATTCATTGATATGTACATATAGATCTCTCTATCCGTCTCCATCTTATCTGTGTTTAGCTCATCTTCGGTGTGACGCTGATGTTCGTTGACCTGTGTTAAGTGATGCTCCTCCGTCAACCGCGTCCTTCCTCTGATTTATCGTCGCTCCGGTACCGAGCAGGTTGTTGTTTCCGACGCCATGTTCCCGGTGAGTCCCGTGCGTCGCGGTCCCGCCGCCGCTGTCCGTCCTTCCGTCCGTCCGGTCCGAGGCCGCCGTCGGTGTCCGGTAGCATTTGGAGAAATGCGAACCGGAGCGCCGCGAGTCCTCTTCTCCTCTCTGCGACAGCACCGAGAGTCAAGCTGGTGACAGGAAGAAGAATGAATTTCCGTCGAGATTTTCAAAATAAGAGCGGGAGCCGATTTGTTACTGTTTCTTCCTACTCCGACGAAAAAATACAGAAATTGAGATGGTAGTACAAATACTAACAGTCTGATGTTGATAGCAGTAATCTGCAATTGTAAAATCGAAGTATATTTACTTAAGTACTATAAATAGTACAACTCCACTAGATTTCAGAGGGGAATAGTGTACTTTACAATATTTATTTAATGGCTTTAGATAATTAAAGTTACCGATTAAGACTATTCATACAAAAATAAATTGTGATATTTTAAGTAGCGTCTCCTTTTCCAGCTACATCCCTTTTGGTATGGAGGATGAAACAATGTGTATCAATGAATAAAAGTGAACAGAAAAATAAAATAAAAAGAAGTTTATTATTATTTAGAAATTTCTTGTTAATGATCACATTAACAAGAAATTTCTAAATAATAATAATTTAAGTGATGCACATCAATGCAGCACTAACTATAATTCAGTAAATGGGCCAATATGCAAAATGTGTGCTTTTACCTTTGGTCCTTTAAATATGTTTTCACTGGACATCAGGACTTGACATTGTAACACAAAATGTTTTGTACTGCAGTAAAGATACTTTAACTCAAGTAAAAGCTCTGAATGTTTCTTCCATAACTGCTTGTAGGACATTTCTGGTTTCAGAAATGACGTGTTACTTTATTTACGTATTTTATTTTGAAGGGAAGAGATAATCACCTGATATCCGGTCCTGATTTGCTGATTTCGGTCTAACTTGACATAGTTCTCTGCCGCAGCCAAGACACGCAATATCTCTGCAGAGGAGGGATGTTGAAGATACACAGCAGTAACAGAGAGAGAACTCTCTCCTTTAACACTTTGTATATTTCTTTCATATTTCGGCATATGTTCCACACATTTGATCATTGTATTATTGAAAAACGTGACATAATTGTTTCATGTCTGTAATTTCAGAGGCTATGTAGCTCAATATTGACGTCTTTCCCACCACAAAAAGGTTGTTCCCTGACCGGGAATCGAACCCGGGCCGCGGCGGTGAGAGCGCCGAATCCTAACCACTAGACCACCAGGGAAGCTTAGACGCGCAATCATTATTGCTTAGTTTATATTAAATCCCTTCCTACCTGGTGTGAAACGATTGGTGATACTCACATGTTACGTACCCAACTGACGTGGAGCCAAAAGTTAAGGTCGAGGACTCGCAAATGGTAATAACGTAAAAGGAAATATTTGAAATCCAATTTAAAGAGTACGTCCATCTTTATATACTCAAAGATTTATATAGTTTTGTAGGACCTCGTGGCGCAACGGTAGCGCGTCTGACTCCAGATCAGAAGGTTGCGTGTTCAAATCACGTCGGGGTCAAATATTTTCCTCGCCTCATCTTTATTTTTCAGAGCCAATCAGAAGATGTGCAAAATGGCCTCAGGCACAACCAGCGGTGGAAGAAGTACTCAGTAGAATCAGTAGTAATATACCACAATGTGCAAATACTCAGTGGTGGAAGAAGTATTCAGATCCTTCACTTATCCCAATCAGAAGTACATTTATTCAAGCACTTTACTTAAGTTCTTGACTATTTTTATTTTCTGGTACTTTATACTACTTCTGGTACTTAATACTATGAACAGCCAAACAGCCTCATTTGTAAATGTGCTGCAGGAAAAAAAAAAAACATCTACTTCCTCCCTGTTTGTTCTGCTTTTGTCCCACAAAACCCGGAAACCTTAGTCCGCTCTGCTTCCGCAGTTTATGATATGAAGCGTTGCCAGTAAAGTAAAATTATATAGATTTCATTTAAAAAAGGCTAAAGAGTGAAAGTTTCAATGCACATTTTGTAAGCAGATACTCTTTAATTCAAAGCAAAAGTGTGTGCAGATAATTCTTTGAAGAAAGAATGCAGAAATAATCATGTTGTTTTATTATACATTTATTAAGCAAATAAAGAAAAAAAACACAGCTCTGTTGATTCTCAGATATTAATCTAAAACCTTTCACACATTCGGCAAAAACATAAATAGTTATTTTCTCAAAATAAATACTTTTAATATCAATGTGACTTCAACTGTAGCAAAGAAAAGTAGCTTCTTCGTGGCTTCCGTTTTTGTTTTTGATGATTGAGGTGAAGAGTTTGACGTTGATGTTATAAAATGTGTTTATTCTCTTTCTAAAAAAATATCGGGCTACAAACAACCACTAGCTAGCTTAGCTTAGCACAATGACTGGAAACGGGGGGACGGTTAGCCTGGCTCGGTCCAAAGGGACCGACCAGCTCCTCTAAAGCTTTAACACGTTATATCTTCTTTGTTTAATCTGTACAATAAGTGTACGTGATGGATTGTTTCTTGCCTGAGACCAGTTACTTCCTGGTTGACGAACTGCTCAGTCAAGAAATAGTCCGGCACCAAATATAGAATTGTGATTTTTACACAAATAAGATATAACGTTTCCCAAAAATGTCAGACTGTCCAATAATCTCAAGATAATCATAGTTTTTTTGAAAGAAAACAACACATTTACAGATGAGAAATATTATTATCATGTGCTGGTCACTAAATGACAGGTTAGAACATTTTGAGTCATCTTAAGAAAAAAATTAACATTTGGATCAAAAGAAAATTGTCCGGAGATCATGATAAACGACCAGGGATGTTTTGTTTTTGTACATTTAGTAAATGTGGGTTCTGTTAAATCAGAATGAGTTGAAAGGAGACAGCTGTCTGCCCCACTGTTATTCTTGATATGACCACCAGATGGCAGCAAAGATCTGTTGATATTTATAGTCTCGTCAACAAATCTTACATCAAAGCCTGATATCTCTTCTTCCTCTGTGCTCCATTAAAAGCACATCAATGGTATTTAATCACTCTAGTTGCTTTTGACTCAGTAACACAAAAATAAATAAACTATATACTTGCGATGTGCTTTTAGAAATGTAACATCTTCAGGAGGAACCAAAAGTAGGACAAATATATATATATGTAGCTTGGGAAGGGGATAATATTCAGAAAATCAATTTCAGTTGTATATTTAACTAGCAAATTCACAAGAAAAAAATTGTCATAGATCTTTGAGAATATCAATTTATAGATTTGCGAGACAAAAGGTAGAATTTCCGACATTAAAGCAATCCATTTACGGGAAAAAACTACACAATTTAATTACAAAAAACTATATTACTCTATTATCATAAAGTTATAAATATCTGAAGAAAACTGAGATTAAAGTTTTACATTTACAAAAATAAAACTCAAATATTTTAAAAACATAAATATTCTGAGATTATGAAGTGAAACATTTGCAAGAAAGAAACTTGGCCTAATTGTATACGTTTTAAAAAACATTATTTAAAAAAATATATAAAGTCTTAAATTTGCAAGAAAAAAACTCTGAAATTATCTGAAATGTATAAGAAGAAATACATAAATCCCATGGCTTCACTTTACAAGCTGGGATCAACCACTGATCATCACGCTTACTGTGTTTTAGGTCTCAAGATTTGAATGTTTTTCTTTCTGAATATTATGCCCCTCCCCCAGCTTTATTTCTTCATTCCACATTGATGGTTTCGGTAACATATATAATATGTTATCAGTTATACTCTAAAATCACAGTATCCCCCAAACATTGCTAATGTTTCATAAATTCCAAAACGTTTACACTCCAATGACCTGCCTGCCTTTTTCCTTCAAGGTGAGACTAAAAGAAAAACCTTTTCTTTCTTTTTTAATGCGACAGACGGTTAGTCCCGGTGCTAGCGGTTGGATCTGTGGATGCTGACTTTCTTGCGGGTGTTGTCGCTGCAGCGCTCCAGGATGAGCTCCGGACTTGGCCGGGGAGGGATGACTGGAGCCTCCTTCCTCGGCTCGCTCTCCGAACTGGAGCCTGACGTCTCGGGAATGTTGTCTGTCGGTAAGAAATAACACCGTTGTTAGGTGTCGGGGGGATTTCCATTTTTTATTTTCCCCAATACTTCCTTTCCCTGTTTTTTTAGTTGCCCTATCACCCCTTACCTACTTTTTAAAATCCCAATTGTCACCAGGACGCATGTGTTAAAAGTCATTATTTCATTATTATAATTTTTTGCTCCGAAACTCTCTCATATTGTTCTATTACCCTGTCTCAGCACCTACCTCTCTTAACATATAGGATAACATCATCTGCAAACTGCACTATTTTTACTTTATAACCTAGCGAAGGTATAATTCCTCTTATTCGATCATCATTGTTGATTTAAACTAAGGGCTCTGCTACCGAGCTGTACAGCAGGCCGACTGCCTCTCTCGAGGTCGAGGCCGTTGCATCTCACCCTGCTTTTCGAGTTCCTATACAAAAGATATATTATGACAGTGGTTCGATGTTTGCTGTGCTGGGCTAAGTAATTGCCGTTTACATTCGAGATGTGTTTGATCAAACCAAAGACGGAAACAAAGAGTTAAGGTTCCACAATAGAAACATGTTTTCAATACCCTGGTTCTTCCTCTCCCTCAGCGGTGACTTGGCAGCGTTCTTGGGGTTCCTGGTTGGCTCGGCGAGGTGGCCGCCTCTCTGCTGGAGGTAGCGCCGGCTGTTCCTGCGGTAGCTGTCCTGGCTGAGCCGCTGGCGAGCCTTGTTGTGGATGCTCTTGGCATTTCGGATGGTGGACCTGAGGCGAGGAAAAGGACACACATAGTTGTAAAGGTACTACTATGTTATCTTAGCTAGTCTATCACTGACTCCATTCAGTAAACAAGCATTTTAGGAGTTATTTGCTTGTCATCTTGCGGAGAGAACTAACAAAACATAAATTCAGACTTTGTACAAATCTGCATCATTATGTTTTAATTTTTATCCGTTTATTGCAATTAAATCACAGAATAATGTCGTTTTTTTACGTTTTAAATATTGTTAGGTTCGTCCTACAGACAAATGGTGCAACAGAGTGAACTTCCCTTTTATCTGAAGTGAGTCAATACAACAGCAGAGTGGCCAAAGAGGAACTTTGTGCAAACATCTGTGGCTATAAGTCGTTACAGTTGAAGGGTTTCACTTTAAATAAAATGAAGAGCATTATTTTATACTAGACGTTCATTGTATGAACTCTTTAATTCTGGTTATTTTTAAAGTGCTGATCTAATGTACAGGACTTTCTTTTTTTATGAATTGCAGCTGGTAATTATAACTTTTCAAAGATTTTTTGGGGAAAACAAAGGGTAATTTAACTTAATTTAATTTAATATCCAATATTTTAAACATGAAGATTTTTTCTGTGACGTACCTGCGAGGCGGTGGTTTACGTCCCTGCAGGTTTGTCCTCTCTGCTTCGTATTTCTCCCGCTTGCCAGCCTTGTGCAGGAACATGGAGGGGAAGTGACCGGTCTCATCTCCTTTCCTGTGAAAATATCCAGATTAGCTAATAGGCACAACTGTAGGATTCGTTTTTAGTAGATATTAAAGAGACAGTAGTGAAGTTTAGAAGTGTGTTTGTATGAGATTCTTCTCCATAGATGGAGAAACATATTAACATTAACACATTAATACATATGAATGCTATATTTAGAACTGAAGCTGTTATCTTCCAGACTCCACAAAAACAGTAATTTTACGTCTCAGAACACAGTCATTTCTGGTTTACCGCTGCCTCCATCTGTTTGTTAGTTTGTTTTATTGTGTGACTTTGGTGAATCCAAATTAACCTTTAAAAACATCAAAGTCACACAATAACTACAACTTTATATTTGAGTTAATCTCGTTTTATCCGTTTAAACAAAATCTAACTTTTTTATCGCACTCGTCTTCATTTCCGCTTTGACACTTTTATGTTTTGTCAATTTTATACTAAGGAACGCTTTTTATTTGTTGCCGTGCTAACAGGCTATGTACAAAATCCTAAATATACACAATGCCAAAAATGTATCAGGATCATAAGGGCTTATAGCTGTCTCTGTGTGTGTGTGTGTGTGTGTGTGTGTGTGTGTGTGTGTGTGTGTGTGTGTGTGTCATACCTGACCACCCACCAACCGTCCAGCAGCTTGTGAATGACCGCAATGGTTTCACCGATCTCCAGAGAGATCTCGTCCTCCTGCTCCGCCTTGTAGGCTTTGCTGGTGACAAACATTTCTCCTGCAGCGACACAAAAAAAGACACTGTAAAAAAAAAGACTGAAACTTTATTTTTAATCAAGACAACAATGTGAGCAGCTTGCCTTCGTAGTTTGGCTCATCTTCCTCGGCCTCCTCCGGTCCGTCCAGGGGCTCCAAGTAGGACGCAGGAATCCAGCCTCGTTTCGACTCGCACTGGCAGAACCACCAACCTGAACACAACAGCAGGAACTCAAAAAGCTGGTCTCATTTATGAAACATAACCGGATGTTACAGAAATGTTTTTCACGTTAAAGTCACTACGAGGAACTTTCATTTTGTGTTGATTCTGTGGACGAAAGCGGTCGTGTTTCAGAGCGCCAGAGTGACTTTAGAAAACCTCTCATTTTACTGCAGCAGGGTCTGACGGTCTGAATACTTCAACTCAAGATTCATGATTTACTTCATGATTCACTGAGCACCTCTTCTCTTCTTCTCTTCCTCTTTCACTCCTCCTCCTTACAGATTGTAAAGCCCTCCGAGGCAAACTTGTATTTGTGATGTTGGGCTATGTAAAATAAACTGAATTGAATTTAGGGGGAAACACGTATTTAGAAGAAGAGTTTTACACTCACAAACTCAGACCCGCCCACTTCAAAACCAGCAAGAAGAGCCCAAACAAAAACGCACAAATTACAGAAATAACAAAAAAGATTGTTGGTTCTTTAACCTGCTGCAATCGACCTTGATATATTTCTATAATAAATGAAATTACAAAAAATGAAACCCATTTTATAATATTTATATACATGAAAGAATCTCATAATTGTAATAATAAATAATTGTTTCCTTTGATTTAAATATTAAATATTCAAACTGAAAACTCTGTATCTTTGATCTCGGCTTCAAATAAATATTAAGTCCTGTGTTGTTGAAGTTTAGCTGCAGTTTGTTACGGCGTTGATGTTTCAGAGTTGAACTCTTCTCACCGTTCTGGTTTTTCTCCACGATCTCCACCAGGTCTCCGGTGTGCAGGTCGATCTCGTGTTTGGACGTCTTGGTGAAGTCTGCGATCACTCTGTAGGTGTCCAATATGATGGGACCAGAAATCTCTGAAAGGTAAAAAAATTAAAAAGATATATAGAGATAATTACCTCTTTTGATTTCAGGAAAACACACTGCAACTTTTACAGGAAGAGCAACAGTTACAACTGAAGTTATTAGCTCGCCGCAGAAATCAGCTTACAAAACATTAAATACATATATAGATGAACATGTATGTTTGAATTATTCAGCCCCAAAAATTAAGACGATTGTTTATTTTTTACATTTCATACACAAAAGCAACTCAAAGTGCTTTTTAAATAAAGCATTAAAAAACCATGAAGCATTATGAAACAAATAAAACCGAAAATAAGACAACCTGTAAATAAATATTACGATAACACGTTAACAGATTTTTAGGATTTAAAAGTGTTAAAATGTATAATTTTTAAAGGACTTCTGAAAAGAAAGCAGCAAACAGTTTTTAGTATTTAGAGAATTAGTTGAAGTGATTTAAAAATTAATCCTACCAGATGCGTTTCCTCTGACCAACTCCCTGGAAACCACAAACGTCTCGTTCTTCTTCCTGAAGAGCAAATTACTTTTTAAATGTGTCAATTTTTCTCTGAATTGTTGGATTTATGTCTTTTTTTTAAATAAGCGATGAAGCTTCCATGCCCTGTAGTGGACGTAGAAGTGTGATGTACTGACGCGTTTGGGGCGGGCGGGTTCTCGTCCTCGGGTCGAACCCTGAGGAAGCTGCCGAGCTGTCTGCAGCGGGAGATGTGAGGCGGCAGGTTGATGAGCGAGTGGAAATACTCCGCCAAGGTGCTCTGTCTGGTTTCTGGCGACTTCTGGCTGATCAGCCACCGCGGCGCTGAGGACACAAACACACACCACATTCGTCACAGATTATTATTTTAAAAACAACAACACAGGAACTGGAGGACAGGTTTCCCACAGACGCCATTTTTAGATTCTGCAGACTTGGTATGAAATCTAAGTTTTTAACATTAAGTTAAAAAATATGCATTAAAGGCAGCTCAAAAGACATTATGTTAAAGACCTGGTTAAATATGAATGAAACTAACAATGAATCTCAATAGAAATACTTCTTCTAAATTAAAAACACCCCAAAACCATATTCCTGAAATTCAAGATTTCACAAAAGTATTAGCAGTAAACATACATACTAAATGTATTTTAGTAAAAGTATTTGTTGTGCATAATGGTCCATTTCACAGAGTTATATTATTATATATACAGTAAATAGATTACTAATGAGGCTTCACACGTCAGCAGTTTTGCTACTTGATATTCTGTTGGATGTTTTAAAACTACAACATTTCCCTTTGAGATGTCATCAAGTGGAAGTATAAAATACAATTTAAATACTCAAGAAAAAGTACCTCAAAATTATACCTGAGTAAATCTACTTAGTTTACTTTCCACCACTGCTTTCAGGAAGTGGAAGTTTCCAGACTTCGTTTTCAAGCTGCTCTTGCATCAGAATCAGGGTTTTGTCTCCGCTTCTCGTTCTCCACATTGCAACACCTTTAGTTTAGTAATTCAAGTTTCACGAAGGAGGAAGCGTGTTCTGTTTTCATAAGAACTGGACCTGAACACCTGAACAGGAACATAAAACTGATCTGCTCACTGTTTTCTTTTATGACACCTGGCTGTTGTAAAAAAAAGTGAAAGCAGAATTACAAAGTCCATGAAACAGCTCTCGATGGCGGATTTCACTTCCTCTAATGTTTTTGTGGCTTGAATTTGAAAATGGTCGAACAGGAAATGTGTTTTAAGAGAGTGAGATGAGAGGATGGATATTAATCTAATGCCTGTGTGTTAATGATGGAGCTGCAATCAGGACATGGTTAGCCTAGCTTAGCATAAAGACTGGAAACGGGGGGAAACAGCTCGCCTGGCTCTCTCGTCTCTCTGGTTTCTTTAGGGAATTATAGTATACAAATATATTTATGGGTTCTTTAGGGCCTGTTCTTTCCAAAAAGATGTGTTATTAGTATGTGGGACCTTGGAAAGAGTCTGAAAGCACACATTTTGAACATGTCGGAAACCGCTCGAAAAGCATTTTCGGCCAATCTTGCTTAGATCATGCTGGTTATTCATAGTTATGATCAAAATATGTTATAAAAGTGTTTTTTTGGAAAATATACCTTTTTTTCACAAAGAAATTCTGAAAACAATTATATAAAATAATAAAGTATTATAACTAATTTGGGGTTCATACCCTTGGGGTAGTTGGAGAATTACTTGAACTACTTGAACACGGTGAACCTTGAAAAAAGGCCCTACATAGGGCCTGCGGGTCTTAAAAGACAAAAACTAAAACAAAACAAAAAAAGACTCAAGATTTAACAATTTGTACATTCTAAAGCCGAGCTAAATATGTGCTGAGTTTTTTAGCTCCACAACAATTAAGCTTGTAATAAAAGATAATTACTAACAAATAATCAGTGGATTTGGAGGGCTACTTTCCTTGTTCTTCTTTTTCATTTTTATTTTTATTTTCGTGGTTGTACTTTAACAGCTGCTCCTCCCCTTAAAAAAAAAAAAAAACACCTAAAAAGGAGAAGTGGATGTTCAGCCACATGTGTTAAATAACCTCAGGTGCTTCCTGAAAGAACATTACAGCTACTTCACATTTATGAGTTGTCTTTTAGTAGTCTGTGATTCAATGAGTCACTAATAGTGTCAACTTTATTTTCGCAGTTTTTTAAAACAACTTACTGACGTCCTAAAAAAACAAAAGTTGAACAGCAGGAAAACAAAACGCAATCTGCAATATTTTACATGCTTAAATATGGTCAACATTATTATGATTATGATTATTATTATTTTTATCATTATAATAATTATTATTATTATTATTACCTGGTAATGATGGGATGATTCTGTCCTTTTTTTCTATCTCACCAGACTCGATGGGAAACATCTCCTTCAGCAATTTCTGTGACCAAAAACATAAAAACAATTGTTTTTGTTGTTTTTAAACATTTGCGAAGTGCACAAAGTCCACAAGCTTTTATTTTGTAGTGCAGAGGGAGCTCACGTGGAAGGTGTAGATCTCCGGATACGTCCTGTAGATCAGCTTCTCCGACAGGTCGCTCCATTTCACCATCAGCATGTACACCTGCACAGATTACATCACACTTAACACAACCAAGAGTTACTTCCAAAGCACGTCGCTATGTGTTTTTAGGAGGATTCGTGGAAGTTTTTGAGATCTTACGTAATGCTGACTCGGGTACGAGCGTTTCTCGAAGCCCAACGGCTCGACGTGTCTGACATAGGTCTCCTCCATGCTGAGCTGCAGCCGACAACTGAGATGAAACACAACAGACACACAGGCTTATATACTCTGTGTGTGTGTGTGTGTGTGTGTGTGTGTGTGTGTGTGTGTGTGTGTGTGTGTGTGTGTGTGTGTGTGTGTGTGTGTGTGTGTGTGTGTGTGTCAGTTCCTCTTTACACGTCGACGAAAGTCCTTTAACTTCATCACAGAGAAAAAAGGAAATACTTTTTCTTTCACTCAACATCTGTTGAAATAATGATGATGATGATATTTAAATGTAATAATGAGATCACTGGTGGTGTAAAGTATCTCTGCACGTTTACTCAAGTACAAGTTTGAGGTTAAATATTCCCGTTTTATGCTACTTTATGTTTCTACTCCGCTTCATTTTAGAGGGAAATATGTTGATTTTTACTCCACTGCATTTATTGTCAAGCTTTAGCTGCTTTACAGATTCAGATTATATAATATAAACTGATGATGTATTAGCTGCAACATTAAAGTGATTAACACATTAATCCATCAATGATATAATACAATAATAAAATGTTAAATATTCATTCAATATCTTATTCACTTACATTTAATTTTATGACCAACAAAGGTCAAAGGTCACCTGTGTTTGTGAGTGAAATACTTCTCACAGCACGATATACAGCTGTTAGGTTTGATACTAAGATCTTACATACTAAACATATTAATCCCGTAGAAAGATTGAACTTGTTATTGATATTATCATAGATGTTGTCATACACCAGCCTTCTCTGCTGGCCTAAGCAGAATCACAAAGTTATAGCTATTTTATAATTTAATTGTTTTTCACAAATACAATACATTGTAGAGTTGGGAAACAGCGAGACAGTAGACGTAGTTGCAGTCGAGGTAGTTTACTTTAACTCCACATAAAATGTACAATACTTGTGCATCAAGATAGCGGCAGCGCAACAAAACCCAATAACCGGAAACACCAAACCCCCCAGCTCTTAAAGGCACAGTAGCTCTCAGGTGAATGTCTCTCACAGTCCGTATGTGGGTCACCACAACATGTATTTTAATATTTTTTCCCTATCAGCTTATTTTCTCATTGCACAGCTCCTGTCTTTCTCTGTTGCTCTGCCTTCAGCCTTCAGCACTGCTTTCTGTGCAGCTGAGTTTTTCATCCAATCAGATTTTCTCTATGGAAGCAAAGCAGTTTAAGCAGGCCTTTGCAGATTAAAGTACACGGGGAGTGGACATTGTGGTTGATTGTCATGGACTTCAACAAATCAGCGCCTGCAAAATGGCGTGGACGTGTGATTGGTCAGTGGCCCAGCGTGACCATTAACATGCGCTGTGATTGGTCAGTGTGTCAAACACTCTGAAGACCATCAGTGGGAGCTGGTGGTGACATGTTTAGTGTTTTGCTTGTTTTGGCGCTCGGCGGTTGAAGGAGGAGAAGCGGACTTGGTGGTGGATTTAGAGACAGCGCATGTTGATTCATTGTCAGCTATTATTTTATTTTTTTTTATTTTTTTTATTAGGGGTTGCTTTAACCATGTTTTAACTATGTCTTTATTTGTTTTACTATATATTGGCTCTGTGGCACTCTGAGTTTCTTCTGAAAGAAAAGTATGTTTAAAAATGAAATGTATTATTATTATTATTATTATTATTATGTTTGCGGTGATGACCCTGGTGTCGACTGCTGCTGTCGAGCGGGTATTTTCTGCCCTAGAACCCGTGGAGTCGTGTTCCGGGGGCGCGGCTGGGAGGCTCGGCTGTCGTCCATGGCCACCTGTTGCTGGAACTGAAACGCACCGATAAACTGTACAACCGCGTCGCTGAACTTTTTGTTAATAAGGAGAGGCGGATGGACTTTGTCCTTTTAAGCCCCGTGGCCCCTATATAAGTTGCTCTTCTCAAAGTTCACCGTGTTCAAGTAGTTCAAGTAGTCGTATGAACCCCAAATTAGTTATAATACTTTCTTATTTTATATAATTCTTTTCAGAATTTCTTTGTGAAAAAAATGTCTTAACAATGGCTGAAGACCTGCCATGACCATCAACAAAGTGTGGCAAATTGGATAGCTATGGCTGTGTCAACTGGCAGCCTTTAGAGCTACCTGTAGGGGAAAATAGAGAGTCTCTCTATCAGAAGAAAGAAGAGCTAATGACTATTTATTCCAGGAGGGACAAAGAGGTCCAGACCAGAAGCGAGTCAATGACCTCATGACATTAATGTATGAGCCACAGCGACGTGACATTAATGCAACTCCCTCACCGAAAAATTGGCCAGTCCTCCTCATGCAGAAGTTTTTACTGCAGCACTTTGCACATTGACAGGAATTGAGCTAGAGTCAAGACTACGTGAATCACTTGCTGGAAAGGGGAAAAGAGTGCTCCACTATTTCAAAAGTCAGCTTTTGAAATGGAAACAGGAAGTGAAGATGGTCCTTCACGGCCTTGAGCGACCGATGGAAGACATAGATACTGGACTTGCAGCAATACTATCCATGATTGCTTACTTCAAAGAAAAGGAAGATGCCCTTTTCCTCTTGGCTGATGTAAATATTTTTTTTGTACAGTATTGGCACAATTCAATTTTTTTCTTTAATGTCTCTCTTTATTAGAACTTCTAATAGTGTTGTCTGTTTATTTTGTGTTGCAGGAAACTTCCACCCAGGCTGATATTGAGGCCCAGGTTTCCCTGCCTAGCACACCAAGGCTCATCATGCTTGGTAAGATCCCAGCACAAAACACAACATAGGCTGACATTAAGGGTTACTTCACCATCAAAGCATATTAGCATTAAGTAGCCACCGTGGGCTGCCTTGAACCTCTGACAAAGAAAGATCTAATTACAAGTGTCATGGTAAACCAAAAATGACTAGCTGTCGCTGATCCAGTATGCTCAGAACACAGATTTATTTCCAAAAGAAGTGCATGAGTTTCATTTGAGCTTATTTATTGGACGCTTGCTTTTTATGTGAAATGTTAAACCCTATCAAGTTAAATGTTGTGCACTGTCATCTTAATTTTTAGGAAATTCCATTCTGGGAGCCAAGAAATGGATGCTCTCCATTCAGAGTTGTCCTCCAACTAAGGGGCCATGCAGATTTCACTTCTGTTCTTGCTGTCCTCTTTGGGTCATATTACGTCTTTAACATCAAATACCCAGAGGAGGCAGCCACATCCCTGGAATTTATCCAGAGGTAAGCACTGATTTATTGTTGATATTCTTCACTAGGCATAGGAACCTAGAGTACTTGTTAAGTAGACACTTACTTGACTAGTAAAATACTACTCAAATTTAGCAAACTGATTTAGCCTAGGAGCAGAAAAACTATTTATATCCATCACTTGAATTTGGCAGTTCCTCCTGAATTCACACTGTAGCCTTTCTGAGGGCAGTTCGGCCCACTTCTTCTCTTTGGTGGAATGCAATGTGGTAGCACAGCTGTAATCAGAACTATCACTGAAACCAAGTTTTTCCCCTTGGCTGAGGTAATGTATGATGTCTTCTTGTATTTACAGATTTTTTGTCAGGATAAATCCAGAACAGAGCAAGTGCGCTGCCACGGTCCAGGTCAGCAGAAGGACTGGCAGGGTGGTCCACAGGAAGAACGAGTCCCTCAATCCGCATGTGGCTTCGTTCATCAGGGACTTCATTGATTATGATTGGCAGAACAATTGATACCAGGTGAGATTGTTAATACATTTTATCTTGAATACTCTACATAAAGACATCAGGGTATTATTGAGTTAAAGTTTATTTAGCTCCTATTCACAGTTACACAGAACACAGGCCGTGGGAGCGTTTGCCCTTTTATGTAGTGTTGTCAGTAGTAGAAACATATTGTGGTATTTCTAATGGGAATCGGTAACCAATTTCTCTCTGTCCTTCCACTGCAGGGAAGAGGACACCAGCCCAGAAAGAAGAGTCAAGTTAAGGAAGAGACTCCACTGCAGGGATTGACTTCGGTTCATGAAGGGACTCCAGTTCATGGAGAAGACCCCAGAGAGAGGATTACAGTTCGATAAAGTAACAATCATTTTTGTTTGTTTGTTTGCAATACATTTTATTGTTTGAAATTGCACTTCTCCAGTTCATATTGTTTTTATACATTTCCCCCTTCACCAGAATAATTGTTCTTGCTTTTATTGAATTTTACTGTTTACTGTGAAATTAAAACACATTACTCTAAATGATAAAAGTAGAGAAATAGAAAAATACAAAATCTTGTTTGTTCTGTTTTGTATGGTGTATGCCATGAAAAAGTGTTGTTGTTTAAAACATATATATATATATATATATATATATATATATATATATATAATGTAAAATGTGTATAACATTTTGAAAGTATTAAAATAAATTACTTTTGTTGAAAAAAATCAGTGTCTTTATTTTACTGTATTTAATTATTTTACGGTTATTCATTTACAGTATTAAAATGAATACAGTGATGAATGTTACAGTAGTCTAGGATTTGCTGTTAAAAGAAATACAGTACCCTCTTACTGTGATCACAAGTACAGTATTTTTATTACTACTGTAAAAAACAATGACGTACTGACTGATTATTACTGTAAAAATAACTACAGTATGTCATGGGTACTGTGATTTATTGTACATTAAGCATACTGTGAAATATACTACAGCTACTTACTTGCTAATTGCTGCCAGCTAGTTACTGTAAATTCTACAGTTATCTTGTTACAGTGTATTTAATCCGAACCCATTGGCTACTGCACTGAAACTCCACCCAAACCCTTTCCCTTTATTTTGGGTGTATTCCCAACATTCATCCAGCACATTGGTTGCAGGAAGTTCCTCTACCAATCCCTTTAGCTTCACCCAATATGCCATAGCTAGTTTTGCCCGTCTTAAGTTTAATGGCAGTTTGTCAGCTTCCACCAGAAGTGCGATGTTTGGGGTATATTTAATTGCCCCCATGCTTAGTCTTAGAGCTCTGGACTGAATTCTATCTAATATTTCAAATGTGCTCTTAGCAGCTGCTCCATACACCCATAATCTATACTTGATCGTATAATGGCCCTATATATATCCAGTAACGACTGTTTATCTGTACCCCATTCATGCCCAAACTGCTATCATAACATTGATCACCTTTTTGCATTTAGTTTCAATATGCTTAATATGAGTTCTCCACATTTTCCATCAAACCACAAGCCTAAGTATTTAAACTCTGCTACCCTCTCCATACTTTGTCCATATCATTTAAGATTCATATTGTTTATATTTATCTTTCTGATGAATAACATGTAGCAAGACTTATCAACTGACATCTTAAACCCCTAGTCATATGACCACTTTTCAACCTTAACTATAGCCTTTTGAATGCTACTGCTCACATGCCCAATATTCTTTCCCCTTTTCCACATCGCCCCATCATCTGCATAAAGCAGGGATTCAATATCTCTTCCAATATCCATAAAGATGTCATTAATCATAATATTAAATATAATAGGGCTAATGACACTACTACACTGTGAGATCCCATTTACAATACTAAATTCATCTGACACAACATCTCCAACTTTTACTTTGAATGACCTGCTAGACAAGAAATCCAATACCCAGTTATACATCCTTCCACCAATACCCAATTTATTCATTTTCATCAACAGGCCCTCTCTCCACATGGAGTCATATGCTTTCTCTATATCAAAGTTTAAGAAACATTTCCAAGGCTTCTTCTGGTAATTGTCTAAACATAGCATAGCATAATTGGTCTTGCCCTGCAGTAGTATACCCACTTCCTTCTATTGCTGTTTTCAGCTCCTGTATTGTAAACTCCATATCAAGGGGAGTAACTTCACTGACCTTTTTCTTTTTAATTTCTGTATGTACTGCTAAAATGTATTCTTTTCTCTGTCTGTGCATCTCATAAATGTCTTCCACTGTGAACATTTGCTAATTTTTTCCCCAATAACGTAGCTTTCTCCTTATTTGTCATTGCCCGATATTCTCCGTCTATCAAAACTGGGATTATCAAATTATCTTGAGTCAGGAGGCTTCTTACCTTTCTGAAGGCGCAGCTCTTACGAACGAGCCTAATGACTGATATAATAGTAACACGCGCGAGAGCACAGCCTCTTCTGTTCACAAGAAGTGAGCTGGACAGGACCTGCGGTCTGTGGAGTTCACGGAGGATCAAGGGGCCCCGATCGGGACTCCATAAACTGTATTGTCATAATTTTTATTAAACCATTTTTAAACCATATTTATTAAACTCATTTTGGACTCTGGACATTATTCCCCACACGACCTCCCAGGATTTTTGATCGCTTTTCTTTACTAGGGAAGCAACAAAATCCACTAATCCCTTGAAAATGCCATGGTTGTCCGAGGAGTCAGTTTCATCATGCCTACGCGAGACTAACTCAAAAGCCAGCCTCTACAGAAGCTTTTGCATGTGCTGCTTCCCTTTCACGCCAGTCCGTTGTCTTATTGTGAGGTCAGGTTGATCTGGGCCCAGTTGTTTTACCTGTAGTTTCTCCGCCAAAGTTATTCTCTCAAACGGGTCTTGGAGAGATTTTACAGAGTTAGGGTTGGGGGGGTCTTGGAAGAGTAGTGCTAGTGGTCGCACACGCTCGCCATTGTAATGACGGTAAAATGATGCATCGCAAAAACACGCAGCTTGGGGCCAAACGACTTTGGCTCCCCTCATTACAGCAGCCCGTCATAAGCGCTGGACCTATGGTGTCCGTGGCGTTCTGGATAGTGATGTACCGTTAGCGCCGATGTAGCTTAGCATGAGCATCAGCTGGAAATATCAGTTGACTCTTCTCGTCCACTTGGCGATACAAATCAGCTTTCTTTATTTCCTCCAGAATGTAATCCCTTATAACCGACAGCAGCATGCAGTCCAAGTCTTGGAGGAGAGATTTGATCTAGTTAGGCTTGAGTTTTAGGGCTCCATTGTCATGACGTTAAAATGGCGCTGAGAGAGACGTGCAGACGAGAATACAAGCGAAGAAAACGAGAACACGCGAGATGAGAACGAGAGACTAGCTGTGAACACGCACCCGGGGCCTGGCCCCGCAGAAGTCCTTTTTAGGGCGCGGATTGGATAAATGATATGTCCATCATTTATATCTTTAATCAGTGATTGGCTAAACTGTGTATTAGACCCGACTTTCTTGGGCCAAATGCTTCGTGGCCCCGGCATGTGCACGAGCATTAGAGACCAGCAGACCAGTGCATGAGCAGCTCAGAGCAGAGAGGACGAGCAGGAAAAGCAGATATTTAGCGCAGATATCCTATTTTACAAATATTACTGGGTACATTCCATAGCTCAAACACATAAATATTGACAATTAGTATAAGTTATTAATATTTTTATAAATTTTTTATAATTAAAATTATAAATAATGTTTTTTTTTAAATTCTGGCTCAAGGTGGGTGGGGCCAGGCCCCGCGGCCCTCTATTGGCCGGCCGCCACTGCATTCTATTGTCCACTGTGCCGCTATTTATAGTTCGGTACGAGTTCGGTACAAGTGCCATATGTTTCTGGAAACCTACGGTTCTTGTGATTCCAGCTATGCAATCCGTTTCAAGATCAGACCACCACAGCAACTACCAACACCTGTTTTGTCAGACAACAACAAACAAACAAACAATAGCAAAAGCCAGGCAACTCACCGATGACGCCTCATATTGATCCATAAATCAATAACATTCCAACAACATGGCGTTGTTATGTCATAAAGGTCCAATAAAAAAATCCCATAAAAGATTTAGTCCAAAACACGTGATTACATCCATAAATATCCACGAAATGGTGTTGCATCATTTCATATCAGCTGGAAGATATGAAACAATATATTTTTGATTTTAGAAGAAAAGCAAGTTTGCATGAGAGCACAGACGAAAACTCCGCAACAAAATGACCGCCGAAATCTAACCTTTCAAATGAATCGTCACTTGAACCAATAGGAGCTTCATGTCCTGACTGACAGGCTACATTACCCAACCAGAAGCTACGTTGAAAAATAGAGTCAGCCTCTCTCTCCTTACGTGAATCAAGCCTGTCACGTCATACGGCTCAGATGACAGCCAATGAAATTGCCTAAAAAACGGGTCTAAACAAGAGGGGGGTGGAGATAATCACAACACGCTTCAGCTTCAAGACACAGACCAGCTGCTGGCTGATCCTTAGTTTGGCATTGAATTAGCATGAAAATGCATTTATACTTCATTTTCTCTGTGTCAGCAATACTGGTAGTAAATATGAATAGTACCTCTATAAGTTTGCAAGTCTATAAGCCTTTTTAATAGGTTATATAGTATATATATCATGAATATTTTCAGTCTCAAAATGGAAAAACGCCTAGACATTTCATTAGAAAAATATTCATTTTCTGTGATATTGTTATCTGCTTTTTACTTAGACTAGATAAGGCTTCAGGCTATTGTCCCATTGTCTTTTCCAGTTCATAAGTCCCATTTATAGTCATCTACAGGCATCTATTTGCAAAGAAATGTTCAGGCGGAAATAAAAACCTTATACTTTAGTGTGTTCAAACTTATATAACTCAGTGTCAGCAGCACTTAAAGTGATTCTGGAAAAGCTTCAGTGTTACCTTTCAAAAGAGACCAAGACATTGCATTTACTCCAAATAGTTCAAGTACAGCTTCCAATTTACTTTGGGTATACCTGGATAGGCGTTTTTCGGCAAATTTTACAGGAACGCTAAGAGGTTTAACAAGTTTAGAAAAATCACCATAGCAACACAGCCAAAAATGTAAACCTGCTCCCGCGCAGGCTAACTGAAATCCACTGCATAAGCTTGCCACTCCCACCGGACAAAAAAGGCAGCTCCCTTCCTCATTGATGAAGGAGCGATATTAGTTATATTAGTTTTATAGGGAGAGAGTTCTTCAAGATCGCCAAGATCCGTTCTCACATCATCATGACTTCCTGTACGCGGCGCTATAGATTCTGCCAACAAGGAATCATTTATTTACGAGAGCTCCTCGAGCCGTACATTGAACAGCACACGGCACAGCAGAGCATTGTCCGTCTCACAGACTCTATGCATTGCCTTGCGCTTTTTTGCGAGCGATACATGTCTGTACAGTGTCGGCGATGCAGAGAACATCGGGAAAGCCGCTGGATGCCGTGCTATCCATAACATTTATTTAGCGCTTAACTTATGGATGTGTTGAAAGCACTCATAATTATATGACAGTGTTATTAGTACACCATACATATCATTATTGTAGAAAATGATTAAGGTGAACTTGTGATAAGAATACAGAGAATCACACACAATTTCTTTTCACTGCTTCAATTGATTGAATTTCTGATTATGAATAATACATATATACTGATCCGCCCATACACATATTCAAACTCCTAGTTATATGGTAAACTACACATACATGTATATACACATATACAGTATAGTACATGATACATACGCGCATACAGTACATATATCCTCATAGGTATATATTAATTTGTATACTACTGCCAGCAGGCACATTTAAATACATATAATCTGATTTATTTGGGTGATGAAGCACTTAAAATTAGCTGATACATTTTCCCAACACTGTCGCATTTAACTTGTCTGATATATTTGCGACGCAGCGGGGGCGGTGTTAAGCTGCGTTCACACCAACAACGTTGCAAAAACGTTTGCTGTGAATGCAGCATTAGATTTTGCCATGATTAAGGTAATGAATTCCTCATATGTGTTCATGATCATCTCCTGCTTCTCAGCGGAAAAAAAGAAGAAGGTTCCTCTGTTTATTTGCCATTGTACTGTTAGAACATTGTGGTGTCAGTGCTCGATTGTTATCCCTTCTGAAGAGGAGCGGGCACGCGCAATTTTCCAGATGACTGACGTCTGGTTAGAATTAACGAGACCGTTTCAGCGTGGATCTTCCGTGGAGAAACCGACTTAGCCTGATGTCAATCATCTCGCTAATTTAAGCTGGATAATAGGACATTTGCTCGACTTTGTTGAGCCAGGTACGAAGAATAGGGATATGCTCTGCTCAAATCGCATATCCCGACTCTCAGTCCTTTCATCACCAAAGTTGTTAACCTTTCCCTTCGCTCTGGCTGTGTCCCACCTGCTCTCAAGGTTGCTGTCATCCGTCCCCTTCTCAAGAAGCCCACCCTGGACCCGGAGGTTCTAGCCAACTACAGGCCTATCTCCAACCTTGCCTTCCTGTCCAAGGTGTTAGAGAAGGTAATTGCTTATAACTTCAGGACCACCTCAAACACAACAACTTGTTTGAAAAATTCCAGTCAGGATTTTGTTCAGCCCACAGCACTGAAACAGCTTTGCTAAGGGTGACGAATGACCTGCTGATGTCAGCCGATGGAGGATCACCCTCACTCCTCATCCTCCTGGACCTGACTGCTGCATTTGATACATTGGATCACACTATCCTCCTAGAGCGCCTCCACAACACCATTGGACGATCAGACTCTGCACTCCAGTGGTTCCAGTCCTACCTTTCTGGCAGAACTGGATATGTTTCACTAGGAAGATGCCAGACTGCTCCCTGTCTCCTGTGGTGTTCTGCAAGGGTCGGTCCTCGGCCCTATCCTATTCATTATTTATATGCTCCCCCTCAGCCGTGTCGTCAGCAGACATAGGATGTCCTTCCACTGTTATGCTGACGACCCACAGCTTTACATCAAAACTGCCCCAAGCCGCTCTGTCATGTCTCACCGCCTGTCTTGGGGAGATAAAGGCGTGGATGAGCAACAACTTTCTCCAGTTAAACAGCAGCAAGATCGAAGCCCTCCTTGTTGGCACTCCACACCAGGTTCAGTCATCCTCCAAAATTCATCTCACCGTTGACGGTCAGGTCATACACCTCTCCTCCACAGTCACTAATCTGGGAGTTTGGTTTGACCCTCACCTGACCTTTAATGACTATATAAAATACCTGTGCAAACCTCCTTTTACTAGTGGCGGGCCGTGGATTTTCTACCTGCGGATTCACTGCTGTCTGAGTCATAGTCTCATCAGCTGTTTAACAGCTGGGCACGGCGCAGCGCACCCCCTTCGCGAGCTAACAGCGAGCTTTCCATCGCGCCTTGGGTGACCAAGCAGGGTGAGATGCGCCGCAGGGCTGGGAGGACAGCAGTGTCCACAGGGAAAGTTTGCAGCTGCTGCTGCTTCCTCAAGTTTAAATGGCGGATCGCAACCAACTTGACTAGGTGCATACCACCACCTACTGTACCGGTGTGTGCAGATTCAGGGTGCTGCTGCTGCAGATCCTTGTCTCTGTGAGGAATCAGACGTATAGAACCCCGAGCAGGCCGTCACCATGTAGTTTAACCCGCTTTTCTACCATAGGGAAACAGAGGTGAAATCTGATTGGACAAGAGCTATTCATAACCAGCTGCCAAGCCACCCACACGCAGCCAGAAGCTGAGGAACAGACAAGACAGGAGCTGTGCAATGAGAAAATAAGCTAATAGGGACAAATAATTATAATACATGTAGTGTATTTGTGAAACAAATTAAAATTATGAAATTGCTATAACTTTGTGATTCTGTTTAGGCCAGCAGAGAAGGCTAAAGCCTAATTTATGGTTCTCCGTCAGGTCGACGGCGTACCTACGCCGTAGCTACGGCGTCGACGCAGACCCCTACGACGTAGCCTGACGTGCACCTCCAAAAAATCCTAACTACGCGTCGCGTTGACGCGGACCGCAAGCGCTGTGATTGGTCCGCTCAGAACATAATTTCCGGCAGTTGCCTTTTCCGGTCTGTCTTCCTACACCGGTTTAGTGGTTGTACAGACCACCTCCGCAAACGTATTCTCTGACGCCTGCGCTTCAACATTTGCAATATAAGCATTTGCTCTTCAATATTGATGAGCTCCAACTCCAAATGCAGCCGCTCCAACTTGGTCGCCATTGTTTACTGTGTAATTTGTCTTACTGTGACCGGAAGAAAAAGCAAGGATTCGGCTATAACCCCTGAAACCACACAGCCACACAGGCACACCCCCCTGGCGGCATGGCGGTTAATTGCAGAGCAACGCGGTCCCTCGACGCAGAACTTCGAATGCTCAACAACGGCGTCACGTCGACGGCGAACCATAAATTAGGCTTTAGCAGGCCCTGACGGCCCACCACTGCCTTTTACCATCTCTTAAACATCTCCAAACTCCGCCCCACTTTAACCCTGTCAGACAGAGAAGCTCGTCCACGCCTTTATCTCCTCAAGACTGGACTACTGTAATTCACACTGCACTGGGATCACTGGCAAGAACATCCAGAAACTGCAATATATCCAAAACAGCGCCGCCAGGATCCTGATGAGAGTCCGAAAATATGAGCACATAACACCCATTCTACACTCACTACACTGGCTCCCTGTCTCATTCCGGATTGACTACAAAGTCCTACTACTCACCCATAAATGCATAAATGGACATGCACCTCCCTACAAGAACTCATTACTCCCCAAACCTCCACCCACACCCTCAGATCTACAAACCGCTCGCTCCTCCGGGTCCCCAACACCAAGCTCCGCACCATGGCCGACGGGGCCTTTTGCTCGGCAGCGCCACGCCTATATGGAGGACTGAAAATGACTTAAGTATAAATAAATAAATGCAGGAATAAATACAGGAATAAATAAATAAATGTATAAATAAATAAATAAATGTATAAATAAATAAATAAATGCAGTAATAAATAAATAAATGCTTAAATAAATGTAGAAATAAATAAATAAATACAGGAATAAATAAATAAATGCTTAAATAAATGTAGAAATAAATAAATAAATACAGGAATATATAAATATAAGTTATACCTAAACAGGACATCATTAAATAAATCTATTTCTACATTTCTGTATTTATTCATTTATTTATGCCTGTATTTATGTGTCCACACGTATTTATACATTTATTTATGCCTTGTATTTCTGTGTCCTTGTATGCAAATGAGCTGGGGCGGTCCGAACCTCTGTCTAAAGCATGATTGGTCACAGGAGTGTGATTGCTCCTGCTATGTTGTGCTCTACTACTTCTGCCTTCACATGTTGTTGAAGTTGGCAAGCTCAGCTAACCGTTAGCAGAAGTCCGGATTTCCACTGCCCTGTCCGGCGTCCGGCGCAGCATCAAGCCGGACGCGTATTTGTCCTCCTTTTTGCATACCTGCAAACTTGTCACCTTACGGCGAAATTCGCCGTTTTGAAATCAAAATATGTGAACTGGCCGGCCAGCGTTTCTGAGATAGGAGTGGTCGTGATCTTCATAATAGAAGATCTTTGATGAGTCTTGGCCAATCAGCGTTAAGATGTCTCCAGCAGCCGTTTCTCAATACGCGTTCTTCTCTGTACTTGATGAGGAAACTCACAACTGAAAGTTGACGTTCTCTGAATACTACTGTTGTTGAGTCACAACATGTACTTTTAGGATGTTTTCAGGCGAGAAGTTAGTTGTTTAAGCATAAAATCTGTGATCGGTTATTCAAGAATCAGCCGACTTAAAAAGATACGGCGACCAGTTGAGTTCCTGCTGAGGGACCGTGAGTCCCGCAGCACCGGGCCGTCAGCGCTGTGCTGCCCTGTGAGAGCAGCCTGATCCCGGCAGGACTTTTAGAAATGATCCGCTGATCCCTTGTGGTGCTCAACCTGCCCTTTTGCCCTGGATGAGAAAAGTGCCCCTTCTGCTGGAGCCCAATGTTTTTCTTCATTCATCAGTATTTAAGAATAAAAATGACTCTCTCTGTCATCAATTCCCCCCAAATGTGTTTGATATCTGACGGGGCATTTACTTGAGTTATTGTGAGAATTTCACCCCCTCCTCCTCCTCCTCCTCCACGTAGTGCTCATGCAGCGCTGAGCGCTAAACTGGTGCAGCTACTTCTGCTCTGACCCGCAGCATCAGACAAACAGGTAATGACGTGTTTGTGAAATCCCCCGACGTTGTTTGGTGATAAATGAACCACAACATTAGCGCCGCTGAAAACATTACGTCGCAACTGGTCCGACGTTTCCTAAAAAATAAACAAACTAAAAACTCACGAAATCCGTGATTTCAAAGCCTTGTCCAGCTGTTTACTGACGTGTGTCATGTTTAATGGAGAGAGAGAGAGAGATTCTCTTCATCAAACGCTCTGCAAGAAGAAAGCCTGGACCGCTCCACAGCCTACAAGCTAACTGATGGTGTAATTCACACAATAAGCATTGAGGTCTGATGAGAAGTTTGCCGAAATATTTCAAGGTGCGTCAGAGAAGCTGTGACTAGCGGGGCTTTCAAACAGTCCGTCTCCGCATTAAATGGGTCGACGTATTTTTTGCAAAATCAATAAAAAGATTTTAAAAGAAAAATAAATAAATAACACAAACACAAACTTCGATATGAACGTAAGAGCCGCATGAAACCAGGCAAAGAGCCGCGGGTTGGCCAGGCCTGCTCCAAGGAGATCAATTACAGTAAAAAGGGCTCACATCTCTCTTCACACTTAATGAAATCAAACTGCACCCCTCCTGTGCAATTATTCACAGCCTCACAAAATACTGCATAGTGTCCTCCTTTTTGGTGTTGGATATGGTTACCCTGGCCTAGACAGCTTTTTGACTTCATCTACAGCGGCCATGTGAAGGGATTGATTGCTTCTGTCTGGCTCTCCTACTTGACCAATCCTGTTTAACAATGAGGTTCGGACCGCCCCAGCTCATTTGCATACAAGGACACAGAAATACAGAAATAAATAAATGAAGAAATACGTGTGGACACAGAAATACAGGCATAAATAAATGAAGAAATACAGAAATGTAGAAATAGATTTATTTAATGATGTCCTGTTTAGGTATAACTTATATTTATATATTCCTGTATTTATTTATTTATACATTTATTTAAGCATTTATTTATTTATTTCTGTATTTATTTATACATGTATTTAAGCATTTATTTATTCCTGTATTTATTTATTTATACATTTATTTATTTATTCCTGCATTTATTTATTTATTTATTTATACATTTATTTAAGCATTTATTTATTTATTCCTGCATTTAGTTATTTATAATTAAGTCATTTACGGTCCTCCATACCCCTAATGGTTTGTTCTGTGTTCCCCGCCCTCTTTTTATTGTGTTTCCTTGTGCTCAGACCTCAAGCTCCCAGTCAGCGTTTCTGCGTTCTCCTCCTTCCTGCCAGTTCCCTCTCTCAGCCACCAGCTCCCTGTTCCCATCTTTTCATCCATGAGAGTTTTGCAATAAAGCTTTTAATCTTAAATAAAATTCTGTGTGCTGAATTCTTTTAAATGTATTTATTGTTTTTACAAATAAAAAAAGGCACAAAAATGACAATTAATTGGCAGATGATTATAATAAGTCATACTATACTTACTACTTAGTATATCATGAAAGTATGTAATGTACAGTATGTCATACAAATATAAAATATCATAATAGTCAAAAACGTAATATTGTACGTTATATTAAAAAGTCAGTTTAGTAGGTTATGAAAAGTCAAAGTATAGAATATCATAAAAATATATTTTAAAGTCATGATAGTATGGCATCAAAAAGTAAAATTAGATACTAATAAATATAAAAGTCTTATTTTAGTATGTCATAAAAATGGTATGTAATAATAATGACACTGCAAAAAAAAGAAACTTTCAATCAATAACTTTAAAAAAAAATGGACATTTATTACATATATATTATACAAAAAATAAAAAAAGGAATGATCTATTACACTTTTTGTCATATGACAGAACATTGTGTTTCTTTAAAGTCAGATATTTAGCATTAATAGAGGAACTGTGTGTTGCGTTAAAGTCCACCAGTGAACTCCAGTGACTTCAGACTCTGCACAGCTTCAGAGGGAAGTTCTCCGTGATCAGGTGATCGTCATGAAGCACGATGACAACGTTGACTTCAAACTCTAAAACGGAACAGAAACAAACAAAAACACGTAAAAAAAAAGAAGTAAAACACGTTATTTTTAGATGACCTCATACAAAATGCCATATGATAATAAAATTTTAACATTCAGTAAAACTTTTTTTTTTATTACTTTTACTGAGGTCAGATTGTGAATGCAGGACTTTTACTTGAGTAAATCTTCTGAGAACCTTTTACGACTCGTTTAAAACCCTCTGAAGCAGTTTGAGGCGTTTTTCGCTCCTGTCACATTTTTCAGAGTTGGATTTCTTTGATAATTAATTTTGCAGAAGTTGTCAAACAATGGAATTTATATATCCAACATTTGTCCATGTTGCCACAAGTGTTACCAATAAAAAAAAATGGGCTTCCTGTTTATGGACTTCCTGTTTATGTCGAGGAGCTAAGAATATTATGTTTTTTACATTATCTTGTTTGAGTAAACGGTTTATTTGGGGCAAACATTTTAAATGAGACATGTAGAATACAATATTTGTGTCACAATTTTAAGCTTAAGTCTCGGTTGCATTTCTGAGAGAAGCGTTCGTCACACATGATGTGTTCAAGGACCATCGGAAAGATGAAAATCCTGCGATTATGATCATATGATTATGTTTCTGGCTGTGAGAAACGGTGTAGATTTGGTGAGTCTTTAAAAAGAACATAATTATTTCTTTGGGGGTTCTTAGCCCAGTGGTTCTCAACCTTTTTTCAGTGACGTACCCCCTGCGAAATATTTTTTTCAGCCAAACCCCTTTAACCAGTTGTTACGTGTCAGGGTGTCAGGGTAAAAAGACTGGTGAGCAAACTTTTGTGGAGTTTGCTCGAGAGAAAGGCGTACTCTTTGATAAGTGGTGTGCCGCTAGTGAGGTCAAAGATAGTTTTGCGTCCCTTCGTCAGTTAATGCTGTTGGAAGATTTCAAGGGCACTTTACCAGAGCAGGTGGTGGTATTTTTAAATAAACAAAAGGTGACGTCATTGTCTAAAGCAGCCGTCTTGGCCGATGAGTTTGTCCTCACTCAAACAGGTGTTTTTGTGTCCTCCTTTCGCCCAGACAGAGAGGCAGCGTCGCGCTCCATGAGACCAGGTTTCGGCCACCCTCCCTTCGACAAGGCTAGGGGACCACCGTCACCACCTCGTGGTGTTCGTGAATACTTCTATTGTCATAAGAAAGGACATGTCATTTCCGATTGTTTTTCTCTGAAGAGTAAGCAACAGCTTTCGCCTAGCTCACGACAGCCGAAAGGCACGAGTTTGATTAGAAGTGTGTCACCACCAGAAGCTGAACTGTCACCGCCTAAAGAGAATGAACCTGATGAATGTTTCAAACCTTTTTTGTCAGAAGGCTTTGTTTCTTGTACTGGTGATCCTAAAGATCGACAGCCAGTAAGGATATTGAGGGACACGGGAGGTTCCCAATCGATTATCCGGGAAGGCATCTTGCCATTGTCATCTGTATGTCACTCTAGTGCAGTTGTTCAAGGTGTTGGCATGAGCTTCATACCTGCCCCTTTGCACCTAATTAATGTTCAGTCTCCCCTAGTACGTGGATTCTTTAAAGTCGCTGTACTACCAGCATTGCCCATGCAGGACACTCTAGCAGCGCTGCACAGCTCCTTCAGTCACCGGCTGATTCATCCCCGGTGTCTGAGGGAGAGTACCGCAAGTCTTTTCTTCCCGCTGCGGTCAGGCTGCACAACCAGCTGAGCCCCCAGTAGACCACTCTGACAACTGAACACTTGAACTGAACTTGGTCACTTTATCATTCACCTGGTGCAATATTATTACGTATATTACGTGTATTTACGTGCAATACGTTTAAGTACTTTTCTATTCAGTCTGTATATTAATATTTCTCTACTGTTTTACTGCTCATTTATATTTATTTATATTACTTGTTTCTATTGTATTATTCTTTTTATTCACTTGTGAGCAAGGCTGCTGTAATCCTGTAATTTCCCCACTGCGGGACTAATAAAGGATTATCTTATTTTATCTAGAAGGGTAGACTTCATCCTGGGAAATGACTTAGCTGGTGGACAAGTTGTGCCAGTCCCTGAAGTGCTAGACAGTCCTGATTTGAGTTCAGTGTCTGACAACATGACGGAAATAATGCCAGACACATTTCCAGCTTGTGTGATTACAAGGGCCCACACCAAGAAATATGGCCTTGACTTGTCTGACTCGTTTCTGGTCACCGAGCAGTTTTCCGAAGCTGATATGACTAGGTCCAAAAGTCAGCCTGAGGTCCAGCCTGCTGATACTGGGTCTTTTCTCCCCAGTCCAGAGGGTGTGGAACTGCCGACTACCAGGAACGAGTACATTGCAGCCCAAAAAGCAGATGCCACCCTTGTAAAATGTCATTCCGCTGTCCTTAGTCAAGAAGAAGCCAAGAAAAAGCAAATGTCCTACTTTCTAGATGATGGTCTGTTAATGCGTCGCTGGACTAGTGGAGTCCCAGAGGTGATGGATTGGAGTGAGACTTACCAGGTGGTAGTGCCTACATCCTTTCGTTCTCAGATACTGTCCTTGGCTCATGATCACCCATGTTCAGGACACATGGGGATCACTAAAACTTATGAAAGAGTCCTCCGACACTTCTTTTGGCCAGGACTAAAATCTGATGTTGTTAGTCATTGTCATACTTGCCATGTGTGTCAAGTTGTTGGGAAACCAAATCAAGTGATTCCACCTGGTCCCCTCTGCCCTATTCCAGTAATGGGTGTGCCGTTTGAAAAGATTATTGTCGATTGTGTTGGGCCATTGCCAAAGACTAAAACTGGGAATCAGTTTCTACTAACGATTATGTGTGCTTCCACTAGGTTCCCAGAGGCCATCCCACTACGAAGGATAACTGCTCCAGTTATCACAAAGGCTCTAGTAAAATTCTTTACATTGTTTGGTCTGCCAAAAGTAGTTCAAACAGATCAAGGCACCAACTTCAAAATCAAAAGCCTTTGCCCACGCCCTTAACACATTGGACATTAAACATGTAACGTCTAGTCCCTACCATCCAGAAAGCCAAGGTGCACTGGAAAGATTTCACCAGACCATGAAGTCAATATTACGCAAACACTGTCATGAATCAGAGAGGGATTGGCATGACAGTGTACCACTAGTTATGTTCGCTACCCGCAAATCTGTACAGGAGTCCCTAGGTTTCAGTCCTGCTGAACAGGACATGAAGTTAGGGGCCCTTTGAAGGTTCTTAAAGAACAACTGGTCATACCAGAGAAGAAGGTCGGAAGTATTCCCGACTAAGTCAACAAGCTCAGGGATCGCCTCCGCCTAGCTTGTTCTTTAGCTAGGGAGGCCCTGACCTCTTCCCAGGCGCGGATGAAGAAGAGGTATGACCAGAGACAAATTTGTTTACGCCAGGTGACAAGAGTTTTGATTCTTTTGCCTGTACCTGGTTCTGCACTTTCTACTACGTTTTCCGGTCCTTATGTTGTAGAGAAGAAGCTCAGTGACACAAATTATGTGAATCAAACTCCAGACCGCAGGCGAAGAAACAGAGTGTGCCACGTGAACATGATGAAAAGGTACCACATCCGAGAAGTTCACCCAGGGTCAGCCGAGGCCCAGGAGTTAACGGCCGTCTCACCTGTGGCAACCATTTCAGTGGTGAACTCTCCGGATGATGGTGATGAAGATGGGTTGGTGATGCGTAATGCTACCCCACAGGGGGCAAGGCTAAGTAATACTGAGGTATTGTCCCAATTGCCCCACTACTTGTCTCATCTCCCTGTAGACCAGAGCAATGATGTTATGGAGCTTATTTGTGAGTTTCCATGTCTGTTCAATGACATTCCCTCCCAAACGTCTGTCATATATCATGACATTGTCTTGACTAACCCTATACCGATCAAGCAGCATGCCTATCGGGTCAATCCAGTTAAGAGGAAAGTCATGAAAAAGGAGGTTGAGTATCTGTTGCAGAACGGCTTTGCAGTGCCAAGTTCCAGTCCGTGGAGTTCCCCCTGTCTCCTAGATACCAAGTCTGATGGGAGCCCCAGGTTTTGTACTGACTTCCGCAAGGTAAATGCTGTAACTGTCCCAGATGCACATCCATTACCCCTAATTGATGACTGCATTGATGAGATTGGTCCTGCAACATACGTGAGCAAACGTGACATGTTGAAGGGATATTGGCAAGTTCCTTTAACCCCACATGCTTCGGAAATTTCAGCTTTTGCAACCCCTGACAGTTTCCTCCAGTACACCGTTATGCCATTTGGTATGTGTAACGCTCCTGCTACTTTTCAAAGGCTAATAAATACTGTACTAGGAGATGTTCCGAACTGTAGAACGTACTTAGACGATATTGTCGTCTATTCCAATGATTGGATTGGCCATATGACTACATTGAGAGAGGTTTTCACCCGTCTTTCTGCCGCATCCCTAACACTCAATCTTGCCAAATGTGAGTTTGGAAAAGGGACTGTTCTCTATCTTGGTCAGCAGGTTGGTAGAGGACAGGTTTGTCCGGCAGATGCCAAAAATCACAGCCATTACAACGTTCCCTGAACCAAAAACCAGGAGAGAGCTGCGTCGCTTCCTTGGGATGGCGGGATATTATCGACGGTTCTGCAAAAACTTCTCCTCTGTAGCAGCTCCCTTGACTGCTTTAACCAGTCCCGCAAAGCCCTTCGTATGGTCTAGCGAGTGCAAAGTCTTTTGAGAGCCTTAAAGGAATTATGTGTTGCACTCCTGTTCTGACTGCCCCAGATTTTTCCTTGCCTTTCAGAATCAGAATCCGTTTATTGACAGGAATGTTTTCACACAAACGAGGAATTTTTTGAGGCGGAAGGTGCATACATTGGACGTGGACATGGGACGTAAGACGAGACAAACAACAATCAACAATCAACAATCAACGAAAACAACAACAGTGCAATTGGAATGCGGTTGAATTAAAATATGTGTAGGATAAGCAAGTGCTCAGTCAACAGATACGTTAAAGTGACGTGTGTATTTAAGTTAAAAGTGTATGTTAAAGTGACGAGTATTTAAGTATGCGGTGTGCAGAGGAGTGTATGGTAGAGAGAAATAAAAATGAAAATAAAGAAGAGAAAATTAAAATTAAAATTAAAATTAAGAGTTCAAGCTGGAAGTTGATGCCCGTGCGGTAGGAGCTGGGGCAGTTCTTCTGCAAGAGAACGACCAGGGCATTGATCATCCCGTGAGTTACTTCTCACGGAAGTTCAACAAGCATCAGCTTAAATATTCCACCATAGAGAAGGAGGCTCTGGCAATGTTGTTTGCCATACAGCATTTTGAAGTTTATCTTGGGTCAAGTGCGAAACCGATTCAGGTTTTCACCGATCATAACCCGCTTGTCTTTCTTTCCCGAATGCAAAACCACAATCAACGTCTTATGCGTTGGTCCCTGATCGTCCAGGACTACAACCTACAAATATGCCATAAAAAGGGCTCTGAAAATATTCTTGCTGATGCCTTATCACGGGCTGTGTAGTCTCAAACGTGATGTTTGAGCTTATATGGGTGAGGGTGTTACGTGTCAGGGTTGTGCTCTCCCCTCCCCTCTTGTTTTTCCCCACAGGTTGTCCAATCGGCTAATTGGTTGCCAACTGCGGAGGGCCAATCAGCCAATCAGCCAATCAGCGTGACGGTCGGCCATTTTAAAAAGGAGGAAGTCGGAAGAGTTCGGGGCGCGTTTTTTTTTGTTTGGTCTTTCTTCATGCGCCCTGACCCTGTTAGATTGAAGGTTTGTGGTGAGAGGTTGAGGGCAGTAGGTAAGTTTGGGGTACCCTGTACACTTGTGCAGACACGTAGGTACTTTGTGTCTAGAAACACTAGGTTATTGGTCGGTGCTCCCTCTGTATATGTTTTGGTCAATCTTTTTTTAGAGAAGCTAGAGAAGCCATTTTGTTTGTTTATTTCCAGAGGTAGAGAGCTAGGTCTAGTTTTGTTTTCTTGATTTCTATTTGTTTGGCACGACCACAAGCTGTCCCCAACCTCTCCCACTTGATAGAGAACCTTTTTGTTGTGTTGTTAACCGCCAACGGAATAAATCTTATTTACAAACGTTACTCCTATTTTGTGGCTTTCTTTCCCTTTATTCTTTGGCTGACCTGTGTTCGTTCCCCCCTTATCCCCTAGACGGAAAAGGGGACGTAACACCAGTGCAAAGCATCTTTGGTGGTTAAAACATGTGATACACAGTGCCATCAGTGTCTGATTTAATATAGTATATATACAATTCAGTTTATGAACAGGACACGCTGGAGGGATTATATCTCCCGGCTGGCCTGAGAACACCTCAGGATCCCCCAGCATGAGCTGGAAAGTGTGGAGCAGGCCCAGCAGGCCGACCCAGGCTTCTGGGTCGGCCTGCTGGGCCTGCTGCCACCGCGACCCGACCCCGGATGAAAATGGATGGATGGAACTTACAATTATATTTTATTTAATATTTAGTAAATAACAATTTTTAAAGGATTTTTTAATGGATGCTCCTTTTAAATATATTCAACAAAAATCTCACATACCCCCTGGAGTGCTTCACGTACCTCCATTTGAGAACCACTGTCTTAGCCAGTGGAACCAGTGGACTAGACATTAAAAGCAGACTCTGAGGCGTCACTGACCGACTTTGAAGTTGGTGGTCTCCAGCGTGGGGCTGGTGAACAGCCTGGGGAACACCATGTAGATGGGGATCGCGAGGCCATGGCAAACGTTGCCTTCGGCTATCTGGATGTTCTGGATCTCTGTGGCATCTCTGGCGTAACCTTCAGCACAACCTGGACGCACAGCGGACATTTAGAAAACGGCCGTTACAACAGAAGTCCAATCGAGTCACAACGCGGCAGGAACTCACCACAGGTTTCCACTCGCACGAGCTGCAGCTCGATGCTCTTTATGGGGACCTCCGAGTTCTCCACCACCACCTCTCCGGTCAGCGGCTGGCTGATCACACAGTTGGTGGCGTCCAGATGGCCTTTGACCAGAAACTTTGGCAGTAAACTCCTCTGAAGAAGGAAAGAAAGAAAGTTCCTCCTCTCAGTGCAGATTTAGAAATAAATAGTTCCCCCTAAAACCATATTAAATATATATAGTACTCTCCTCACTGGGCTCTGAATGGGACCAGAGTTTTTTTTAATAGAGTTCCCCGAAAAGGAAAGTGTATCACAGTCCGAAAGACAGCAAACTGTTTTGGATGTAATATCTGCAAACCACCTAATTTTCCTAGAATATTAATAAATAAATAAAATCAACAGAGATTACGACAATTGTAGAGGAAAAAAAACTTAAAAGGATTCTTAAAAGGATTAAGAAACAAATGATTATATTTCTATTCAAATATTTGCTTAGATTTAACATCATTTTTGGGCATTTGTAGTTTGAATTATATATTACAGCCTGTAATATATAATTCAAACTATCAACCAGCCTGCTTAAGAGTGTTAAAGTTATATCTATTTTATATCAACTGGATTTATTCAAGTTTCTCGACAAAAACTACATTTAAAAAGATTGCATTCAAACAAATCATGATAATAATAATAATAATAATAAATAATATTGTAATTTACCTTCGCCCAGTACTCATCTCTACTGTGTGGAGCTTGAAAGCATCACAATGAAACTGATTCCATAGTCGGCAGAAGAGCCTGATTAATTTTGTATTTTTACTCTTGTATTTCATCTTTGTTGTGTTTTACTTTTCCTATATTTGGTTGATTTCCTATTTCCCTTACTCTTGTTGCTATTGTTATTTATTTTGCAATGGTGTCAGTATTATTTATTTTACACTTAATCGTTATTCTATTGTTCATATACGTTTATATATTTGTTTATTTGTAATATTTAATGAAACTCTGGCACAAGAATTTACTTCAGGATCAATAAAGTTCTGTCTGAACTGATCTTTTTAAGATTACATATTTTTTACTGAATTTCGGCTCTGAATAAAGTCCACATTTATTTTCCACTTGCCCAAAACAGTGCTCATTAAATTAAAATTATTATTAAAACTAGGTAGCACTTTATAATAAGTACACACTATTTAGCATTAGTAAAGCATGAATAAACACGGAATTCATCATTTATAAAGCATGATTCCAACATGAACACTCATTAGTAACTAATTAGTATGCAATTCATAAATGTATTATTCTTAATTAATAAGCTTGACCTTTATGCGTTTCGAATGCAAAAACTATTTACTATACAAAGAACTATATAATAAATTAATAGGTCACTTTTCTCACCTCACGGGAGTTCTGCAGGGTTGCTGGAGTGATGGTGAAGTTGACCGGCATGGGTACAACTTTAGCTTTCTGAGGCTGAAAATCCAACGGAGCAGCTAATTAGCAATATATTAATGTATATTAGAAATATAAAAAAACACAAAAAGCAGCCTTGCAGCTTTAAACCGTGTTGTTTTATCACTCACCAGACAGTGTACGATGAACTCACAGTTCCTGCTCAGGTCTTTGGCCAGCAGGGGGCGCTTCATGTCACAACGGAGGCTG
This sequence comes from Myoxocephalus aenaeus, assembly GCA_038501785.1. Classification (NCBI taxonomy): domain Eukaryota; kingdom Metazoa; phylum Chordata; class Actinopteri; order Perciformes; family Cottidae; genus Myoxocephalus; species Myoxocephalus aenaeus. The sequence goes on along the minus strand of JBAMJR010000144.1, from coordinate 3,669,028 downwards.
TACTGAATGTTGACGAAGACACCGTGGTACGTCTCGTACAGCACTTTGTTTCCTTTGGTGTTCAGAGGGAACTCAAAGGGGATCTCCGTCTTCCCGCCGGGGATCTTTCCGGCTTTGACCACCTCGATGTTACTGCTGATCAGCTGGATGGGCTATCGAACACACGGGCAGGAAGCTCTACGTTACTGGACTACATGTCAGAGGCAAAAATATCATCAAAATAGTGGCCCATTTATGTGTTTGTTTTTTTTACTAAATTGTTGGGTGATTTCATCTATAAACTAAATATAATGTTTTATAATCACTTCATAAGTTTTGTATGTAAAAATCTAACTTTGTAAAGTAACTTAAGCTGTCAGACAAATGTTGATAATCTTTCCAATTAATGAATTAGTACATCACCTGTTCCCAGAGCCAAGGTTGAAGTCTAGAGTAGTTTAAATTATATAAAACTGAAAACTATCACATTGAAGAGTTTTTTTGCTCTGATATTGTGCGTTCAAGTTAAATGATCCAATTCTTCCGTGAGCCTCAGTGAGGTTTTGATCCGAATAGTTGGTAAAGAGGGCTTCACCTTCAGACCGCAGACCTTCTGACTGACGGCATTTCACCTTGACGGAGTTGTAGAAAGCCTCGAAGACGCCGACGCTCTTGGAGCTGAGCTGCAGGTTCACCAGCCCCTCCATGCTCAGAGAGATGCCGTGGTGCTGCAGCGCCTCCTTGCACACCAGCAAGATGACCCCGGCCACTGCCTCCTGCAAACCACACAACCATTCATGAGTTTACTGATGTAAAAGTATCAGCATCCACAAATACTTTAAGTACACACAGTAAATGATCAGAATCCGAATCAGCTTTATTGGCCATGTGTGTGCACACATACATGCAATTTGACCCTGGTTACACGTTGCACTCGTCGTACATACACACACACACACATATATATATATATATATATATATATATATATCTCAGTGGCGGTGCGTCAATAGAGGGCGCTAGGGCGCCGCCCCTCTTAAAATTTTGCCATGAAAAAAAAAGAAGAAAAAATATATAATATATACTGTCAAAAAACATTATATACCAAATAATTTAAATAAGAAATATACCGTGTTGACGCGCTAAATGTGTGTGGGAGACCGTAAGCCCCTGTCAACAACCACTTAAGATATACCAAATGTAATATATCGCCATTCATCATCACTGAGAAAAGCCCCTCCCCCTGTCGGGGCGCCGGCCCAATGTGAGTCTATGGCAGCGAACAAACATTTCACCCTCGTTTCAGCAAGGACAGCTTCTCATTGGCGGATGAAACGTGAATCTTCGGGCGCACAAATCTGCGCCCTAGCCAATGACATCGTTTCTTATTGCAACGTGGTTGGACTATTCGTCGAATCAGAGACCTTTATCATTCCCTCACATCCCATATAGCTCCCACGTAGCTACGCGAGCAACACAGCTAGCAGAGACTTTGATTATGTTAGTATGGCGACTGAAAACTCTGTGGTATCTCTACGCGAAACACCTTTCAATCCACGATCAGATGTTGACAAGAAGAGGCTGAAAGAGTTGGGACCCGAACGTCCGGATTTAAATATTCAGCAGCAAAGCAGTGAAGCTACATGCACCAAGCTACATGCTAACCGGAGCTGCTAGCTGGAGGCTCAGTGTGCAGTGGCTCTGAGCAGCCGAGGAAGCGCCGGGCTGTGAAGGAAGATGAGCTTGAAGGATTGCTGCAGAGGTGAGTGTCAAAATCAGCAGATGCCTGTGTTAGAGTTTAATGTTTTATCTTTCCCACAGCAGAACACATGTTGGACATTGTTAGATTTGGGTGGATATCATATCAGACTATAACTTTATCTAAAATACCAATTCAAACCCCAACAAGTTAGAGAGAGTGTGTGTGTGTGTGTGTGTGTGTGTGTGTGTGTGTGTGTGTGTGTGTGTGTGTCATAGCTACAGCCATCAAGGTGGCTCCTGGCCTTTTGTCTATGTTGCTGAGCCATCAAGACACACAAAACATAGTTTTTTGTCTGTAGTATGAAGCCTGTTTGTAGTAGATATTTCCCCACAACTTAGCTTACTGTCTCTGTCTCTCTCTCTATATATTTATCTGTAGGTTTGTGACACCATACTTGGACACACCAGGGAACGCTTTGCCTTCAAAGACCACCTCACCAGTGCCACCTTACTGCAGGGCCCCCAGTTTGAATGCTACGTCAATGTATTCCCTGAAGTTGCTCTGGCCACCACATTGAATGTTTCTTGAACCATTCTGCTCTGAACCTCTCATGCCCAAAGTTACAGTTTGTTGATAGTTGTTATTGGACAGTGTTGAGCACTGTGTTTTCTTGAAATAAAGCTTTGTTTTTTAGAATATTCTACTCAAAACCTCTTTTCTTCTCATTGTGGAGTGCTATTTAAACCGCGCCGCCCAACTGCGCCCCCCCCAAAAAAAAACGTCACAAGCCGCCACTGATAGATATATATATATATATATATATATATATATAGTTAAATAACTACACTGCTAATAATAATAAATAATAATGTAATCGTTGATGTATAGTGTTTAATAATCTAAAGCTAATAAATGCAGTGGAGTAAAATGTAGTAACAGCATTAAATAGAAATACTTAAGTACAAGTACCTCACAATTACACTTGAGTAAATGTATTTAAATTAAAAACACATCGCTAATCAGCTGTTGGTCACGCGCTGAGAAGAAGACGCCTACGTTAAACATTAAGTTACGACAGTGTCGTAAAACCTCACGACAGCTCGTTAGCTAACTAAAAGCTAGCTAAACAATTTGTGGTTAACGTCACTTACCCCTTCATGATAAACTTTGTTGGCTCTTTTCAGTCTTATATCCAGAGTTACGCTCATTTCGGACCACCACACGTCACGCAAACATCTAGAATAACTTGTACAGGCTGTGATTAGCGAATACAAACGAACAAATTACGTGTTTTCTTCCGTTTAATATCGTACACTCTCCGCTCAGCAGCAATGACAATTCGACTTCCGGGTCCAGTTCTTCAGAATAAAAGCGGGAATTTCAGCCCAAACGGCTTCCTTGGTCCAAATCCTTCAAAGTAAAAGCGCCAAACAAACAAAAAAACATTGTGTTTCGCCCAGTGGTGGAAGAAGTTCAAGAAGTAAAATGTTGTGGGGGTAGAAGTTTTAAGTAGCATGAAACTGGAAATACTCAAGTGAAGTACAAGTGTCTCAAAATAGTACACTACTTGAGTAAAGGTACTTACATAGATTCCACTGCTAGTTTTCATAAAGTGTGTAATAAAGTGTAATAAGGGTGGACAAACCTTTTGAAGTCTGCTCATAATCTGCCAACATTTCAATTCTGCTGTTGCAGTTGTTCAACATATTCCTCGTTAAGTCAGTGTGCTGCACAGCGCAAAGTGTTCACTGAAAATAATCTCATTAGTGTTTTATTATCCTAAGAATATGGGGTTCGTAGAGTCAATACTAAAACAACTAAACTTTAAATGCATTTGTTTCTCTGTATAAGATGCTTTCACCGTTACATGTGCTTTCTAACTGAGCAATAATAAAGTTGCTGCTGATCACAGTAAGAGATCAGTTATGTTTTGGGTTGAAAGATTGTTTGGACCAGATACAGTCACCGCACACGCACACGCACACACACACACACACACACACACACACACACACACACACACACACACACACAGTGTTGCTACAACAAAAGCTAAAGATGACCTGAGACGATGGAGCCGGTGGCTGAACCGGTTTTGTCCTTGAAGCGGCTCGTCTCTCAATCCAGTCTCACTTATTTATTATTCTGGGCCACAAGTGACTGGAGCTCATCCCAGCATGAACTGGGCAGCAGTGGAAGAAGTATTACAAGTAACAGTACCAGAGTGTACAAACACTCAAATACTGTGTTAAAAATCTTACTTATTAAAGCTACTGTGAGGAGCTTTTATCTGGTTCTGAACCAGTCTCAGTTTAGTCCTCATCCTGAAGACCTCGACGAGACCATCAGAGAGAAGATGGTCTTTTTCTATTTCTGTTTTTGCACCAAAAAAAAAGCATTCAATTTGAACGTTTACTTCATGAAGAAATCTTTATTTACAAAACAAAGCCTCTTTTGTACCACCCAGTGTATCATTATACCGTCATCATCACACATCTGTCCGTCCTAAAAACACAACAAACAAACCTTATATTTGTTCCAAAGAATCACATCATGTACAGCCTGATTCCAGTCCCCTTGTTTGCTGCCCCCTCACATCTCTTATCAATTGTTTTGTATTTGCTACATAAATACTCGTCCATTTTACCCAATGGCTATTTCAATGTATTTAAAGTTACCTTTACTTAGTTTGGTTTATTACTATTATATTAAACGTAGGATTGTTCGTGGTGGATGCGAGGCGACGCGCTCCTCCTCTACTCTTTCTTGAAATCCTCCTCCAGCTTGAGCTTCTCCGCGTTGTTGCTGAGGAAGGCGGCGTCGTTGCTCACTTGCACCTTGTCGAAAAAGTTGAAGTCGGCCACGTAGCGGCCGCCGGTGGTGCTGAACAGCACCGGCTTGAACTCGTAGCCCCAGAGGATCTCCTGGGGCACGTAGGAGGTGCGGCTCTGGCACGTGGCAGCGGTCGACTCCATGGTGGCGTTGAGGGTCACCAGCAGCTCGAAGTCGCGCGTGCTCAGGTTCTCTGCGTTGAGCCCCGCCAGCGGGCTGTGCTCGTCATCCAGGACGTGGTAGAAGGTGAGCGGCAGGATGAGGAAGGGGCACTCCCCGCTGGAGTCCATGAAGAAGTCCACGGAGCTCTGGTGGATCTGCGTCTTCTCGCCCTCCTCCGTCACGTTGGAGTGGAGGACCTTCCCCGTCAGCTGGCACTGGATCAGCAGGCTTTTCCTCATGTTGGCCACCCTCACCATCAGGCACAGCTTTCCCCGGCGCCGGCATATCACCGCCGACTGGCTGAACTTGATGGTCTCCGCTCGCTTCTTCGGGCGGGCCAGCTTGGCCAGGAAGGCGCCGGTGACGAAGATCTCCGCCAGGCCCGTGATGACGAGCTGCGCCACCAGGGTGAAGATGGCCAGCGGGCACTCCTCCGAGATGTAGCGGAAACCGTAGCCGATGGTGGTCTGCGACTCCAGGGAGAACAGAAAGGCCCCGGTGAGTGTCTCCACGTTGACCACGCAGGCCGTGTGGTTGGCGTTCAGGCCGGGCTCGAAGTCCCCGTTGCCCATGCCGATGAAGTAGAAAATGACCCCGAAGATGAACCAAGTCATGACGAAGGTGGAGGCAAACAGAGTGAGCTTGTAGCGCCACTTCATATCCACCACGGTGGTCCAGATGTCGTGCAGGTACAGCTTCACCATGCCCTCCACGTTGTCGATGCGCACGTTGTTGTGGCCGTCCTTGGACACGATCCTCCGCTGGACCTCGGCCTTCCTGGTCGCCATGTTGCTCCGAACCAATAAACAAAGACGGTGACCTCTGAGGTGGAAGGAGTTATAAAAAGGAGCCCAAAAATTAGATTAATATAATATCCAGTACAAGTACATTTACTCAAGTAATGAGATATGCTACTTGTACTTGGGTATTTTGCTGCTTTCTACTACCTCAACAAGTACATTTCAGGAGGAAAATATTGTAAATTTTACTCCACTATATTTATTTGATAACTAATTACTTTACAAATTACAGATGTAATTCAATCAAATTGAGGTTTGGACTTAACAGATATTGTGAAGGTGTCACTTTGGGCTCTGGGTCACTGTGAAGAACATTTCTCACTACTTCTACAAACCAAACAATCAATGGAGAAAAATAATCAGCACATTAATAAAATAATCAATAGTTAATAGTTCAAAATGAGCTCTAGCTACAAATACAAGAGTAAAATCCTTATTTCACATAAAGTAATAACAATCGTATGATAGAATATATAATAGTATTTATATTCGTACTAATATTTTTAATGCAGGCCTTTTTACTAACAGAGTATTTACACAGTGTGGCAATAGTACTTTCGCCTCAGTACTCATACCAAATAAGTAATTCTTGTCAATGTAAAAAATACTGTATTTAGTTCTGTCAGTTTAATACAGAGGAGCTAAAGTAAAACACATATTGAATGTAATAGAAATTCTCACAATATTGAAATACTCCAGTACCTCAAAACCTGTATTTAAGTACAGTACTGTGTATTCACTGAGACTATATAAAAAAAAACTTCCTTTCATCCAGATTTGCCCTGGATTCGACACAAAAACACCAAATAATACTCACATTAAATGACAAGTAACATTCATTAAAACATTAAAATTACGACTAAACTTGCAGCGTCTGAATAAAACACGGCAGCTACAGACTCGGTCACGCCCCACGGTCAACACACAGACAGAGTTAAAAAGTTAACTTGGTAGTGAACCATTGAAGGAGCCCGAGAACATTCGCAGTAACAAATCAGAGTATTGTACTCACGTCTCAGGTGTGTCGCACACAATCTGTCAGACCAACATCCAGCTCAGTGTCTTCTTTCTGTCTGTTGTTGTGAGCCTGAACTTTGGCACAGCCGTGTTCGGGGGGGGGCCAAAGAAAGAACGACAGACAGAGAAAGAAAGAAAGGCTGAGTTGTAACAGTGCTCTGCGTGCTGGTTGGCTCCGCCCCCTCTCACCTGTCCACAGGTGGCAACAGCAACACTGAGGAGTTTTGTTTTGGTCCGTTCATGGTTGTTGTCGCTTTAAACAAACGCGCCCACATTTACTGCTTCCAGGTGGTTTCTCCGAAGGACATCATGACGTCTGGTGTCAAGTGTTCATTAAAGAAAATAAGTAAACGAATGTATGAATACATAAAACGGTTTATGAAAGTTACAAATATATATACTGTATATTAAAAAAAAAATTAAAAAAAAAAAAAATATATATATATATATATATATATATTATATATATTAAATAAAGCTGATGTGTGACAGTTACTCCTGAAACTGAAATAAAAGACTGAAAAGAAGTTTGTGTTAAGAGTTATTAGTTTAAATAAGTTTCATTTGAAGCTCAGTCTCTGAAAGGAGTTGAAGTGCAAGTGAAGTTCTGCACAGAATTAAAATTATTGTTTTTATTTGTTCATATGGGCTGAAATATGAGGACATTTTTTTAAATCTCAGTTGAAGTTTGAAGCGTAAAATTAAGCGAGGATTCAGACCTCTTACTCTTCATCTGATCTCTCAAACTCCTTCAACAGTTTCACAAACTTCAACTGCTGTTCAACACTTCAACTCCTTTTACCGCTTAATTAAAATTACATCTTTTAGGCTTTTACGTTTTATCTGAAGCTCATCTCTGACAGGAAGTCACTTGAACTGAACTTTCTGGCTCTTTTGATCGCTTTTACTTCATTCAAAGTTTTGAGGGGTAATATTCCCATTAAAAAAACAGAATCTCCAAGACTAAAGTTGCTTAACGCACCACTTAAATTTAATGTAATTATACTTTGCAATTAGATTTAGCAACAACGGAACTCAACTAATCGGTGAGTTGATTTATTCGTCACTTCTGTGTTGTTTCTTCACAAAGAACGACACAATAGCAGTACTTTAAACCAGAGATGTGCTCACACGTTCCTTGGTTATATGTTCAACTCATTGACTTTAGAATTCTTAGTTGACTGAGAGCAAAACAACCGAAACCAGAATCACCCGATCAGTGAGTTTTTCTTTTGTAAATCCAGAGTTTTTGTCTCAGGACATTTTCCTCCTCCCCTGGCTCAGAAATCTATCTTTTGTTTTGATCCACTAAAAAAAACAACGCCCTCGTACCTTTCAGTGCACAGACTGCAAACAATGAGGCGGTGGACACGTTTCACATTTCCACCAAAACAACGTTCAGGACACATCGAACGTTTTTTTAATGTTGACCACTGGTTGTCTAACTTTATGACCTTGTATCAGTCGTCTTAGCTTTGTCATTAACCTCATTCTTATGACCCACATTCCTTAAGGCTCAGAGTGTGTGTGTGGCGAAGGTTTGAGATCACCAATTGAGTTCCTTGTTCCTTTCACTTCATTTTAAGTACCAGTAAGAAAGTACATGAGTCATACAACAAAAGTACACTGTTAATATGTATTTTAAACTAAATATATAATATACTAAATATGTTTGGAGTCAATTAAATGTTTCATGGAAATTCAGATTACTTTTCAGCATCTGTGTTTAAAAGAGCAATGCCTTAAATCAAATAAGAAAAATATTAAATTCTAAATTTGACAGGAAAGCATTGATGTGGGAACTAAATACTAAAAACTAATATTAAACATAAGAAATAAAACCATCCACCAAAAGGCGATCTCCTTCATGGTTTTATGTTGGTCCAAACTATCGATGCTGAGGTGATTTAACCAAGATGAAGGAGTCCAGCCTCCTCTAGTGGACAAAACGTATAATGCACTTTATAATGCCGACAATATCAAACTATAACATCTGACAAACACTTGTTTTTATTTACAGAAAATCATGAACACGTTTCCTCTCCAGTCCTCAGTGTATCAGGTCTGTCTAAGAAGTAATCAGCGTTGTAGTAGTACTTAAACACATGTTGTTGTGATGCCAGTACACATGATGCAGAATACTGGGAACACTTTACTGGAAAGTCCCCCTTCATTCACATTTATGAGCAGCTCACAAAAATGTTTTTAAAAAGGTTTATAACGCACTATAATGAAATGTACACACATGTATATTTATACAAATTCAAATGTTATTAATGTGCAATATTTATCAGCAGTTAAACCTTCTCCTCTGAAGATGTGTTTAACTACATATTCGTTCATAATTTGTTCATATACAAAAACACATTAATATGTGTTTATATCTACATACAACTACATTTTAGCATAATTTATGAAATATTTACGCTAAAGTAAATTGTGCAGAATACAGATTAAACAGCCACTATTTGAATGACATTTTAAGTCCAGACTTAAAAATAAAAAAGGTTTTCATCCCCCAAATTAGAGAATTTCCACGAGTGTAAACCTAAAAAAACGCTGGCTGGGTGTTCGAATGCGACAGATAAACAAAACCACGACGTAAGGGCTTAAAAAAAAAATAATCTCCGAGCCAAAAAGTGTAAACTTTAAAGTTTGGATGGCAGCACAGAACATGTTCTTCCTCTGGGAGCCTGGAAGGGAATATATATATATATATATATATATATATATATATATATATATATATATATATATATATATATGTATATGTGTGTGTGTGTGTGTGTGTGTGTGTGTGTGTGTGTGTGTGTTCTGACGAGGTCTGACGAGGTCCGTGTTTCACCGACTGTCAAACTAGAACCTTCTCCGCCGGCATCGGGGGAATAAATAAGATGTCCTCCGTGCGGTCAAAGCTCATTGCAGCGTTGGGTTGGCGGTCGTGGCCTTCAGGATGGCTCGCAGCACCTTGTGATTGTTCAGGGGCTGGTTCTCTTTGGGGGGGTAGCAGGGGCCACGCTCCGTTGAGTAGGAATAAGGGAACCGCAGAACCCAAAAGCCGTCAGGCGGCAACATCAAGTCCGTCTGCTCCGGGTGGAACACTGGGCAGGGGGGAGGACCGGGCTGCACCTGAAAACACGGCAGAGTCAAAAAGACTTTCACTCATTCATCCTTCCACGAAAACTACATATTTTGCTTCTAGATATTTAGTGACGTTTTGACACCAATAAAAGAATGCAGAATCAGCTTTAAGCGGTTCCTGTATACACGGATGTACAGACAACTACGACTGGCTTAATGATCCTCTACGATCTTTATATGCGAGGTCATGGAGGTGAAGGGGAGTCACCTGTGGGTTGAGGGTAACATCCAGAGGAGCGTCCGGCACCACGATAAAGAGCCGAGTCAGCTGGGCCAAGTGAGACTTGAGCCCCCGGCCCTGCGATGGAGACGGGATGTACAGCGGCATGTCGGTGTTCAGCACCCTGGTGGCGGGGTCTTTGGCACCCCCCGGGCCCAGCACCTTCACGATCTTATCCGGCCCGCAGCTGATGAAGCGCCTCCCCCTGGCGTCCTCGTACTCAAACCCCACGAAGATCCGAGCCACGTCGTCCCTCCTGCGACCCCTGCCGAGGCCCCCGGTGCTCCCTCGCTTCCCAACCAGGGTCTTGTTGGGGGCCGGCCACGAGGATGTGCCCCCGTCCAGGGGCTCCGTCAGCCCCGCGTCCTCCTCCGACCGAGAGCGGATCACCAAGTCCCACGGCAACAGGAAGGAGGAGCCGGGCAGGAAGCCCGGCTGCTCCAGACCGGTGTGGCAGTTGTAGGACTTGGCCGGGCCCAGTTTGACCAGCGACCAGCTGGAGAACTTGGGAAGGAGGCCCTTGGGGCAGCCGTTGTGCATCATACCCGGGAGGTACTCCACCGTGGAGGGCTGCCGGTCCACGAGGCTCGGCCTCTTCTGCTGGACCTGCGTGTCGGTTCCCTCTCCGTCCCCGTAGGGCCCCAGGCTGTCGGTGGACTGGCCCAGGCTGAGAGCCAGGCTGAGGCTGGCGTCGGCCGGCGTGCGGCTCTGGGCGGTGCTCGGCTCCTTCAGCTGCTCGGCCTCGCCGGACGCCGAGGCCTCGCTCGGGGGTTCCTGGGCTTGGTTGCAGGCCGGAGCCGGGTCGGGGGTGCTGGGCTGGAACACAGGGAACTCGATCCTCTCCAGCTTCCCGCAGCATTTCTCCTCCAGCAGCTGATCAGGAAAAACACCACGAGAGCAATAAATGACTGTTTAACTGACGAAATGTGTTTCCGTTTCATCCACTAATGGAAGAAGTCTAATATATTTAATTAATTAAATGTCGCAAATTACACTAGAATATACACTACTGTTCAAAAGTTTGCAATTTCTCGCATGGAATAGCCTTCATTTCTAAGAACAAGAACAGACTGGCGAGTTTCACATGAAAGTTCTCTTTTTCTGGCCATTTTGAGAGTATAATCGAACCCACATATGTGATGCTCCAGATACTCAACTAGCTCAAAGGAAGGCCAGTTTTATAGCTTCTCTCACGAGCAAAACTGTTTTAAGCTGTGCTAACATAATTGCACAAGGGTTTTCTAATCATCCATTAGTCTTCTATGCGATTAGCAAACAAAATGTACACTGGAGTGATAGTTGCTGGAAATGGGCCTCTATACACCTACCTTTTTACACTGGCGCTTGTCTTAAACACCTGAAATGACCAGCTTTTTATGTTTTTATTTATTATGTTTTTACTCCATCTTTTAATGTGTTTTTTAAACTGTACAGCACTTTGTGACCTCTTTTGTCTGGGAAATGTGCTTTATAAATAAAATTATTATTATTATTATTATTATGTAGATATTTCATCAAAAACCAGACGTTTCCACCTAGAATAGTCATTTACCACATTAACAATGTATAGTGTATTTCTGATTAATTTTATGTTATCTTAATTGAAAAAAAACAGTGCTTTTCTTTGAAAAATAAGGACATTGCTAAGTGACCCCAAACTTTTGAACGGTAGTGTAAGTAGTTATAATAGTTGTAATTATGATTGTTGTTATTGTGATGCACTCATGTGTGATGTCATTCTACTGTTGTAGTTTGTCAAGGTGGAGCTCATTTTAAGTAATTTATTCACTGTAAATATGAATGTTTTATTCAATAGGAATGTTGTTTAGCTCATTGTGTGTTAACTTCAGCTGCCAAATAAATACAGTGGAGTAAATAAGAGTAAATGTAAAAGTACCTCAAATTTGAGTAAATGTACTTAGTTATTTTGCACAACTGATTTACTTAATTGCCAGATGTTTCATAATGGAACTTTTGATATTCTGCTCTTTGTTACAAAAGATGTGGAGAAACTAATAATTAATAAATACTAACAAAACATAACTTTTTACAACTAACACTTAAAATGATGAAGGCATTGACCTCTTTTCTTAAGATTTCCTTCAGCTCAGATTGAATTCAAAGCTGCTTCTCGGGGTAATAAAGGGCGACAGTGGGAGATGTTGTACAACCAGTGAGGAGGAGCGTCTCTGCTGTGGGAGTTCTGACCTGGTAGAAGTCATAATTGGCGGCCTGGGCGTCAAATGGATCCTCGCGGGGCGCCTGTTTCCTGCCACAGTTGCAGGAGCTGGTCGAGCGCCCCCTGCTGTTGTGGTTCAGGATGGGCGGGTTGCGATCCATGTCCGTCTTCTCTCCTGCAGAAAAGTCAGATTTTGTGCTTCTACATTATTGTTTTTTTCTTCTTTTCTTAATCCTGACTACCTTTGAATACAAATACATATTCATCCATGTTTGCATGAGTTAAACCTTCATGATCTCAGAAAGGTTATCGTACATCACATGCTCTGCGCAGAAAAGGAACCCAGAGCTCACCTGTCTGAGGCAGAAGGTGGAACTTGTGGACGCAGTGCTGGTCGCTGAGGCTCCGCTCCTCGCACAGCTGGTGGCCGTTGCTCCAGAACTTGTAGCAGTCCTCGTGGAGCTGCAGGGCGTAGCGCTGGAAGGCCACGCCCCGGGCGTGCTGACTGTACACCCGCAGCGCCTGCGCCAGCTGGTTCTTGTGCACCGTGGTGGTGTAGTTGTGGGGCAGGTTGGACTGGTAGGCGCTGTGCGCCAGCGGCAGCGCTTTCTGACACCTGATCTCGGAGAACTTGGTGTCGGCGTCGAGGAACCCCTCCAACACCTTCAGCTGGGCTTGCACCTTCGAGGCCAAATCCGCGATTTCTTCATCGCCGTCGCCGACCAGGACTTGGTGGAGCTTCGAGGCCACCTGGACCCACTTGGAGTAGGTCGGCAGCTCGAAGTGCGACGGCTGCGGGTTGCGCCCGACGCTGTCGTCGAAGCCCTTCTTGGTCAGCACCAGCTCCACGTGCTGCCAGAGGAACTCCCGCAGGCTGCAGTCCACCAGCTGACCGCCCAGCAGCACGCTGACCGGGTCGCCGGCGGCCTGCCGCGCGGAGCGCCGCATCTGCTGGTAGCGCCGCGGCCCCGACACCACCGGGGCGGAGTCTGTTTCGCTCAGGGTGCAGTTGGACCGTAGCTGGTCGAGCAGGGCGCCCACGGGGTCCTCGTCCGCCTCCGGGATCACGTACACGAAGGCCTGGTTGGCGGGCACGGTGAACAGGCAGTTGCTGCTCTGGTTGGTCAGGACTCGGCTCTTACGGAAGATGCGGTAGATCTGGTCCTCCAGCGCGTGCTGCAGGCGCCGCCTGGGGGAGTGCTTCTTGGGCTTGTCCGGGTTTCCTCCAGACTCAGAGACGTTCGCCGAGACCTTCGGGACAAAGAAACGGACGTAGTGAAACACAGACAGTAAAGTTTATGTGGCGACGTCTTCAACACTAATCTCATTTTGGATCGTGTCACCACCTTCTTCTTCTTTCGGCGAGAAAGAAAACGAGCGTATTTCCCATCTTTTAATTTCCCATTTTATTCCCCATTACTGTTATGATGTAGTCGCTCTGCCTTGTTTATATTGTTATTACCTTAAAATATAAATAAATATATATATGTTTTGTTGATGGTACTCCTTTCTGTTTCTCCATCTACTGTAGTAACTGACTATGTAGAAGTAACACACACACACACACTTTATTATTAGAATCTAATAATAAAGTCTATATAACTCAGAAAAGGGGTCATTCTGCACAATGAGCATGTTTACTTTTAGCACTTTAAGTATATTTTGATGCAGATACGTGTTTACTTTTTAATGCATGACTTTTACTTGAAATACAGTATTTCTACAACGGAGTATTACTACTTTTACGAGTAAGATCTGAGTACTTCTACCAGTGGTGCACATATAAGTTGATATGCATGTAATTAATAGAAGAACACAAGTTACTGTTCCACTGTCGACTAAATGTGTTTCTGAGTAAATTATATTTAATTAAGTTAATGTAGCAAAGTCACAGCGTAGGAATATTGAATAAGTCCTGCATTAAGTAGTTATAATAACATATTTTATTCACATTATCTAATTATTATTATGCACTCGTGTGATGTCATTCTACTGTTGTAGTTGGTCACAGTGGAGCTCAATTTAAGTATTTTATTCACAGTAAATATGAATGTGTTATGCCATAAGATTGTATTTTATCTCATCGTGTGTCATATTCATTGATAACTGTTACGTTTATCATTCTGTACACAAAGGTTTTTTTTCTGTTTTTTGTGGGGAGTTTTTCCTGATCCGATGTGAGGTCCCGGGACAGGGATATTGTATGTGTACAGATTGTAAAGCTCGCCGAGGCAAATTTGTAATTTGTGATTTTGGGCTATACAAAATTAACTGAATTTAATTGAATTAACTTCAGCTGTCAGATAAATGCGGTGGAGTAAAAATCGCAATATTTCCCTCTTAAATGTGGTGAAATAGAAGTATGAAGTAGTGTACAAGTACCTCAAACTTGTGCTTAAGTACCGTACTTGAGTAGATGTGCTGAGTTACTTTGGATCACTGATTCAGTTTAACTCATCCTATTTCATTGCCAGATGATTAATAATTGCAAATGTTTGTTACACAATCCTTTCACAAGTCGTGGAAGGATTGTGTAACGTTTCTATGCATGTAATTGAACCACGAACCTTCAGAGAGCCGCTCATCTGGAACACGAAGAGCAGCCGCGGAGGGCAGGGCCGGCAGTTCAGCTTCCACTCTTTAGACACCGGGCAGTCCTTGATGGCGGCCCGGATCAGGGGAAGCACCTTCTGCCGCAGCGCGTCCAGGGCCCGGAAGAGCCGGTCATGGGTCACGTCGAAGGTCTGGTTCGGGTGCACGAGCAGCAGGACGTGGCACACGGAGAACAGGTAGAGCAGGTGGAGGCAGTGCTGTCGGTCCAGGTCCTTCCACACGCCGTGCGCGTCGGAGTGGCCCGTGCCCGCGCTCATGGACTCGCAGGCCCGCAGCAGCTGCCGGCTGTCGCACGCGGAGGAGAGCAGCAGGTACAGCACGCGGCTCTCCTGGTGGTAGAAAGCCTCGATGTGGCTGTCCGCAGTGCCGCCGTCCTCCGGTCCGCCGAACAGCGGGAACATGTGCTTGTCCGCCAGGTTGTTGACGATCGTCTCCTTCTGGGGTCCGAGCTGCGAGCTGCTTTTACCGAAGACCCCGACGACGCACAGCCCGTCGTCCCGGTAGAGGGCGTCCTCCCGGAGGTCCGCCTGCAGCAGAGCCCCCATGCTCACCGGGAGAGCCATGTTCGTTTCCTTCATGGCGAAGATCGGGGGGCTGCTGGGTCGGGTTGGGTCGGGGGAATAAAAGCAACGACGCACACGTTTCCGGTGTCGCGCATTAAAATGTCCGAGTAGATGCAACATTTGTTTAATATGTTCCTCTGTTACATTAGGCTCGTTCGAGATGAGCCAGTTCTGCGCAGAATCGATCGGCGCGCAATGCATGCCGGTTAGATTTGTGTCCGACTTGGTCCCGACTTGCTCTGACGTCATGCACACGTGGACGTTATTCTCAAGAGATCAAGGCGACCGTCGATTTGAGAGCCAGGCGCCGTAGTAGCCCTCCACAGACTGAGTGGCCCAGTGCATGATGGGAAACGCCTGGCTGTCGCCACACCAGAGAGCTGATTGGCTCTTAGATCTGACAGCAAACACCACGTGTTGTAGTAAATCTTTATTTTATGTGTAGTTGTAATACTTAACGCTCGATTGTTGACTATTCGTCTCATGTTTAATCTAAAAACATATCTTGTGTGGTTGATAATACAAAATCGTATTTATACAACACATATCAAAACCAGTAGTAATGTATTTCACAGGCAGACATAAAAAGACCAAAGGATGCAGCTAGCACATTTCTATATATATATATATATATATATATATATATATATATATATATATATATATATATATATAATAATGTAAACACACACACACACACACACAAACACATATGAATAAATCCAAACGTGATCTGTAAACTACAAGTAGACAAAAGTTCGGAACTAACAGGAAGTCATTTTTTTCTGTGACTTCTGAAAAATGTTCGACTTGATCGCAGTTTTTTGACAACGCCTCATGCTGTGGCCGCCTGCTCTCTGGATTTCAGGCGAGGCGCAGCTCTAACGAACGAGTCTAATATATTAAATTAAATTAATTGAATACTCTATATTTAATTAAATTCATATATTACATTATATTTAATTAAATACATGTAGCAGTGTAGGAATACGAAATAAGTCTGCATTAAGTAAACGTTTTTAAGTGTCATTCAAATTTGTTTAGTGTCAAATAATAAAAAAGAATTGCAAAGTCTTATAATTATATACATATATATACACATATATATGTATATATACACATATATTTGTATTCATATATTTATATATATTTTATATATACACATATTTATATATATATATGTATATATAAGTATATATAAGGAAAAGCTTATATACTACCATAGCTATAACATCACTTATTATGCGTATGCATTATACATTCCTGTTTACATGACAGTTGATCCATCTTGAAATTATTGTACACATGTCTACCACAAATATATATCATATTTTTTTATCTATTTTTATATACGTATTTTAACTTCTGCACTGTTTTATGTTTTGCATTCTTTGAATACATATTTAATGAGTGCATTCTGGGAGGGAGCCTGAGATCTCATCTTTCTGTAATTGTTGTGCACATGACAGTAAATAACAAATAATAAAAACCTACAGAATCTCCCAAAGATATTCAGTTTACACTAGTGATATGAAACAAAGGTAGCAAATCGGCACATTTGAAAAGCTGGAACCACATTCATTATTTTATATATTTATAGTCCTGATAAACTGTTTATTGAATAGCAAAATTGCTGTGAAACGATTTTCTCTCAGATAATTGATTGACCAATTGTTCCAGTATTACTGCACAAATATCATTCTGCAAAGCGAAGGTCAAACAATAAGAAAACACGATTCTTGAGTGGAGGGGGACTTTAAATGTGTCAACGACTGAAATAGACATTTATATAGAGGGAAGGAAAAGGCTCTGACATCTGAATATTTTCCAGACATTCAGTCACCAGACAAATGGGGAAAAGTCCAAATACAGCCGACCGACTTCCACTTCTGTGTTCATATTATGAGACATTTTAAACCATCGTGCTCTTCATCAGTTATTCAAGACCTTCAATGCTGCAGCTAAAAGCCTTTGAGACAGGTCACATGATGAGTTACTATATATATCTCCCCGCTGAAATGAAGCATACTGATTTGTTAAAATTATATATTAATTATATATGTATAATGTATATATACACTCACCTAAAGGATTATTAGGAACACCTGTTCAATTTCTCATTAATGCAATTATCTAATCAACCAATCACATGGCAGTTGCTTCAATGCATTTAGGGGTGTGGTCCTGGTCAAGACAATCTCCTGAACTCCTAACTGAATGTCAGAATGGGAAAGAAAGGTGATTTAAGCAATTTTGAGCGTGGCATGGTTGTTGGTGCCAGACGGGCCGGTCTGAGTATTTCACAATCTGCTCAGTTACTGGGATTTTCACGCACAACCATTTCTAGGGTTTACAAAGAATGGTGTGAAAAGGGAAAAAACATCCAGTATGCGGCAGTCCTGTGGGCGAAAATGCCTTGTTGATGCTAGAGGTCAGAGGAGAATGGGCCGACTGATTCAAACTGATAGAAGAGCAACTTTGACTGAAATAACCACTCGTTACAACCGAGGTATGCAGCAAAGCATTTGTGAAGCCACAACACGCACAACCTTGAGGCGGATGGGCTACAACAGCAGAAGACCCCACCGGGTACCACTCATCTCCACTACAAATAGGAAAAAGAGGCTACAATTTGCAAGAGCTCACCAAAATTGGACAGTTGAAGACTGGAAAAATGTTGCCTGGTCTGATGAGTCTCGATTTCTGTTGAGACATTGAGATGGTAGAGTCAGAATTTGGCGTAAACAGAATGAGAACATGGATCCATCATGCCTTGTTACCACTGTGCAGGCTGGTGGTGGTGGTGTAATGGTGTGGGGGATGTTTTCTTGGCACACTTTAGGCCCCTTAGTGCCAATTGGGCATCGTTTAAATGCCATGGCCTACCTGAGCATTGTTTCTGACCATGTCCAACCCTTTATGGCCACCATGTACCCATCCTCTGATGGCTACTTCCAGCAGGATAATGCACCATGTCACAAAGCTCGAATCATTTCAAATTGGTTTCTTGAACATGACAATGAGTTCACTGTACTAAAATGGCCCCCACAGTCACCAGATCTCAACCCAATAGAGCATCTTTGGGATGTGGTGGAACGGGAGCTTCGTGCCCTGGATGTGCATCCCACAAATCTCCATCAACTGCAAGATGCTATCCTATCAATATGGGCCAACATTTCTAAAGAATGCTTTCAGCACCTTGTTGAATCAATGCCACGTAGAATTAAGGCAGTTCTGAAGGCGAAAGGGGGTCAAACACAGTATTAGTATGGTGTTCCTAATAATCCTTTAGGTGAGTGTATATATATATATATATATATATATATTTATAAAAAATATATATTTATATATATATTTATAATGTGTATATATATTTATAAATATATATATATGTATAGATATATAAATATAATATAATTCTAGTAATTTACTTGAGTAATGGTAATTACATATTCTGTTGCATTACACAACTTAAATAAAGCGTTCATGTTTTAAATTGTGGGCATATTCTTCTGAATGGGACATTTTATTCACATGATAAAATAAATAAATACAGTTGTTGACGTCAGGAGGGGGGCGTTACGTGCGCGTTCCCGACCCGCATGTAAACCCTCGTCCCTCTGACGTCACCGCCGTCTGACGATCATCCGAAATCCCCGATAACGCGATGCGCGCTCCCGCCCAGCTCTGAATGGGGGTCTCAGTCCAGCTTCTGACAGCGAGCCCAGTTCAGCAGTGATACCCGGAGACGGAGTCCGCGCACCCATTCCGGCACCCGCTCCCCATCCCCCCTCCGCTCCACCGGTACGGTCCACCTTCATTCAGGTAGTGCGCTCGTGCACCGACAGTCCCAACTAATTCGGTCCAGAGTACCGACTCTTCTCTTTTTCTTTTTCTTTTGTTCTTTCTCTCTCAGCCGCCGGGAAGTTAAAGCGCACTGACGGGCGGAGCTGTCTCTGTCTGCCCGGGAATGAGAGATGATGGCCGGCTCTACAGCAGAGGAGAAAACCTTCCGACGGTTCCTGGAGCTCTTCCTGCGGGAGATGAGAATGCCTCTGCAGGAGAGCGACCCGCCGCCGATGCGCCCCTTGTCGGACCTGG
Source organism: Myoxocephalus aenaeus (assembly GCA_038501785.1). Classification (NCBI taxonomy): domain Eukaryota; kingdom Metazoa; phylum Chordata; class Actinopteri; order Perciformes; family Cottidae; genus Myoxocephalus; species Myoxocephalus aenaeus. The sequence goes on along the minus strand of JBAMJR010000144.1, from coordinate 3,649,719 downwards.
TGACTGAGGACGAGGTGGAGGGGGAATGTCTCGACCTGTGTCTCCAGCATCTCTACAAATAGTTAAGTGACCACTTTTGTTTTTATTTTTATTTAGACGCCGTGGCACGTCGTTGTGTACCGTGTGAGTTGAATGCATTTACAATGAACCACGCAGCTCACACGGTGCGTGTTGTGACCGGTGGAGCCGCGTTGACCCCGACCGGGTCCACGTCGGAGATAAGCCGGGCTGCCTCACGCCATGCGGGGTGTGTCCGACATCAAGTTTTAGACAAGTGTCTTTACTGAAACACGACGAGGAATTACACATAAAGCAGAAGTTAAACGCGACCATGGGGTTGTGTGTGGGGTTATAATAATATCATAATAATAATTCAAATGCGTGCGCAGTGCGTCTTTATTTAAAGTACGCCAGCGGTGTCGGTGCTGGAGGTGCACAAAAGGTGAACCCCTGTTTTATTTTATTTTTGCGTAACAGCACGACGTCACGATGGTGTAGGAGGCGGGAGGAAGACATCGCCATCACCGCTGAGCGCATCTTCATGTGGGCTAAAAATAACCCAACCGGTTACACGTTATTAGCCTCAATCGTTACCGACGCCGAACATTCCCGAGACACAGACTGAACCGTTGTTTTTGTTTTTAATGGAAATCATTCCAGCTCATGATATATTTTCAGTGTCTATAACGCACAGAGATTATTAAGAAAAGGATGCACTGTTTATGATTTTTTTATGAGTTAATCTGGTCAGAATCGCGTGTTTAAGACGTGAGAACTTTGCCAGAGAGAGAGAGAGAGAGAGAGAGAGAGAGAGAGAGAGAGAGAGAGAGATGCCTGGCCTGGTTTTTTAAATCCAAAATAGGTGCAGAAACTGTGCTGGGATGAACAAGGTGGAAGGACTTATCTAGGGCACCAAGTGGCGACGGGGCTGACCCGTTGAAGGAGCAGCCGTTATCAGTGTTAGCTCACTACGCTGTATATATATATATATATATATATATATATATATATATATATATATATATATATATATACATAAAAGGTCATTGAGCATTCAACGTTCTCGCACAGCTTCCCCTCCCCCTCACCGTTCTGTGCTGACGGCATGCACACATTCCTGTTGACAGTGGAAGAAATGTAACATATTTTTATGTTTTTGTATTGAAACATGTTTGGTACATTCAACATAAAAGGTGCATTGTGTCCAGTCAGACTCCTATACATCTCACCTGTATTTAGGTTGTAGAAATTGCTCGCAAATTTAAACAGGAACAGCTTGCGTTTCTCAATAATGCAGCCGATGACAAGCTGGAATTGGACTCACAACCTCATCAATCTAACCACCGAGGGGACTGCAGTTAGTTTGCATGCTGAATCCATCTGATCAGGCTTAAGTAATGTCATTTGTGTCTTGACCAAACAGCTACTGGACGCTACGGCCGTGGGTCAAGACGACGCATATCTGTCTATAAGAAGTCGTGACGTTTTGAAGCTTCGAGTTCAGCGATTAGGCTGTCGCCATCTCGTTTTTTTGCAACAAGTGAATGGAAGTAACCATATTTGGACTGAGGAGTGATGTAGAGACGCCGTATACGTCTCTAGTAGAGACCTGTCAATCACCTTGTAGCCCCGCCCTAAAGCATCCCCTGCTTTATGGTTTGACTCTAAATGACCATAATTTACTAAATGAACATCATGCTGTATTGAAGAAGACTTGAAACTAGAGATTGAGACATAAACTCATGTTTACTGAGGGAATAAATCAAGAGAGAAGTAGTCATTTATATAGACTTCTATACAACCAGAGGAGTCGCCCCCTGGTGAACATTAGAGATAATGCAGCTTTAACACAGGAAGCATAGACTTCTATAGATTCAGAGGAGTCGCCCCTGGTGGTCAGGAGAGAGAATGCAGCGTTAAAACACTTTAATGTCGGCTTCAGTCGGCAGAACCGGAGCTTGCTGCCTGTTCTAAACGACTACAGAGAAGTGAAACTCGCCCCATGGATGTACTTTACTTGAGTATCAGAGGGAAATGTTGTAATTTTTACTTTATTACATATATCTGTAGTTCAAATTAACAGTTACTTTGCAGATTAAGAATATACAAACAAAACAAATGATCCATTTGATAGAATATATTAAGGATTAAGAAAATAAACCAGTTTAAATGAGCTCCTCTTCAACCAGCTACGACAATAAAATAATAGATCATTATAATATAACATCTTGAAAGGAGGCATCTAGCATAATAAATACTCTCGATACATTCAACACATTTCATTGATGATGCTTTTGTACTTTTATTTTGTTCATATGCAGGACCTTTACTTGTAATGAGGTACATTTTTACACTGTGTCATTGCTACTTTTACTTAATTAAAGGATGAGAGTACTTCTTTCACCAGTGGAAATTACAAAAAAAATCAATTTGTTTCATAGTTTTTTTTTTTTTTTTTACAAATCTCTGGGCTCCCTGACAAGTACAAGCCTTTAGCTGTTGAACAAAGCGGAAACTAGGCAGAAACATGTCGTTATTTACTGGAGAATTAGGAGTGGTGTAATATCAGTGCTGCTCACCAGGTTGCCTCAGTTAGTTAAAATGGAGTCGGTCCAATCTGGCTTTGTCATTAGCCAAACTCACCAAAATAACTGTCGCTCACCGCCTACGTAAAAGTCTCATGCAGTACATTTGGCTTGTTGGAGTCCATGAATCAGTCTCTGGCCGCGGTTCATGGAGCACTTTATCTTACGAGAGCCCACCAGGAGCTCCAGCTGCTCTCAAGGTCAAAAGGGGCACTCACTTTTGCTGCTTTATGTACACAGAAATACACAATTTTTGAGCTTCGGGATTTTGATATGATCCAAAGAAAATCCCCATCTGAATAGTCCACACTCAAGTGACACGAATCTTGCTATTTCAATCTTGCAGTGTGACATTTTTATTGCGGAGTAATATAAAAAAAAAGGCAGCATGCGGATGGAAATAAACGTCAGACATTTTACACGGCGGATCGCCATTTGTTTCCTGAGCGACAATCAACTTTGGCTTTCTTTTTTAATCCGTAAACACAATTCACCCGTTGCTAAGCCCCGCCCCCTGCTGCTACTCAGTCAAGCTGTCAGGGCTTTGAATATGCATGAATATTTAATTTCTATTAAAAAAATATGTGTTTGAAGGATATCTATCAGAAGGTTAAAGTGGAAACAGGTTAGAAAGATAAAGATAGAAGCTAAAGCGTAAAAGTGAACCATCACATCAACGTGGCGATCGAGACAGAAGACAATGAAGTTTGTTCCTGTGGAGTCGGGTAGGTGTTTATTCACTGTTACAATCATTAAAAAGCTAAAGCAGCATGTGTAGCTACATTCAGTAGCTAGCATGGCATAGAGGTGCTAACGTACTCTGCTAACGTTAGCATCAGAGGGTTTTTACGTAGAAATATAACATTTTAGAAACGTGTATCTCCTTCTAATCTTTCCGGGTAACGAGTATCACTGTTACACAACGTTTAACCACGACGAGCTCCAAATCCACTAAACCGGCCTGAACATGGAGAACATCTGGAGCCGTTGTCTGTGCAGCAGAGATGCTATGCTATGATTGGCCAGTCTACTTTTGAGGGGCGGGACTTAGTGAAGAATGAAAATATATAATGTGATATTAAAAAGGATCGCATGGAAGTCTGTGGTAGTCTGGTCAGAGCTGGACGACGCTACGATGTGATTGGCTGGTCTGCGTCTGAAGGTCAGGACTTAGCAAAAAGGTAAATTGTTTTAGAACCTTAATATTGTAGTTAAAAATATTATATTCTCTTGTTAGAATTGATTTAGTTTTATAATGACAGTATGGCAACGTGAAAGGGGTCGTCTGCAGCGATGAACTAACAGAAAACCTGGTTTTACGGCTTAAAAGTGCGTTTCGGTTCAATATTTTTATTTTGATGACGCGAATTCACATGAATTGTCCCTTGTGCAATCATGTGTTTACAAATTATTACCCCCCGCCCCTCCAAAAAAATTTCCTCCAGTTATTGCAGGTTTAACCGAGTATGTCATCCCAAACCAAACCGTTGACATGGTGGCCAGCTGCCAGTTAAAGCTGCTGTTCTCTGGACGTGTACGTGTCGACGAGGTCTGACACTTCTTTACATTATGTACATCAGTTGCCACGGCAACATCCCAGGCGTCCTTGCCCAGTAATAATGGTCTTTTTGTAGTCGGGTCTGAGCACTGCGGGCTACATGCTGCATGTGACAGTTTGATAACAGTGCTTCAGAAGCACACACTGTTCTTTGGATTTTAATGCTGCTTACTTCTGTCAAACATCAGAGATTTCTCTCGGACTTTGCCTTTAATGTGGCTGTTCGTCTTATTACAATTGGGCTACGTTGCAATTACTTATTTATGGCGATTTGTGTCTCAAATACTGGGCTGAGTACCCAAACTTAACCATCTTTATTTTTTATATCTTACTTTGAGAAGTAAATAATAATCATATTTTTCTACAGACCCTTTAAAAAAACATTATTTAGCAAAAGCCTTTATGAGAGACACAGTGAAGAGATAACTTCCAGGGTGCTTTAATGCTACACTGGCGACAGAAAATGAGCCAAACAAGTGGATGAAGCATTACGTTGTTAAATTAAATTGTACTGATTTACTTTTGACAGCATTTCTCACCATTTTAGACCATTTTCTTTTTTAGAAACAATCAATAGATTAATGGAAAATATAATCAAAAGATGAATCCATGATGAAAATAATCAATAGTTCAACATGAGACAACAACAGTAAAATCCTGCTTTTACCTTAATGCACGGGTAATAATAATCTAATGATAGAATATATAATAGTAGAACAGTCACCAGGGAAATTGAGATTACATACTTTTAATGAAGTAACATTTTCAATACAGGATTTTTACTTTCACAGTGTGGTATTAGTACTTTTACTTCCACCGCATCTAAAAAAGTATTGAGGTTATCCCAAATAAAACACAGCGGTGAGAAAACCCCGCTGCCGGTGTACGGATTTAAAACAAAAACGACACGTTCGTGACGTCGGATCAGGAGTTTTTTTGTCAGTATGTTGGAGGGAAAACCTACAGACACGTGGGCCTCAGACGATCACGGATGATAACTTTTGCTGCGTCTCGAAGCAGACTGACGGTACGAGTATGTGTGTGTATGCGTATGTTTGTGTGGTGGCCGGCATCCTACACGGCTGTCTACTGTAGCGGTGCTGTTGAGAGTAATGATAGTTGGAGGCAGCAGCTCTGGTGATTCATCTTATCGTGTCATTAGTTTGTCTCTGGGTTGAACAGCTAATAATAGACTTCTGCAAGAAGAGAGATCCCCTCACGTTGTGTGTGAATGTATGTGTGGACTTGGTGTGCTAGAACAAGTTTGGGGGTGTGGACGCAGCTTATGCGTGCGTGTGTGTGGTAAAAATGACGCCAGTTAGGTTTTAATCCATTTTGCTTCAGGCAGCTGGGAGTCACATCTGAACAGAAGATGATGCAGTCGACTCCCTTTGAACACTGTGATCTGTGAGTGTGGGGAGGGTTTATTCCCAAGTATGATTACAACCGTGCTGCTGTGTGAACTAGAATTACTGCCTCCGTCAACCAGTCATGTTGCAGTTTACATCCATGTCGGTCCAAAACGTCACCGAATTGTCAACTCGTTAGACTCATGTTTCCATCTTCAGTCTGACATTACTTTCAGTGTAATCGATTTCCATGTACATTACATTTCATTTAGCTGACGCTTTCATCCAAAGCGACTAAAATTGTTGCTCTAAACACCGTAGACACAGCAACGGGGAGCAATTCAGGGTTAAGTGTCTTGCTCAAGGACACATCGACATGGACTAGCGGAGCTGGGGCTCTGATTGAAAGACGGGCATGCTAACCACTGAGCCACAGTCGCTCTTATCCTCTGTAGGAGCATGGGGCGACTCCTCTGGTTGTTTCAGCTGCATTCTCTCTCCTGACCACCAGGGGGCGACTCCTCTGGTTGTATAGAAGTCTCTAATTTTCTATAGACTTCTATACAATCAGAGGAGTCACCCCCTGGTGCTCTACTTCTCTCTTGATTTATTCCCTCAGTAAACATTGTAAATATGAGTTTATGTCTCTAGTTTCAAGTCTTCTTCAAAACAGCATGATGTTCATTTAGTAAATGATGGTCCATTTAGAGTCAAACAGACCATAAAACAGGGTGTGCTCTCGTAAACGGCGTCTCTACATCACTCCTCCGCATTCCAAATATGGTCACTTCCGTTCATCGGTTGCAAGAAAAAACAAGATGGCGACGACGAAATCGCCGAACTCGAGGCTTCATAACGGCGGTACATGAACCACGGACACAAATGAGGCAGAGCAGAGAAGATTAGAGAAGAGGGGCCGCGATAGGAAGCTAAGCCAGAGTCTCACATCTTGTAGCAGAACGACAGAATTAAATTCGCTCAAGGCGTTCCTGAGATCGCGGACGTGAGGTCGACCAATCAGGATGTGTGGTCACTGTGACCTCGACCAATCAGTTAATCCTTGAGTCTCTTTCTAGCTCGGTGATAAACTATGCTTTTTTTTTTTATAACGGCAAAGGATGAAATTATGGATCATTATGATCATTAAAACCATGAGATACTCTCTTAGATCTTAAAAGGTGCTAACTAGAACTATAGAGGGTTCATCACTTATTCACTTATCAAAGTGTTTCATCTACATTACATTTCATTTAGCTGACGCTTTTATCCAAAGCGACTTACAATAAGTGCAATCAACCATTAGTACAAACTCAGAACAACAAGAATCAAGAAAGTACAATTTCTTCGAGAACGTTAAACTACAAAGTGCTATAAGTAAGCGCCATTTAAGTGCTACTAAAGTGCTACTAAGGTGCTACTTTCTTTATTCAAGGTATAATCAAACACTAGTTTTTAGAATACTAAAACTCACCAAAGGGTTCTAGCAAGAATTATTTGATCATCCAAGGGCTTCATATAGAATCCTAAAGGTGGAAACCCTTGAAGAACTCTTTCTTCCAAAAATGAAGTAGTCTCAAAAAGGAACTCTTGAAAAACATGGTTCTCCAGAAGCAAATGGGTTCTAGGAAGACCCTCAGACCCTTCAAGCAAGAACCTGTTTGGAAGCCTTTATTCTGGGAGTGTAGCGAGTAATTCCTGCTGGGTTTTAATTAGCTTCTCCACACTAAACTTTAACGATCATCTTTGAAAAAACACCCAAAGAGGGAAAATCTTTTGTGAGACTGATGTTCATTCCTCCAGGAGAGTTCAGAGACTTTCTACTCGCCCCAAATCCTGACCAAGATATTTAATGTTTCTTTTAAACAAATAGCGTTTTGCCTCGTGTTGAGGGCGAGGGTGAAACTGGCTCCACAATCACTTAATTTCAGATTTTCTTAACGCCTCTTAAAAAGCCCCCCGGAGACGATAAGTACAGTAATCGTTCTTTTCTTTTTTTTGTTGGCAGACCTATTTTGTGGTAAAAAGGCCTTGTGGGTTTTTATTGTTCAAGGCTGAATTTCCTCCTGGAATGAGTGATACATTAATGCAAGAACGATTTTTGTTCTATTAAATGTGACAAATGTGGCTTCCTGTTCCGAGACCAGATGATTGCTGCAAGTTTTAAGTTGGTACCTCGTGCAGGTTTTGACTGAACTATGGAACAGTGTTTCTACATTATGCCGTTGGTTTCACGCTTTTCTTACAGCCGACAGTTAGTGGCGGTGACGAGCCAACAAACTTAAGCCTAATTTATGCTTCTCGGTCAGGTCGACGGCGTACCTACGCCGTAGCTTACGCGTCGACGCAGACCCCTACGCCGTAGCCTGACGCGCACCTCCAAAAAATCCTAACTACGCGTCGCGTTGACGCGGACCGCAACGCTGTGATTGGTCCGCTCAGAACGTAATTTCCGGCGGTTGCTCTTTCCGGTTTGTCTTCCTACACCGCTATTTTTAAAGTTCTTGTAGACCGGTAGTAACAATGGACCAAACAGAAGAACGAATCATCGAGGAGGTCAGGAAATACGACCACCTTTATAACTTTTCTTCGAGGGACTACAAAGACTGCAAAATGACATTAAACTCATGGCGAGAAATCGCGCAAAACACAGCCACACAGGCACACCCCCCTGGCGGCATGGCGGTTAATTGCAGAGCAACGCGGACCCTCGATGCAGAACTTCGAATGCTCAACGACGGCGTCACAAAGCATAAATTAGGCTTTAGCGGTGAAAAAGAAGAAAACATGGACGTAAACAAAGCATCATTTAAAATATGCATCAATCAACAGGTTTTAAAGAGCTCAACAGACAATGTGAACAGTAAACATCATATTTATTATTTTACTCCACAGGGTACCTTTAAGTTTATTAATTTTTTGATTTGCCAAGTCTAATGTTTACATGGGGGATCTAGGCGTGGACATAAAACTCATGGTTTAGATCAGACCCCGGTTTAAGAGTCCGGTACAAGTTTGGCACAATGGGAAAAAACACCAATATGCAACAGACACAGTTCTCTTTCTGCAGACTGAGGTCACATTTTACTCACTGGCAACTTTGGTAAACTATTTTCATTATAAAAAAAACCACTTATTACACACACAAAAAACAGTTTACCAAAAGTCTGCAGGTCACAATATGCAATTGAACTGAAAAGCATCTATTATGCTATGAAATAGAAAATAGAATAGGTTGCCTTTTTCTCTACCCGATGATTGACACATCGAGTGTACTTGAGTTCAAGTTTCAAGTTATTTAAGCTGTCGAGGAAAATTACATTTCTTTAGTTTAGTTAAAGTTTTTTAATGCTTCTTTTTTCACGCTGAATTACTTATTTCCAAGAAACTTATGAGCACATCTCTGGTAAAAACAAGATTTTTAAAGTGGTGCCTTTGTGTGACTCAGTTTCACAGATCTGTCGATTCAATCCACTGATTGATTCTTCTGCAAAAATTGCGTCAAGCGGTATCTGACAAATCATTTATTGCGTTCGCCAGAGTGTGTTGCGCTAACCTCCGCTGACGAACCGTGTTTGGCTGGAAGTGTTCAGGCAGAACTCATACTGGAGAACCTTTGATTCGGCATCATGTGCGTCATTCTACATCCAATGACTGTGACACCAACACGGTGACTGTTACAAGCCCGAGTATCGACCCGAAAAGACGGATCACGTCGTTCTTTATTCTGTCGAGTTGAAATGAAAAAATGCACGACTTAGTTTAAGTAGTGAAATGTCTCAGTAGTCCGAGGTCACTGACACTGTTAGTACTGACTGCTTCTGATGACATAAAGAGGAGTAAGTGGGGGAGTTAAATGACTACGCACACACACACACACACACACACACACACACACACACACACACACACACACACACACACACACACACACACACACACACACAGCTGATAGATAATAATTGAGGGGAGAGCCTTTCCAGACCTCATTAAACAGAAACATCTCCCGCAGCTAGGGGGTAGATCCGGCTTCCTCCAGCCCATATGACACACTCAACTATGTGTTCACACACACACACACACACACACACACACACACACACACACACACACACACACACACACACACACACACACACACACACACACACACAAAAACCAGTAAGTGGTGTTCGAGGAGCTGCAGATGACAGAGAAAGACGGTTAAACTGCAACATCTTTGCCCTTATTTGGGACCACAGATTTCAATCAATAATTTTGATATCAATAATTAAAATGACGTATTGATGGTTCTGCCCATAAAAACACATTCTAAACACTGTGAATTAAAATGGACGTTGAGCTGCAGTTTAACCTTTTTAAGTTTGTACTATGTCAACTTTCGATGTTTAGTCAATAGTTTATTAATAGAATATTAATCTAGTATTTATATAATCAGTTTATTTATATAGCGTCGATATATACAGAAATATTTTTTGAAATAAATGTGCAATATGTTTCAATATATTTGCGTTTGCTGCCTCTAATACAACCAAATACTTTAACATTATAATACACAACCCAACCTCCCACGGTGGGAACCCCGTTACGCTTTATTACGTTTTATTAAGATGACCAACGTTGTGTTGAACCGTTATCAGTCACGACCTCTGGTTCAAGGTCGAGCGCAGGCTGCTTTGTTTGGAACAAGCGAACCTCCTCCAGGGCTTCATCAACGAGGACTTCCCTCAGGCCGGCCTGCAGGAGTAGGATGCTGCACAGGAGAGAGGAAAACACTGCGTGTAGCATCGCTAATGTCCACCTGCCCACACACACACACACACACACACACACACACACACACACACACACACACACACACACACACACTTATCACTCCTACACTCCAGGGTCCGTATTCACACGTATACAGCTGCTGGTGCATTTTGAAAATAACGTGACCATTTTATCTGTGGTAATAAAAGCAGTTCAATTAATGAGCAATAAATCCGCCTTTCAGCCGTAAAATAGCATTACATCTGATGACAAAACACTCACTGAATAAACCTGGTGCTGATTAATGATGAAATGCATGATAATTCATGAGAAATAGGGATAAGAGGGTTTTTTTGCAGTGTTGTGTGAGCGCTATGTTGTGATTTTAAACAACATTCATTATTTTAAGGTTACATCAAGACCTGTGGCTTTTGTTTTAAGAGGCATCAGTGTGTTTGCATGTTTCCTGTAAATAATGACATGATTATTAAGCTGGGGACGTTGTTGTCTCTTATGAACCATTGGAGCTGGCTGCCATGCCTTAGTTACAGAGGAACTGGGTTTTTATCCCTCACTTCTCACTGGAATATGAATCGCTTCCCACTTGTGCACCACTATTGTCTATATTTATGATTCTGTGACAGATAAATGGTCCCATGTACTAACATTAATCACAAATCACTTTTGTCCCTTAAGACAAAAAGGAAGACTGTAGTGAGGGTGACTTTTAGAAAGTTTCCTAAGCAGAGGAGAAATATCCAGCCCAAACCCAAATTGCATAATAAAATACACTTTTGGAATATCTTTTCTAATCCATAACCCGGCCGATCTGAATGACTAATAGAGAACAGTAGTGTAATAAAACAACGGATCATAATACAACGGTTACTTTTTCGTGCGTTTTCCAACTAATTTCCGCTCGTCGCATGAATACAGTCCTTTCAAAATAAACCTCCGTCTTCACAGGAAACAACTTTTTCAAGTTCAGGCAAAAAAACTCATGTTTACAATGTTTCCAGAGGTAATAAATCAAGAGAGAAGTCACTTTCTTATAGACTTCTATACAACCAGTGGAGTCGCCCCCTACTGGTCAGGTGAGAGAATGCAGCTTTAACACATGAAGCATAGACGACTTCTATACAACCAGAGAGAAGTCGCCCCCTGGTGGCCAGTAGAGAGAATGCAGGTTTAATGCTCTTCAGCACTGGCTTTACGTGTCAGACCAGGAGGTTGTCGCCTGGTTGCGGCTTGATCTCGTTCCTGCTCAATCATAAACGTAATGAATTGTCATTGTTGACAGGTTTCCGGGAATCTGAGGGTGTGATGGTGTTTCTCTGACGCTTAAGTCATCCTTTTGGGACATTTTATGCCTTTTATTAGAGAGTCGACAGTAGAAACATGACAGGAGATGAGAGGGGAGTAAGAGAAATACACGCAACAAAGGCCTCCGACGTCGGAGCGGATCCTTAAGCGCTCCAACTAATAAAAAAAGGTCTCTTAGCCTTCAACCAGCAGGACGCCACTTTATTCACTGAGCTTTGCTCTCAAGTACATCTGACAATATGTTCCCCTTTCTCTGCTTTAACTAGAACATCAAAAGGTCACGGCCACAGACGCCAAGCCAGCACATACTTCAGCAGCAATGTCACAGAGGGACGCGCTGTGTGTTTGTAGGAAACACACAAAGATGATCCAGAATACGGCCGAGCTCAAAACGAGCTTCATCCGGGAGATGGTTTTGTCACTTCGCAGCAGACAAATCAGAAGTCCCACATGTACCGTCTCGGATTGAAGTGACCTCCTTTTTGAGCTGAACTACTTTCAAAAGACTACGGATACAGCTCTTCGTCACAATTTACAAAAAATACAACAAGAAAAAACTAACACGAGACACCGCTCTTGTGAAAGCGGCCTCTCCCACACACACACACACACACACACACACACACACACACACACAAGACAAAACATGACAGCGAGCAGATGAAGCTTTCAATGAAAAGGTCGACATACGCTCCGGCACAGAGGGTGCGTGCGTTTGCGTGGCATTTTTTGAAAGTCCTAGTTTTTTTTCACGCCACCATCTGTCTGTCCGCTGGCTTCTCGCTGTTTAATCAGAGCAATATGAAGCCAGGAGAGCTGATCTCTCTGGAGATATACATCCTCTGAGGCTTCCTGGAAGTAACTGTAGGGTTTTCTAGAGCACCTCTGAAAATTGAGGCTACTTGAGGCAAAGTCAGCCGTTTCTTTTTTTTCGTGACTTTGAGGCATCCTCTTAGAAAAACACGGGTCTGAACCCATCTATCTTCGTCCGGTCATCCTTTAAAGAACTGTCCTCTCCTGCCTCCGAGCTCCGGTCCAGCGCTATCCAAGCCTTTGAAATTAGTTGCGGGAGTAATCCCTTAATCAGAGTGTCTCGCTGGGATTACCACAGAGGCCTCAGCGACTGCCCTCCACCGCCGCTGGCAACTGTTGAGCCGGCAGTATTTGATTCACATCCTTTCGACAAGTAGAGCCGTGAAACAATTGTGATAAACAGCAGCAGCGTTTCCTTTCAATCTGCAAGCTAATTCTAAAAAGGAGCTGTATTTAACATTCAAGGCATTAATATAACTTCAAACAACTATTTGCTAGGAAACAAAACAAATTAACTTGGCTATCTAACCCTCTAAGAGAGGTTAAAAGACATTTGTTTGGCCAAGTTTCGTATTGGCCACATAAGAAGACGAGCGTTCCCACGTTATGGAAATATCCGATAAAATGGCCGTAGAAACAGCTGGTCAGTGAAAATGTTAGCTACGTCAGAATTTGTTTTGGCAAAAGTTGTTCTGTAATCCATTTAGCGGATCATCTCCAATGAGATCTAACGTTTTTTCGCTCGCTCCAGGCATTTTTTCAGCATTTCTGATGTAAAAAGTGGACGCCATCTTGGATTATGGCTATTGCCATTATGACTGTTGCCATGTTGTAGTTTTTTCGCAAAACCAATGAACGGAAGAGACCATATTTGGAATGTGGAGGAGCTCTGATAGACGTGTCAATCACCTTGTAGCCCCGCCCCTAAAGCATCCCCTGCTTTATGCTCTGTTTGACTCTAAATGACGATAATTTACTAAATGAACATCATGCTGTATTGAAGAAGACTTGAAATTAGAGATTGAGACATAAACTCATGTTTACAATGTTTACTGAGGGAATAAATTAGGGCTGCAACTAACGATTATTTTAATAATCGATTAATCGGTTGATTATTTTTTCGATTAATCGATGAATCGGATAAAAAAAAAAAGGCATTAATTTCCAACCCTTTATTCAAAAACAGAAGTGACAGTGCAAAACCTCTTCAGAAAGCACAAACAGGTTGCTCCTTGAACATCCCTGAGCTGTTAATTAAAAAAGATTAATACAAATGGACTAACACTAAAAACATACACATGTATGCTTTACAGATGTAAAGCATACATGTGTATGTTTTTTGTGTTAGCTCAAATGTGAGCCCTTTTTACTGTAATTAATCTCCTTGGAGCAGAGGCTGCATTTAGCATACCCTGCTTTATCAATATGTATGAAACACTGGACAGAGGGAAGCTGCACTGCTCCTCTCACGTCTGTTTTGACCTGCACCTTCCTTAAACTCTTTCATTCACATCATCTGATCAATATCTGGGCCTCTTATGACCACGACGCCCAACTACGTGATTTGATTCATTCTACTTTGAGTTAAAAAAAAAAAAAAAAAAAAACCTGCAGTCAGATCCGCCGGTGTTCCGGTTTAACGTTAACGAGTGACTGGTGAACTGAACCAGACCGGGGGGTTACGGCATGTTTCATCACGTTACGTTTTTTTACAAGCAAGACTGAACTGTAACGGAACATAAAGTAACTTTAACGACAATACACAACCCAAACACGCTAGCTAACGTGATAGCAAGCTGACTAGCTTCCATTAAAAACAAGTTTGAGGGAAATGAGACGCTGGAGACATCTTAACGCTGATTGGCCAAGACTCGAGACGTCAAAGATCTTCTATTTCTAAGCGTTTCTCCGCGTCTCACTCCAATCTCAGAAACGCTGCCGGCCAGTTGCTCTGCTCCGCTCTTTTTTTTTCTTCTCCGCGACTTATTGCCCGGCGTAATAATCGCGCGACACAACGAATCGATGATGAAATTCGTTGCCAACACTTTTGATAATCGATTATTATCGATTTTATCGATTCGTTGTTGCAGCCCTAGAATAAATCAAGAGAGAAGCAATCATTTTCTATATACTTCTATATAACCAGAGGAGTCGCCCCTTGGTGGTCAGTGGAGAGAATGTAGCTTTATTAACACATGAAGCATATACTTCTATACAACACGAGGAGTCACCCCCTGGTGGTCAGGAGAGAGAATGCAGCTTTAACACAGGAAGCATAGACTTCTATACAACTGGAGGAGTTGTCCCCTGCTGATCAGGAGAGAGAATGCAAGTTTAAGACACTTCCGCATTGGCTTCACTCAGCAGAACCGGAGGTTGCCGCCTGATTGTTCTCCCCTCCGGTGGGCGTGGCCTCCGTCTCTATATCCTCCTAACTGGGGATTTCAATCTGTCCCTGCATGCACCGGGGAGAGTGGAGAGCTTTTAAAGAGGAAAACCAGAGCACCCAGGAGCAGGGGCGTCTCTAGGATTTTGACACATCTGGGGCTTAGCCCAGAAGAGTGAAGCAGCGAAATTTTTAGACATAGAAACACTCTCCACATACCCTACAGGTACCTGCTCTTCTGGACTGAATTGAATTGAGGCATTTCATGGTTACCAGTTAATACCAAATAGGCTAGCAATGTTCACAAACTTCCCTCAATAGCCCAGGCACAAAAATGCCCCATTCATCATGTTGAACATACCAACAGCAACCATTCAGCAACAGTAAACATTGAGATGTTTAATGAACCATGCATCTTGTCATGTACAGTGTTTACATTGTACATTTAATGCTCTTTACATACTCATATGTATTTATTCTTTACATATTCTTTAACATGATTTAACTTAACATCAGACAATGTTTTAATTGCAATCACTTAGAACAATGAACATAAAGTTATATCTGTGCAAAAAAAAATACTAATATTTAGTTACTACTAAATAGCTCATTGTGGAAAACAATAAGCTATTAATTATTTTTTGCCAAACAAAACTGAATGAGTGCAGATATGTGAGCATCAGGTTGCATCAGTATTAGTGGAGCAGTGAGCCTCTACACATCTTTTTAAAACAGGGTTGTAGATTTGATACAATTCATGTTCAACGTTGAGATCTGTTTTCTGTTTTGAGAGACGCAGCAGCAGAAAGGATGTCACGGAGACTTCTGGCAAAACGCCAAAAAATAAGGGAGTAACCTGTTAACAGTGTAACCATTTACCCGAAAGTACAGCATGTCTCCATGTATTTATTAATGACTTAGTTTTATTTCCGTGTACTTTGTACTTTTGTAATATGTGAAGCCAGCAGCTCATTGTTGGTAGAAGATACGAGCACTTTGTCTCTTTCACCTGAGCAGGAGAGCTGCTCCGGGTTCAGAGAGCTGCTCTGGTGTGAGGAGAACTCCGGTTGTTCCTCACAGGAGAGCTGCTGTTGCCATCTTCACCCTGGGAGCGTTTAAAACTCCGGTCTGCTTTTCACGCGATATATTTTTCGACGCTCTCTGTCCGCTGCTGTGTGCTCAGTGCTCAACTGTGTGTGCGCGCGCACGTGTCTGTGCGCATCGCCGTGCGCGATGCAGAGCAGAGGAGAAGTGTTAACGCGACCATTTAGAGACATAAATGACACACTGTCGTGTGGATAAGATCAATAAAATACGTCCGTTTAGTTTGTTTAATAACAGAACAAGGTGTAGACCTGTTCTATAGGAAAGAGAAACTTAAATGACGACTTGTATAATAGGGGGGCGCACACTGCAAGTGCGCCTGCTGCCTGACGCCGCTGTTTGGGGTGAATGACGTATTTTCTTTTTTTGAAAATTAATATTCGGGGCTAATTAAAAAACACCCGGGGCTAAAGCCCCGGATGTTTTAGCCTAGGGACGCCACTGCCCAGGAGCAGACCATGCAAATACAAGGAGAACATGCAAACCCCACACAGGAAACAGGAAACTACAGCCCTCCTATAATATGCTACAAGCCGGCTATAAAAAGTACCAATAATGTTGCACAAGATATTGTAATTATATTGACTGCTTTTAACAAAAACAAACTGTAATGAATGGAGGATCAGCAACGGCTCACATTGACATCTCTAAAACAGGCGCCTTAATTAATTCCAACTCTGGAGAGGCCCCATTTTTGGAATTGCAATGACCTTGAAAAGTGTAGTGTCCTCCTTTCCCTCCTCCAGTGTTATGGATCGACACTTTTTTCTCGGGAGCCGTCTTCCTGTTCACACAAGGTGCCCATAACTCAAACGATGAGTCACATGTTTGTGGAGCTGAATGCAAAGCAGTCCGGGACCTGGACTCTGCTGAATAGGTGGAGGGAAGGACAAGTTGAGCTGAAAACAGACTTTTTATTTGTATTTGTTCCAGTTCGATAAGTCTGTCTCTGTTCTGTGTTTTATATTAAAATCTATTTTTACGTTTCATTCTTTCCGGCACCTGGAGAAAGTGTGATCATATTGTTTTATCAATGCGATATAATAACTTGAATGTAATACATTTTAGGCTTTGTTTTCATAATAATAATAATAATAATAATAATAATAATAATAATAATAATAATATTAATGAATATTATAAGGAAGCTAATTTTAGTGACATGGAAAAATTTGATTAACAAAGTTGTGAGCCTTATTTGTTAAGAAAATAGTCAAAAATAGATATCTTTTTTTTTATCTGTTAGTGTCTGAGAGTCTCTTTCAAACACTCAAACCAACATAGGAAAAACTAAGACGGTTTAAATTAGTTTTATTGTTTCATGTGTTACACGACGATCGGAGTAAAAATGCCTGCTGGCTTTGAGGAGAGCATATTTACTGCATGTTTTGCACGTGAGTAAATTATAATAGTTGTCCAAATCCCTGTTGTTTTATTTATCGTACACACACTTCAACATGCGTCACTAAGCACTGCGCTGGAAAAGGGGTTGTTTCTCATCCCGTCACCACCGAGGAGCCATTTTGGTTGTAGCCGCTCTCACTGAAGACAAAAGCCAGATGTTCGGGGATGTTTTGTTCCAGGTCTGTTGAGTAGAAAGGTACCAAAGTATCGGTGGACAGGAACACAAAGTGACTTTCGGGAAGAACCGTGAGGCCGTGTATAAAAATCAAAAATAAGCGATTTTATCAGTGATAAAAAACATGACGACCCTCTTTTATCGGCTCAATCTTATCTTTTTATCTTGTGTCATAATTAGGCAACCTAAAAAAGATATATATATATATATCTATAAAACCAACTTGTTATGAAGACAAACGTTAACCTACAATAATGATTCAAAATTAGCATCCTGAGTCATAATTTAATCAGCATGTGAGGATGCACTTAGCCCTCAACTGTGTGTGTGTGTGTGTGTGCGTGTGTGTGTGTGTGTGTGTGTGTGTGTGTGTGTGTGTGTGTGTGTGTGTGTGTGTGTGTGTGTGTGTGTGTGTGTGAAGAGCACTGTCATGAGTTCTCATAACAGACTATTTTTGATGCCGTGATGATACTTGTTTTAAAGAATCTGTATTGGCTTGACGATGTGACTCTGGTGCAAATATACCCTAAAGGTACAAATAAAAGCCCCTTCAATGAATGCATGTATACTAGTGAGCACACATGCAGGATGAGGGGTGAAATATAAAAAAAATTGCACAGAAAAACATCGCAAAACTAAAATGCACGTTGAAAATGTGATTAAAATGTCACAGAAGAAAACTAACAAACAACTAAAATGTGAGTTTGAGTAAAACCAGCGGCAGAGTTGACATGATTTTTATATTCAAGGATTTATTGTCTTTATGCAACACAGGAAACACTGTTTTAGTATTGCAGGAAAAAACAGATATTCAAATATTTAAATTATAAGAGGAAAAAATAGATATAAGTAGCACAAAATAAATAAATAAATGCAGTTTAAAGGGAATATATGTGTGTGTATACACAAGACATCTCCGGCGCAGCTGCTGGCACCGTGGTGACTGAGGGGAGAGGCTGTGTGAAGCTGCTGCATCGTGCTGCACCGTGGCCGCTGCAGCACGAGTAGCAGCTGCTGCCCTGCACACTATTTGAATTCTAGTAAACATGGGAAATTCAGCACAAATATAAAAAGTGTTGTCAGCGTTAGGTGCAGCAGCTAGCTCCCAGACAACCACCAAAGGTAGCGGGACCAGCCCCGGCTCGAACAACAGCGCCGTGGCTGTTTATGATTAAATACGACTGCAGATGTAAAAACATACACAACAACCAGCAGTTGACTCACCACATGCCCATAACCCTCTGTGCAAAAGGCGTCATCAGTTAATCCACCAGCAATTTCCGTTTCTCAGGCTTCAGACTGAGCTTCAAGGTAGCTTCTAGGTTCTAGGTAGAAGCTTTAGGTGCCCCACTGACCAATCACAGCGCATGTTAATGGTCACGCGGGCCTGTGCCGAATCAGACGTCCAGACATTCTAGAAGGCTAATTCATATAGTTTAACCAGGCTACTCTTCCACAGAGAGAGAGAGGTGAAATGTGATTGGATAAGAATGCTGTTAACCAGCTCCCAAGCCGAGCCATACCAGAGGCCTGAAGCAGAGGAACCGATGAAGACAGCTGTGCAATGAGAAAATAAGGTAATAGGGAAAAATTATTATAATACATGTATTTGTGAAAAACAATTACATTATAAAATAGCTATAACTTTTAATTATAAAAAAATAAATAAAAAATAAATAATAAAATAGCTATAACTTTGTGATTCTGTTTAGGCCAGAGAAGGCCCTGACGGCCCGCCACTGATGTATATTCTCTGCGATCATGTATATATATATATATATATACATGATCGCAGAGAATATATATATATTCCCTGCCATCATGTATGTATATTAGGGCTGGCAAAGTTGACATTTTTTTACTGATTAATCGCATTATTTATCTGAGATTAATCGCGATTAATCGCATTATGTGCCAAATTCAATAATGAAGTAAAAACTAGTGCATTGCGAGCTTTTATTTTAAAGTAATACAAGTAAGTATAACAATATAGCAGGCACTCTGGAGCAACAGCAAGTTAACAACAGTATATAAATCAAAAATATATGCCAGGGAAGAACAAATATATGTATTTTATTTTTGTAATGCTTCTATATGACTGGTCATTCAATTAAATATTGTATTTATTTTCAGATGTTATAGACTATTTTATTCTAATGTGAAACAGCTTAATATCATGCTGAAGAAGAAACATTTGTCTTTTATCATGGAACAACATAAACAGTCTGTTCAATAGTAAGGGTCCCTGTGAGGTACAAGCCACTCAAGCCACTCCTTCTTTTGTCATGTTCAGTTTGTTGCTTACCTTTAAAGATGCATGTTAAAGACCAGCAATTGATTAACTTATACAAAAGCAATACGTGCTTTGATCTTGTTCAGTTCAGTTTTTCTTACTCAGTGAGAAAAGTCCAGTCTGTGTTGGCTTGAACAAGTGCACTGAAGTCTGGTTGAATGAGGTGAGATGTGAAGGACAGGTGTCAGGTATCTCAGCTGCGACTTTGCGCATGATGCTCTGTGAGGCGGAGCGGCTGGCGGCAGCACCCGCTGCTCGCTGAGGACAGAAACTACATAACAAGACGTGCTTTCCCGTCAGTCTGTTGGCAACAAGCCGGTCGGTGAGGCTGTGGAAGCGCGTGTGCATACGTAAACCGCCTTCAGAGTAAAAGCAGTGCCGTTGTATTATATTTATGGCGTGCATCTTATTTGTTTCTTTTTCTTTTTTGATTGACCTCACGCGGGGCCGGACTGGGAGAGCCGTAAGATGCCCAGGTCTGAACTACACCGTCTGGGAGAGATTTAAAGTGCAACACCTGTGTGCGGCAGCATTAAGACCCTCCTAATGCAAAAAACATTAAAAAAACGAGTTAACGCATGATCAAATAATTAACGCCGTTAATAGTTTGCTTCGTTAGCCCTAATGTATATATATAGATAGTATACATACATACATGATGGCATGTATATATATATATATATATATATATATATATATATATATATATATATATATATATATATATTATGTATATCTTCAGTATTAGTCTTAAATGTGAATAAGCTGATTGGGCTGAGCATTAAAGTCAGACTCTAAAACACTGAAAGATTACATAAGAAATGAGCTGCTTAACATTTTTTCTATGATTTTAATTACAAAGTAAAGATTTTAAATTTAGTTTGTTAAGTATTACGGGGTCGAGGTGACAGCTGTTTCCTGCCAGAGGTTCACAATCAACCGGCATTTTCATCCTCAAGCAATTTAATACTCCGTTTAAACCAGATGGTCGGGATCGGGTCAGCCCGTTGAGCTTTGAAGTGACGATTCTTTTGGACAGCCGTGAAGGACATCTTTCAGGAGGATATCAAGGTGTTGATAAATGATAAATGAGTCAATTACACAGGAGATGTTTGGCTGTGTTCCTCCAACGTGGCTGCAGTAGAGAGGATGCACAGTAGAGGTTCAGGTCAAAGGTGAGGATCTTCTTTATTATTTATTTATGTCAAATAATCCCAAGAAAAAGAACAATACATATTTTATCCTTGCAACATATTTTCTGTGATGAAAACAAACAAAAAAAATAGTCCACAACACAATCCCTTTTTACTCCTGTTAAGTAGAATTGGCTAAAAACTAAATTTCCCATCTGTGAAGGAAAATCCTTAGTCAAAAAATTGCTTTAGAAAATGTCTGATAAATCTCCGTTATGAAGTCGAAAATAAAAACCTGTCTACGTACGAGAATAGAGGAAGTTAACTACGACTCCCAAGGTGCATTTCGGCAAGAAATGATCCAATCACAGCGCTTGAAATGTTGCTCCGTGCTTTGCTAACGACATCGTTGAAAAAACCTGAGAATCTCCCGCATGAATCTTCTCAGTTCTGTATCGACACCTTTGTTCATGCCTCTCATTGGCTTCTTCTCTACGGCCGTAGTAGTTGAGGCTCGTGGGTATTGTAGTTTTTGCAGCAGTCTGCCATGACTAAAACATGTTTTGGTTCAGTTTGGAACGAATCACAAGCATTAATGTCCTCTTTCAGGAAAGTTTAATTTTTGGTCATGTTTTGGTCATCTTAAAATAGAGTTGAAATAATTTAAAACCGATGCTCATAACATAAAGTTAAACCTATAGTATTTTTGCAACGTATCCTCACATAAAATGACTCCTCATTTTTCACGCGTTTTCCAACAAATGTCCCGCAACGGCGTGTTAATTTACGCTCGTTACACGGAAACAGTCAATTCTTAATGTAGCCGCACTGCGCCTATTATCGGACGCGAAAATCTTCAACATTTCTTTTTAACGTCTCCTTAATTATCTCCGGAACTACAGCGTTTGTTTAACTTCATTTAAAGTGCTTAAAATACCGCAACCCTTGTGAGAAGAGAAATATGTTGTAGAAAATAATTAAAGTAACCGTTAAATTTGAGTATTTACGTATCTCCAACGACCCTACGTCACATACCGCGGTGGCCAAAACGGTTTCACAAGATCCTTCATAAGTACCCCTTACAACGTCGGATTTCACTAACAAACACATCTCCGTAACCGTACGGGCTTGTGTGATTCTAACAAAGCAATCCATATAAACCACCTATAAGTACCTGAACAACCACAAAACGGCAAAGAGTTGTAAAGAAATCGCTCCCTCTCCACACTTCTGTGTGCTGTGCTCTTCGTGTAGCCCCCCACCTTTGTAAAACCACGTCACAGCGCAAGAGGGAAGGCTTATGCAAATTTAAAGATCAGGAAGCTCTCGGTGAGAGAAGGCTTTCACATAAAAACAGTGATTTTTCCATTTTTCAACCGAACGACACCCCATATGCTTCGTTTTATGCGATTTTAGTATGTCTTATTAGTATGTGGGATGTTGGTAAGGGTCTGAACCATACAGTTTGTACAAGTCGGTGACCGCTCCAAACCGCATGTTTGAGAAATCTTGCTTAGATCATGCTGGATGTTCATCAAAATATGGTATAAAAGTAATTTGATTGAAAATATAAAACATTTTCACAAACAAATTCTGAAAAAAATTATATAAAATAATACAAGTCATATAACTAAATGGGGTTCATACGACTACTTGAACACGGGGAACAAAAAAAAAGAGAAGTAAAAAAAGAAACAAATATGAGCCTACGGTTTTCAAAAGGTTAAAATAAAAGTATTATGAAAGTTCCGTGACGATAAAATCAACGTTGACATGAACAGCGGCCTCCTGGGTGAAAGTTCGATGTTTGTTGACACATCCACCGCCGCCCTCTGGGGGTTTTCTTTATACTTCCTGGTTCATGATTACGAGGATCACGTAAGAATTGATTTTGTGGGATATCTACGGATTATACCACATGTATTTCCGTAGGTGTAGCTACGAACGCTGTACTCCTGACCTTTTTAAAGGAGAGCCCGACTAGCTGTTTCCAGTGTTTATGCTAAGCTAATCGCACCTGCTTAAGACAGAGGCATCAACAAAAAACATAAAACTTTTCCTTTAAAGTGCAGGAACATAATATGGAAACAGTAAACATGCATTGGGTGAAAAAAAAACAGGATTTGTAAATTTGACTTTTGGATTTAACATAGCTGAAGTTTCAGTAATCATGTGAAACTGGTTCAATTAAAAAAAGGAGCTCCCGGAGATACGGTTCAGGTCAGGGCACGATGGGGCTCTCACCAATCCTCCAGTGATCCAGCTGGTGGATTACATAATACCGCCTCAAGGCTTTTGTGCGGAGCAGTGCTGGGCCCGCTCACTCACCTCTCAGGGAATCACATGCAATTTACCCGCTCCATCCGTGTGGAGGCCAGAGGCTTTTTTATCTGGAAACCGACACCACAGCCGACACACAACGGTTTAAAAAAAACACGACACATGCAGAGCTTCAATGCCTCGTGTTGCGGAGCGTCGCCTCTCCAGCTGCTTCGCTGCTACGAAGCCTTGTTGATGCTCATAGATGCACTGCAGGTTTTCTTCTTCTTCTCTTTTCATGACAGATTAGACGCGCCTCTCTGCAGCCGACGTCGTGCACTTTGTCGTTAAGTGGAGCTTGCATGCAGCAGCGCTCCATCATTCATCCATCACAAATAAGTACAAAAATAAACATCCAAAAAGGTGTACTTAAGGTTGCAACTCCTGAGAGGGCAGAACACACTTCTTTCTTCTTCTTTGTCGTTCAGATTTCAGTGTTTACTGAAGACAAGCTGGTGATACGGTCAGTGAGACACAGAGGAGGAGGAAGTACGCACAGCATTTACCTGAGTAAAAGTACTGCATTGAAAGATGTTCGGTACACGTACTGTATGTCAGTACTATCAAGAACATGTAGTTTTTAAAGTATAAACATTTCTGTGACTGTTTTATGCTTTTATGTAGTATGTGTTTTATTCAGTAAAAAATTACAATACAATAAGTAAAGGCACAATCTAATATACAAAACAGAAAGACTGAAAAGGTATAAGTATAGGTAGAAGCATAATGCTTATATATTCCTATCCTAAATTCCTATCACTTAAATTAAATCAGATAATTATTTCGATATAAAGAAAAGAAATAAAAGAAGAAGAAAAAAATGATATGTATGTATATATATATATATATATATATATATATATATATACATACATACATTTCATTCACACTTGTAACCCTCATAAATAGTTTTATAAACAATCCTTTTTGAAAACCAAAAATGCGTTGAGTTGTTAGCGTTGTTCCATAATTGAACTCCTACAATAGAAATACAACTTCTTTTAATCCCTTTTTTAGCTTTTTGTAAAAACATCTCTCAAATCATATTTACACTCATGTATTGAAAACAACCTTTGTACACGGTATATAAAATAAAATGACTAAATAGTCCATGTGACAGGAACGATCCACATAATAAGAAGTAGCAGCACTAATGACAGCAGAATTAATACAAAATAAAAATTACTACTAATAACAGCAGCAGCAGTGGATATAGCAAACGTTTCATATCACGAACACCGGTCTCCTGGGTGAAAGTCCCGTGTTTGACTTCGATGAAACATATTTGTGATAAAAAAAAAAACGTAATCCAGGAGATTATATTAGATTCTGTGGGAACGTAACTTTTAGGAGACCAGGCTGTCAAATGTGTTGGTGCTGAATGTTTGTGATGAACTGAAGTGTTTCCTTTATTTTTTGAGAAAATCCTTCTTCTTCTTAATCTAAATAAACTCTTTAAAGAGCCTCTTGGATCAGCTGGAAAATAGATTGTCAAAAACAGTTACGTGATACAAGGTTCTCTCAGGACGGCGACAGGATGTAAAGGAGGCAAAATATTACATACACATTAATGCAGAAGTGATATTAATCTAAGATTGTACTCTTGGTTGAAGAAGCATCAGTGAATTAGCGAACCATCTGATACCAGAAAGCCAAGCAACAGACTAAAGCGCCACATGGTGTGTGTGTGTGTGTGTGTGTGTGTGTGTGTGTGTGTGTGTGTGTGTGTGTGTGTGTGTGTGTGTGTGTGTGTGTGTGTGTGTGTGTGAGAGAGTGGACCAAATTAATTCATCAAAGTCACTTGAAAGCCGTCTTCGGGGTGATGCAGCAGTAAAATGTGATTATGTACTGGCGCGCTCTGTGTTATGTAATCCTGCTCTGCCCTCTTGAGAATACTGTGCTCACGTAACAGCGGCCGTTAGAAACACACTGGCTTTTTCTTCCCGATAAAATGGAATTTAAAAAAGTTTAAAATAAAGAATAAATATGCTAACTAGCCGGAGGATTTCCCCCTTCAGGATCGGGGGACGTCTCACCTCCTCTGGAGCTCAGAAAGGCTCAATATTGAGAATAATGAAGAGGGAGCTTGGCTCGCTCTGTGTGTTTGGCAACAGGACGACTGACACCATTAACTGTCAGTCACTTGCCTCTGTGTTGCTATGGAAACAACCTTGTTGCTCCACGCCGGGGCTAATTCTGTACAAAAAGAACAAGCTTGTAGAAAGGAAGAAAAAAAACATGGCCGCGTGCATGAGTCATCTGCTAACACATACACTCTCTGTCAAAGCCTCACTGCACGATTATCGTACAGCTGAACGCGGGAGGACAAAAGCGTCCGACTGTGGCGAAGCCGACGGGAGGAGGCGTGAGGAGGCAGGAGGAGGGAGGAGGCGAGAAGAAAAGGGAGGAGGCAGGAGGAGAAGGGAGGAGAAGGGAGGAGGCGAGAAGGGAGGAGGCAGGAGGAGGCGAGAGGAGAAGGGAGGAGGCGAGAGGAGAAGGGAGGAGGCGAGAGGAGAGGGGAGGAGAAGAGAAGGGCGGAGGCGAGAGGAGAAGGGAGGAGAAGGGAGGAGGCGAGAGGAGAGGGGAGGAGAAGAGAAGGGAGGAGGCGAGAGGAGAGGGGAGGAGAAGAGAACGGAGGAGGCGAGAGGAGAAGGGAGGAGGCGAGAGGAAAGGGGAGGAGAAGAGAAGGGAGGAGGCGAGAGGAGAAGGGAGGAGGCGAGAGGAGAGGGGAGGAGAAGGGAGGAGGCGGGAGGAGGCAGGAGGAGAAGGGAGGAGAAGGGAGGAGAAGGGAAGAGAAGGACGGAGGCGTCAGGAGAAGGGAGGAGGTGGGAAGCACCTCCGACTCCAAACGTGTCAAAGGTCAAAGCTCAATCGGCCGGGTTGTTGTGAGAATTAGACTGGAGGTTATTAATTAACAACTATTCTGATCCTCGAGTCAGTGTGAAGGTTTTCCTGCTTTTTTCTGTTTTACATCAATGTTTAAACATTCACGCTTGTACAAAATATTCATATTCATATTTGTGCACAATACTGCTGTTGCCTTTTAACGTGGAAGTCCCGTTTACATGCAACCGTGCATTCTCAGACGCCCCAATGCTGCACTCTTTAAATAACGTACATTTCCTTCATCATGTCTAAAAGTAGGAGAGTTTCTCCTTCCGACCATATTTTTTTACGGTATATTGAATTTAAAATGCTGCTCAAACCAGAATATTATCAGCATATCCCTATGTCTTCTTATGAAAATGCTACATTATGAATAAAGTCTAATTCAGATTATCTAAAAACACGACCCCTATCAAATATGGAATATTGTTTTGTAATAATAGTAATAATAATAATGGAATATTAGTGTGGATGTAAACGTAGCAATCATATACAGAATATCTTTTGTTTTTTGACATCTGGGAACCGTGGGAATCGCCCGATAATCTTTTTTGATGAGATCAGATCAAACTTTATTGTGGAAACACGAGTACGGAGACGATGAAATGCAGTTTAGCACCTCAGCAGCTGATGTACATCAGGGAAGTAATTAAGAAGTAACACATTGTAGAATGGAGTTTGGGGGGAAAAGCATCTCCCCTCTATCACCACCAGTGTGTGATTTTGACGACCAGTCGAAACCAGTCTAACCAGTGCTGTGGTTCCTTCTTGTCGGTCGTGTTGTTGCAGTGCGATGGTGTGAACTGAGATTAAGCTTCTCCTTTTAATCCTCCTCCGCTCCACATGACCTCACCGTGATGCACGATCCACGGGGAGCCGCCATTGGAGCACAAGCTCGTTCTCCTGTGTGACCTGCAGCCAATCAGAGTCTCCGAGCTCAGCAACCACCCCCACAGGGCAGCCAGTGGTGGAACGAGAGAGAGAGAGAGAGAGAGAGAGAGAGAGAGAGAGAGAGAGAGAGAGAGAGAGAGAGAGAGAGGAAGAGAGGAGGAGAGAGAGAAAGGGAGGGAGGGAGGGAGATAGGGAGAGAGGAGGAGGTGAGAGAGAGGGAGGGAGAAAGAGAGAGAGAGAGAGGTATGGAGAGAGAGGAGGAGAGAGAGGGAGAGGGGGGGAGGGAGAAAGAAAGAGGGAGAGGGAGGGGGAGGGAGAGATCAAAGGAGAGAGAGAGAGAGGGGGAGAGAGAGAGGGGTAGGGAGAGAGGAGAGAGGGAGAGAGAGAGAGAGGGAGGGAGAGAGAGAGAGGGAAGGAGAGAGAGCAAAAGAGAGAGGGGGATGTAGGAAGGGAGAGCGAGAGGGAGGGAGAGAGCGAGAGAGAGAGAGAGAGGGAGGAAAATGTCTCTATGAATGGAAACATGGAGGAGAGGACACACTTTATCTGGCTCACTCTCATTTGTTATATTCACCTCTTTGTATTTTATATAGTATTTAGTATAATGTAGTAAAAAGACAAAGATCTTTCCTATGCATCTAAAATAAAACCAAAACCTCATCCATACAAGTACCTTAAATATATGCAAATACTGCACCGTGTCTGTTCACAGAGAATCCTGCAGAACATCTTGCAGATGACATTGAGTACAAATATATAAACGTGATGCGCTTGTATACAAATCCTCTGTGACCGGAAGAGGAATTCCATAAAACAATATTATACGGAATATAATAACTAATTATATATAACATTTTGAAAGCGCTTCAACTGGGACAGTTTTTAAAGTAAAATCATAAATTATACTATAATCTCACCTTTTTTTTCTTTTTCAATTTGATCTCAGAGAATATCCACAGTTTTTCATCATAAATGTATGATTTTTTAATCCCGTATATTTGTGAGTCCCCCCCCCCCGGAAATCCACCAATTTAATAATTTAATTCTCATAAATATACTAACAGAAATGTTGAGAATTCTGGATCCCCCTCTTTAGGAATAAAAGCAACATATTTCACACATTTTCAGGGAGGTTTCGAGGGGCATTGTGGGGGCGGGGCTAAACCACTCTGTTCCTGATGTCTCTCTCGCCCTCGACCCAGTTTGTGAACAAAAAATCAAGTTTCTCAAGTGAGGAGAATAATTACAAGACTGGATACACACATCTCTGGTCCAGATAACCGCATGTTTGATGGTAACAGTTAAAACATGTTAATCTAAGGACCATGTCTATTTTTAGAACAGGACATTTTACACTTTTGAAATCCCTGAATGGTCGTACTAGTCCTAATATATTCTATATATGGTGATGCAGTGTGGATGAAATGAGTAATGTAATATTTCTGTGCATCAGATGGTCGTCAGTGGAGTTATTTGTAGTTTCTGTGGTTGCCATGGAGAGAGTAATATTCCCCGTTGTGTCTCATCTTTACATCTGAGCTTCGTCCAACACTTCGACGTATTAGAGAGAGGCAGAGTGTAGCTGCAGATATGAAAAGACCATTTATTGTTCACAATGGTGAATGCACAGCAAAATATGGCAGTTTCATTTCAAGGGAAACACAGTGTGAGACCTTTTGCATTGTGTTTACAAACAATATAATGCAATACAAAACATAAAACAAGGTTATTACATGTTTTACTCGGCTTTATAACTGTTAACTTTGGCCGTGGCTTGTTAAGATGAGACTTTTATTCTGAAGTGTACATATTAAAGCTCATATTCCCATGTTGCTAAATTATTTTAACATTTAAATGCGTTTTCATGTAGAATGTGTTGGCTTTTGTTTCAACAGGAAGCTCAGTCATTATTTTACCAACTGTGCCATTTTACTTCCTCTTTTCTTTTACTCTGGGTTTTTCTTTGGGAAAGCACGGAGAGCGTTTATGCATAAAAACACTGTGAAGGCTTTGTTTCTTTGTTTCTCTCTTCCACCGACGCTGCACCAGCTTTGCATGTTTAACCGACGAGCTCAGAGGTCTGTCGGTCCACACACATATATATATATATATATAAATAAAAAGCATATATATACTGTATATATATATATATATATATATATATATATATATATATATATATACAGTATATATATTTATATATATATATATTATATATTGTTTATATATATACAATATATATATATATGTTTTATATATGTATATATATATATATATATATATATAATATATAAAATATACTGTACATACAGTCTATATATACTGTATATACTGTATATACATATATTATATATATTTATATATATACAGTATATTTATTTTTATATATAGATATACATCTAGCTGTTATAGCAGGCGTAGGTACACATAACACGGCCCGCCACTGATATATACTATATATATATATATATATATATATATATATATATATATATATATATATATATATAAGCGTCAGAGAGGCTTGTTCACACTAAACACACAAACATTTAATTGTGGAATTCGTCCCAGTGTTGTACTCAACCAACCCCGCCTTATTCATCTAGATTAATTATATTTCCAAGTGTGCAACATTCACACCATGCAGCATGTTATTGAACTGCATTTAAAATGAACACGAACCAGCAAGGGCTTCATTTGTTTTGTTATATAATAATACGAAATAAAGATAGTGTCGCGTTCATTCTGAATGTTTTTAGTAATGCTAGCTGCCAGTCTGTTTCTAAGTAGGTTAATGTATGTTAAGAGTTCATACTGTATTTAATCACTTTAACAGACCCTTTACAGCACTTATACCTCATTATAATCATAACAAGTCAGCATGCTAGAGATTAACATGAGCTAATGGAACGAGTTATGGCTGTAAAGTCATGCGGGGCTTTTTGTGTTCTGTAGCATGAAAGCATGGTGGAATTAGATGCTGTAATGCGCCGTAATCCACAGAAAACAGAAGAGAGGGTTGTTGCTGTGCCGCCATCGTCATGCCAGGCGACGTTGGTACACTAGTTCACGTTCTAAAAGGTTCTAGAGGTCAAAAAGAGTTGACAAATCACTATTTCCCACCTGTTGTGGAATAATGAAAGCAGAGAAAAGGGTCAGGGTATTCTCTCCTGATTGCAACCTTAATTCTGACCTGCTAACCTGACCTCTGACCTGTTCTCAGACCGTCTCACAAACGAGCCACTTAACCACTTTTAATCAAAACTGAAGTTGGATGTACTTCTGTACAAGTATCGTGAAGAAAGTATGAGCATATGACCGGCAGCACAGACGCTTTGGCCATCGATCTTTAATGGATTTAGATTTGTATGAAGTACTCATCCATACCTCCTGACAGCAAGTGTACACTATATTCTAAACATAGTGTACATGGATATTTATGTTTTTAGGCGTCTAAAACACGTCCACAGCAGTACTTCGCTCGCCTGCAGGTGCTCCTGTATGTCCATCTACTGTTATAGGTAATAACTGTCCCTTTAATTAATGAGCTGGCGCATCATCCACAGAAAGCCTTCAGTCCTTCAAGCGACCACCCTCTTCCTCCTCCTCCTCCTCCTCTTCCTCCTCCTCTTCCCCAACACTCTCGTTAACCTTAAGAGGAGCAGCACACACAGCTGTTATGTTGCTGCACTCAAACCGAGCTGTTATGTTGTTTTTATAAAAAAACAACGTCAAACAGTGCGGCAAACAGGAAGTCATAAATTAACTCAGATACCCAATCCAGCTATTTGAGTCAGTATCGGCCCAATATCAAATATCAGTATCGGTGCATCCTTAGTCTTTTGTTGACATAAAGGTTTGTGATTAGGATGACATTGCTCATCTCCACAGAGGATTATCCTGATATGATTTTTCTTCCCGACCCATTCATAACTGTGTTACCCCCCCTCCCTCCACAGTAACTGCCCGTGCTCCCTGGCTGCAGCACTGGCCAGAGCCACAGCAGACAGCCTCCTACAGACCGACCTCTCCATCCATCACCTCAATAAGCCTGTGGAAGATGGAGCTGACCCACTACCACGTGAGTCCCCGGGGAGCCCACGAGACTGCTCTCTCTCTCTCTCTCACACACGCTCACACACACACACACACACACACACACACACACACACACACACACACACACACACACACACACGCTCACACACACGCTCACACACACACACACACACACACACACACACACACACACACACACACACACACACACACACACACACACACACACACACACACACACACACACACACACACACATATAGAGGCACAGACAAATTAGGTCTCCCACACACACACAGATACACAGCAGGCATCTAACCACAAGGGCTTTGTCCCAGTTCTCAACCGCACAAAAGCTGCATTAAGTGGTATTTGACCGCTAGAGGGCAGAACAAAACACACAGATTCTCATTTAAATGATCACCAGGATTTGAGTAATAATATTCTCACCATAGTGGTGCTGTGAATACTAAACATTAAAGGGTTCTCTTCATCTTTAAGGGCTTTTTAAATTTTTTATCAAAAGCACAAGAGGTAAAAGAAGAGGTGTTGGAGACGTCTTGTGGAGATTAAAGCGACAAAATACATTTGAAAAATGTCTCTTTCCAGAAATCAAGACCAGGGTTACTCCATAATCCACAGACCTTGTTGACAGCCGTGGGAAAATAAATAGTTCCCAAATGAAACCAAAACAATCTAGATTGCTGAATAACAGTTAGATTACCAGGGGCGAGAAAGTAAAAAACGACAACAAAAAAACTCTTAAGTGGCCGCTTGGGGGTACCAGGGGCGCGAGTTAGAGTACCAGGGGCATGAAAGACTAAACTAAACTAAATATCTCTTCAATTAAATCAATAAGTAGAATGAGTAGAATTAAACCACCGTTGAATCCATTGTAAGAGCGATGACTTAGTTACCTTGTGCATAACAACTGACACACTGTGTGTGTGTGTGTGTGTGTGTGTGTGTGTGTGTGTGTGTGTGTGTGTGTGTGTGTGTGTGTGTGTGTGTGTGTGTTAGAGATGGAGTCTGTGAAGCTCGCCTGGCTTGTGTTCAACAGGCTGTTTGAGGTCTGCTGCATCTGGCTGAAGGAGCTGCCTTTCCGCTGCCGTCCTCAGCCGTACTACGAAACCTCCATCCACGCCATCAAGAACATGAGGCGCAAGATGGAGGACAAGCACGTCATCATCCCCGACTTCAACACGCTCTTCAACCTTCAGGTAGATACGATGAAGATACGAAGCTTCAGTTCATCGCACCGCTGTCTGGCCAGTTTCAGTTAGATTTCCTTTTCATTTCTTCCTTTGGTGCTGCTTTCATATAACTTGTTTTTTACATATTTGTATTGCCTACTTTTTTGTCATACATTTTCCTACTATTATCTTTGGTTTACTGCAAAGAGTTTTGTCATTTTTACTAAGTGCATATTTGTAATTGTTGAAAATAAAAAAACCTGCAGACCTGGAGTGTGAATTGAACTGTTATGCTACGTTCGCACCAAAAGCGAAGCAAATTCTTACAACGCTTTACTCGCAGCATTACCATGTGACTGCATTTGTCCCTCAGGATCAGGAGGAGCAGGCTTACTTTGGGGTGTTTGACGGCCACGGCGGCGTGGACGCCGCCATTTATGCTGCCAACCACCTGCATGTCAACCTGGTCAAGCAGGAATGCTTCGACCAGGACCCGATCGAGGCGCTCTGCGGAGCCTTCAGGGTCACCGACGAGCGCTTCGTGAAGAAGGCCAAGCGAGAGGTAAGCTCATCCTCAAGCGGAGGAACATGCTCCCATCAGACCACACGGGCGCTGTAATCATGAGGAGGATGCAAAGCTACCTGTCGTTTATTTGTTTAATAATAATAATAATAATAATACTGCCACAGTACTGCGATACTACTATGATAACTGCTACTTTGTCTATTTTTCTTTTTAATTGGACCAATTGATTAATTGATCTATTGTTTCAGCTGTACTTCTATAAATTGTTGGGTATTAAGCTATGAGCAAAACATATATATCATAATTTGTAAATTAATTAAAGCCATCAGTTAAATGTAGTAATATTTATCTCTGAGATTTAGCACAGTACAAGTATTCACAAGTATACACAAGAAAAGACTCAAGTAAAGTGCAAGTACTTAAAATTTAAATTGCAGCGGGGCAACGGACGATCAACCGCACGTGGGGTCCACTGGTAGTTGGTAGAAGTATTCAAAGTAAAAGTAGTAATACCACTGTGTATAAATACTCTGTGACGTAAATTACACTCAAGTAAAGATACAAAGGTATGAGCATCAAAATACATGTAATACTTTCAATATATACCCAATTAGGGATTAATAAAGTACATATATTGCTCTATCTATCTATCTATCTATCTATCTATCTATCTATCTATCTATCTATCTATCTATCTATCTATCTATCTATCTATCTATCTTAAAAGTCCCAAAAGTAAAAGTACTCATTCAATAATCAATGATATATATTAAATTATCGGATTATAATAATTGATGGATTAATGAGTTCATCACTTTAATGTTACAAATGGTGAAGGTGGAGCTAATTGTAATTACTCTATATGCTACTGGGTGGATCAATACATCATAATTTCGTAGCAATTTTATATTTAGTGTTAATAATCAAAATCTGTAAATGAACTATGTAAAGAAACATACAATGGGAATACTTAGATGAAGTACAAGCACCTCAAAATGTATTTGTTACCTTCTATCCACTATTTAAAAACTCTTTTATCAGCCAGTGATCTTAACCTGTAGAGTAATAATAAACAGCAGCAGGAACCGGGGATGTTTTATGTTTTATGTGATGCACATTGACCCCATTGCCTCTATTTGGGTCTTTTTTTCCCTCCGAAATACAAACACGGAACTCCCCCTCCACCAATGACTCATCTGACGATCCTGTATTCCAGTATGAAGTACAGTCGCGGTGCAGCTGCCGCTCGGTGTGCGTGAGCTTAACACTGAAACGTTGTCCGTGTGTCCGGCAGCACGTGCGATGCGGCACGACGGGCGTGGTGACGTTCCTGCGCGGGCGGACGCTGTACGTGGCCTGGCTGGGGGACTCGCAGGTCATCCTGGTCAGGAAAGGACAAGTCGTGGAGCTGATGAAACCACACAAACCAGACCGAGAGGTAACACACACACACACACACACACACACACACACACACACACACACACACACACACACACACACACACACACACACACACACACACACACACACTGTATTTTCAGATAAATCAGCAACCAGTGACCAGCTGGAATTAACAGACGAGGTGCTGCTTTAGCAAAGCTCTTCTTCAGACTTCACAATAGGAAGTATTTGTATTGCATTTCAATTTATTCCTGGGGTTTGAAATGAAATAATAGCTATTTTGAACGTTTAAATAATGTGACAGTCTTCACCACTAACGTGCTTCTCGTGCGTCTGCAGGATGAGAAGCAGAGGATCGAGGCTCTGGGAGGCTGCGTGATCTGGTTCGGCACATGGAGGGTTAACGGCAGCCTGTCTGTATCCAGAGCAATAGGTAAAGTATTGACACTCAGTAGAGCGCATGGAGCGGTGGTGCAACAGATCATCATGTATGCCAACACAAAAACAAGTTTAATGATAAACCAAAACGACCAGCTGGTGGCGATGCTAGAGAGGGAACTATTCCCTTTTACACTCAATTAGCTGCATTTTAATTAAAAACCAAAAAGTGCATCTTCAGGACAATTCAGAATCTTCAGCCATTTTTAAACAGACTCAACAGCTGTCATGCACAAACAAAAAAGTCCAACAACTAAGAAGTAGTTTAAAAAAAGACTCAAATGATCTAACTTTAACTGAGAATACACACTGAATCTATGACAACAACTTTACTATCGACAAAGTCACTGTCTTGAGGAGCAGCTTTTCCACAAATTCTAAATAAATTAAACAAAAAGTGCAATTCAAAATGATTCATATATACAAAATTAACTTTTCTTGTGATTACCTCATCAGTAGGTAAATACTGAAAAACATTGTGTTTTACAGAAAATTAAGCAGCACTCAATTATCCTCACGACCCCCAAGTTTTTCCCTTCATGCAGGCAGCGTCATCAGTTGTGAATTTTATATTCAGTATGCTGTTTAATTTAATTATCCTAAAAACCCAGAGTCTCCCCCATATCAGGATGGTTTGACCCAACCTGGTACGCTGCTGAAAACATGGAGGGACAAGTGCAAAACAAGTTGAAACCAGAGCCAGCAAAAAAACGACACTCCGCTGCATAAAAAAGTCCCTTCAAAATAAAACCAAAGGAGGAAAAAAAATATATATATATATATATATATTATTATAATTTTTATTTATTTTTTGCCCAGGCAAAGGACCCACTGAAAACGGTCCGGTTGATCCACCAGTTGAGAATCACTGCGTTACACCACTAACATGTTGTGTTTTATCTTGGTCTGCTGAAACGAGAGGATCTAGACCTTTGACCTCTGTTGGCAGGCGACTCGGAGCACAAGCCGTACATCTGTGGTGAGGCAGACCATGACGTCTTCCCATTGGACGGTTCAGAAGACTACCTGATCCTGGCCTGTGATGGCTTCTGGGACACGGTGACTCCCGACGAGGCGGTGCAAGTGGTCAGCGACCACCTGGAGGAGAACACCGGAGACACCACCATGGTGGCCCACAAGCTGGTGGCCTCGGCGCGCGACGCAGGCTCCAGCGACAACATCACCGTCATAGTGGTCTTCCTGCGGGACCCACGCTCACCGCTGGCCACCGGCGCGGAGGTCGAGGAGGAGGGTGCGGCGGAGGAAGATGCAGGGGTGGAGGAGGTCGCGGAGGTGGAGGAGGAGGATCAGGAAGAGGAGGAGGAGGAAGACGAGGCGGTCAGGGTAGAGCGTGACGGCGGCAGCACTGCGGACATCGGGGGGAAGGGTCGCGGCGGCTGGCCGCTGCAGCAGTGCTCGGCGCCCGCTGACCTCGGCTATGAAGACCGAACGGACTCGTTCACGGACAGAACTAGCCTCGACCTGCAGGGGCCGTCGCTGGAAGGCCGCATCTCCCTGATCCCGCGGCATACCTTCTCTGACTTCAGCTCCGACCTCTTCCCGGCCTCCCGCATCTACCGAGAAGAGCGCACGCCGAGGCACAGGTCCTGTATCCCCTCTCAGGAGCCCGGCGCCTCTGGCTTCACGGACCCGCTGTGGCCCCAGGCCGCCATGCTGTTGGGCCAGGCGATGAGGCAAAGCCGCATGTTCGGTTCTGGGAGTCGCCGGTGGGTCCGGAGGAGGCCAGGCGCATCCAAGCGGCTGCTCGGCCTGTTGCCAGCCGGACAACTGCTGCCGCACACGCAGCGCCACTCTGACCGGAGGCCCGGAGTGGCGGTGCCTCACCTGCCCCACGACACCACCTTCTAAAGAGAGGTGACACCAAACCAAAACCATCTCCTCCATTTGTCCGGTCCTGCCCTCAGCCCCCCCCCACCCCCCAACCCACCTCGGCCTTCAACAACATGTCTTTCTTTGATAGTAGGTAGTCGTGGCTCCTGCAGAAATTACGTGATGATATATTGAACTTAAAATTTCAGCCGGCCCACTAAAACACAAGCCCTGCAGTACCCTTTGCATTTTCAGTCTGAACACACGTTTAAGAATAATGTATGTGCTCGGTCGCTCAACACTTGTTCTCGGGTACGTGCAGAGAGAAAGATTTGATCTCACCACTTATTTAGTATATTTACTGGACACCTGAACCAAACACACATACACGTGATAGCTGAACAGGTCATTCCAAAACCATTAGGTTTCCTTAAGATGACCGATAGCGGATTTAAAAAAATACAATGACGATACATATACATATCTTCCGATTCCTTTAAAAAAAAAATATCAACACAAACCCTAAAGGCAACTTTATTGAAAACAATCCCTTAAATCAAATATTTGACATTTTATATTGTCAACTAAACTTGTCAGTGCTGTTTCTAATGAACACATATTTTTGGCATTACTTACTAGATGATATATATATATATATATAGACGCCAATATCCAGATATGTTTGTTACACTTAGAACAAGCAGAAATGTTGGCCGTGCTTCACAATCGGTTGGCGTCACTGGAGAACAAATGCTACAAAAAAGCCCTAAACTAAAAGTACACTAAATACTTGCAACAATTGTTGCTCCTGGTTTTCTGGGTCACATGCTGTTCGTCATCCTTCTCCCATCCAGTCAATGACCTCGCCATTATCCAACCGCAATTTTTCTGCAGATAAAAGCACTTAACGCCGGATTATAAAAGATTAGCAGTCACTTACCTGAATAAATGCTTCATGTAGTCCCAGTATTCCAGATGGGGATATACTCCTGAGTGAAGGGGTACTTCAAAATATATATTTTTGTTGTTGGGCCACAGAGCTTTTGCTAAATACTCCCAAGTGTATTCACTTTTACACGAAACCCATTGGAAGTATTTTCCAGCAGGCTTGATAAGTGCAAACTATTTAATGTTGAGCCAGGATAGTTGAAAGCTGAAGAACACGTGCCTTCCATATGTGTTACTAAAGCCTCCTTCCTTTACACACATTTTCACGAATTATTAAATCCATGTGTTATTATTAACCATTAAGGACTTTCGTGCCACGTTAAAGGAACAGTTTGACGTTTCTTAATTTTCTTAATTTCCTAAAGTTTGATACCACTCTCACGTGTCAAAGTTATCGTTAAGAAAGTGAATAAGTATATTTCCAGACACGTCCTTTAGGTATCATAGCGGGAATAACATGAAGAGAATCTGTAAATAAAATGGTGGTGTTAACGATCCCCAGTCATCAGTTACGTTAGCAAAGCTCAACAACACCTTCATTGGTTTCATATACCCAACACCAAATATGGTAGAGTTTCTCTTTAATGCTAATTCATATTCATAATTAACAAACGTGATCATCAAATAATACAGATTTATATGAATAAAAAAACAACTAATAATGATATAGCACCCATATTAACTTGGTGAGACTGATCTGTGCTTAAAACAGCATTACTGTACCTAGCCATACTTAATGACGAAACTAGCTATACTAAACATTTGCTATGAAACTATGAAATCATAAGTAAACCCCTGACCCCTCGTGAACCCCAACGCTCCGAAATTTTGATTGTCCTTTTTATAGTACTAAACAATGCTTTGGTTGCCTCTTAATGTTAGATTTTTAAATGTGTTGTGGGAGCAAGTGACTGTGCTCTAAAC
Organism: Myoxocephalus aenaeus; assembly: GCA_038501785.1. Taxonomy (NCBI): domain Eukaryota; kingdom Metazoa; phylum Chordata; class Actinopteri; order Perciformes; family Cottidae; genus Myoxocephalus; species Myoxocephalus aenaeus. The sequence continues at coordinate 3,611,429 of JBAMJR010000144.1, read as the reverse complement.
CCCGCCCCCTTTACTTTGTCAGGTCTACTAATCTCCCAAGATTTAGCTACAACATTTAGCTACAACATTTAGCTACAAAATTTAGCTACAACATTTAGCTACAACATTTAGCTACAACATTTAGCTACACATTTAGCTACAACATTTAGCTACAACTCAAAATTCACAGTAACTGTTTTTGTAACATTGTTTCTGGCTGCCAAAAAACGCCAATTTTTGCTAAAATAACCGCCACGGGCATATTTCTATCTTCGCTAGCTCGTTGATTGGCGTTAGTTCCAGGAGTTGATTGAAAACTTGTGTGTCCAGTTGACTTGAGACAAGAACCGTGTATAAGGGGTCTTAAATATGCCCTTTGTTGACTACTCTATGTGACATCACGCTTAAAGACTGTGGTGTCATTTTCAAAGTCCTAAAAAAATGCTTTGGTTGCCTCTTAATGCTATATATTTAAATTTGTTGCGGGAGCAAGTGACTGTTAGCGTTCACTCCGGGAGTTTGGCTGAAAACTCTTTTGTCCGGTTGACTTTGAGACAAGAACTGTGTATAAGGAGTCTTAAAGGTGCCCTTAGTTAACTACTCTATGTGACATAATGATAAAAGACTGAGGTAAAGCTACATGAGACTGACATAACGTTAGTAACGTCAACAGCTGATAATCCATGTAGAAGTAAATTAAGTGTTTTTGTACTGTACTTGTACTAGTTATCCCCAGTAGTACATACAGTACGATGAGGGAAACTGTATCGGAAAATCATTTTGTTCTGACATCACCCGGTTTGGATGCTTAGCTCACGGAAAAACATTTTCTTTTGTTTGTTTTTCAAACAGTATGTCAAACTATTTTTTTCTGACATTAAGAGAATTGAGGATGAGGACGAACCGAGTTGTTGATGTAAAGTTATCTCAGCGTAAGACTGGTGTAGAGATGCTCACGTTGCACTGAGATATACTGTAGTTAGTAGCAGTGGCGGCTGGTGAATTTTTTTTTTGGGGGGGCGCAGTTGGGCGGCGCGGTTTAAATAGCACTCCACAATGAGAAGAAAAGAGGTTTTGAGTAGAATATTGTAAACAAAGCTTTATTTCAAGAAAACAGTGCTCAACACTGTCCAATAACAACTATCAACAAACTGTAACTTTGGGCATGAGAGGTTCAGAGCAGAATGGTTTAAAAAACATTGGGTTGGGTTTCAGAGGTTTACAGAATAAAAGAGGTGCCCACACCCTCACATGAAAGAGGTTTAGAGCAGAATAGATTCAGAAAGAGACATCACATTTTACATTGGTGTTTGACAGAGTAGGCCCCACTACTTGTAAAGAATGCCCTCCTCTCTTTCAAGTTGGCAAACTTCTCAATAACTCTCTGGTTAAAGTCAATCATGTCTGTGACAAGCTTTTTCTCCATTGAAAGCATGGCTAAGGCATTCAGTCTCTCCTGAGTCATGGTGTTCCTGAGAAAGGTTTTAACCCTTTTCAGTGTTGAAAAACACCTCTCAGCCTCAGCAGTGGTCATGGGAGTTGTGATGATGATTTTCAGCAGTGTTTGTGTTTCTGAAAATACCTCCGATAGATTATTTTCCATGAACAACTGGAAAAGATCCACAGCACCACAACAGGATCGAAATTCCTCTGTGCCATAGATGAGGCTAAGCTCTGTCTTCAGCCTACTTCCATTGAGCATTGGATAGGCCTTCAATGTGGTGGCCAGAGCAACTTCAGGGAATACATTGACGTAGCATTCAAACTGGGGGCCCTGCAGTAAGGTGGCACTGATGAGGTGGTCTTTGAAGGCAAAGCGTTCCCTGGTGTGTCCAAGTATGGTGTCACAAACCTACAGATAAATATATAGAGAGAGACAGAGACAGACAGATAAGTTGTGGGGAAATATCTACTACAAACAGGCTTCATACTACAGACAAAAGCCAACAATCAGAGTTGACAAAAAAACTATGTTTTGTGTGTCTTGATGGCTCATCAACATAGACAAAAGGCCAGGAGCCACCTTGATGGCTGTAGCCTGGTGCTATGGCCATATAGATTCTAATAACCTTTGACTTCAACCATTGTCGGGGCTGCAGACAAAAAACTATGTTTTGTGTGTCTTGATGGCTCATCAACATAGACAAAAGGCCAGGAGCCACCTTGATGCTCTAGCCTGGAGCACACACACACAAACTAACTTGTTGGGGGTTGAATTGGTATTTTAGATAAAGTTATAGTCTGATATGATATCCACCCAAATCTAACAATGTCCAACATGTGTTCTGCTGTGGGAAAGATAAAACATTAAACTCTAACACAGGCATCTGCTGATTTTGACACTCACCTCTGCAGCAATCCTTCCAAGCTCATCTTCCTTCATAGCCCGGCGCTTCCTCGGCTGCTCAGAGCCACTGCTTTGCTCCGCCACCATTGCGTTGATTGAATCTCTGTAAATAAAAATAATTTACAAATCATATTCGTCTTATTACTATGGTTGATGTAAAAGAAGAATGTTATGACTAAGCTTACAGAATAATAACAATAATGAAATTACCTGATATTTTGTATGTCCTCTTGGAACTGCTGGATGCATCTATTTATATGGACTGCATCTATGTTTCTCTTCTGGAGCTTGGCATAGAGGATGTCCACGTGTGGCATTATCCGATGAAACAGTTGAAGGAAGAAGTTGAAATCAGGATCCTCCAGTAGCCTGATGTGGCCTCCTGCTTCTTGGCCCACTGTTTCATCAAGGACAGCGGTCCGCTTGGAAGATCTTGAAAAGAACGCAGCAAATCCACCCAGGTCGGAAAAAAAGTTTTTTACTTTGACTATGTGAGAGGTGGCCTGTTGCATTATGAGATTGAGCTGATGGGCATAGCAGTGGATATAGTGGGCATTTGGGTAGTCATCCTGGATTCTCTTCTGAACACCTGAAGTGGCACCCCTCATTACACTGGCACCGTCATATGCCTGGCAGATGAGTTTACTTTTCTGCTCACCTGGGAGGATGGCAGCAAGGCGTTCTTTTAATGCCACAGCAATGGTCTCTGATGTAGCTGACTGCAGAGGGATGAACTCAAAGAATCTTTCCTCCACATTAGCACCATTGATGTAGCGAAGCACAAGCACAAATTGGGTTTGTGTGCTAATGTCCATGGTCTCATCTGCTTGGATCGATAGAAAATCGCTGCTTTGAACTTCACTTATGATCTGTTCCCTCACAACAGACAGCATACAGTCAAGAAGCTCATTCTGGACTGTTTTGGATGTTCCCTTAAACACAGTCGCGCTCTCGAGATGCTCTTTCACTGTCCAGTGAGGCAACGACGTCCACCAAGCCACGGAATATCCCTGGGTTATCAGAGCTCTCGCTCTCATCATGACCACGCAGGGCCAACTCAAATGCACCACAGAACTTCACACAGTCCATTATTCTTGAGAGAATGTGTCTGTTTTTCCGAACTTCTTCGTTGTGTTTTCGAATGCCAATTCGGTATCCTTCGTCGAGCTGCTCTGCTATACTCAGTCTTCCAAACAGGGTTAGCTTCATGCTGTTAGGTAGATGGCTGCGGCAAGATTCGTGCTTCTTACACTTCTCTGTGAAGTGCTTTAGATCCCTCATCCCCGTTGTAGTCCAGAGTGTTTCAGTCCCAGGACTTTGGAACAACAGACAGGGGAAACAAAAAAACGCATTACTCACTGAGCATCCAGCTAACCAGCTCCGGTTAGCATAGAGGCTTGAGGAGAAGCTCCGGGTGTACGTCCTCCTGCGGTCAGTGCTTTGCTGCTGAATTTTTAAATCCGGATGTTCGGGTCCCAACTCTTTCAGCCTCTTCTTGTCAACATCTGATCGTCGATTAAAAGGTGTTTCGCGTAGAGATACCACAGAGTTTTCAGTCGCCATACTAACATGAGCAAAGTCTCTGCTAGCTATGTTGCTCGCGTAGCTACGTGGGAGCTATATGGGATGTGAGGGAATGATAAAGGTCTCTGATTCGACGAATAGTCCAACCACGTTGCAATAAGAAACAATGTCATTGGCTAGGGCGCAGATTTGTGCGTCCGAAGATTCACGTTTCATCCGCCAATGAGAAGCTGTCCTTGCCGAAACGAGGGTGAAATGTTTGTTCGCTGCCATAGACTCACATTTGGCCGGCGCCCCTAAAGGGGGAGGGGCTTTTCTCAGTGATGATGAATGGCGATATATTATATTTAACTTAAGTGGTTGTTGACAGGGGCTTACGGTCTCCCACACACATTTAGCGCGTCAACACGGTATATTTCTTATTTAAATTATTTGATATATAATGTTTTTTGACAGTATATATTGCCCTAGCGCCCTCTATTGACGCACCACCACTGGTTAGTAGCATCCAGTACTGGTTTGGGAAATGCTTCCCAGTAGTCCCAATCCTGAAGGTTTGGAGCCTTTTCCCAACACATCCTGTCACCCCGACAAACAATGTTGTTAGATATTCTCTTTAGATTTGGAAGTAATGCTACGTTAACATTCCTTATACGTTTCTCTTGTGTTTTTTGAGGTTGGAAAGGCTTAAAAAACTAAAAGTATGTGGAGCAGCATTGCCAGATGAGTCATATCAAACTATTGTACCAGAGACTTGAAATTATCGCATTTCAAAGGAAAAGTATGGCGTACGAGTCATAACCACGAGAAAAGACACATTTTAACAACCAATATACCCCCATAGCTTATTTTTAAAAGCAAGCTGACGTAGTTATGACATGCAATCCATCAGTCTGACAATGTTTGCAATAGCCTACTATCTCGGAAATTAAATTACAAGCATTATTGGCTCGGATCCAAATGGGATAAAACCAACTGCCAATCGCAAGCAGCTCAAAATGGTCAAATCTTTGTACATTATGGCACTTTTGCAATTAGCAATCACACATCGGGGGGTGGAGTTTACTGAACGGTCATTTTGGACGCATTAATTATCCCCTGACATTCCCTCACATAGTCATTCCCCAAATTCTTTGGTCGATGCAGTGACTTTCCAAACATCAGGATGTTAGTGACGACCAGATTCTGTAAACTGTGCCTCCACCTTCCTGGCCCCGCCCACAACATGTGATTCCCCAGACAAATGGTTACTGGCTTGAGGGGCCATCACCTCCTTTCTTTCAGTCTTATTGGCAGATGGGGGCTCCTTTTCCTGTAAACCATCCGATGGACTGATAAGCGAAGAGCATCAGTGGAGTCAGAATGTACCTCATGTGTCCCAGAGTGTTCTCGCGGGGAGGCGTGTCGACATGAGGTGGTGTTTTCTTTGGGGTATTTTAGCATCTTAGCTATGAGGGATGTAATGCCGAGACACTCAACAAACTACAGCCACTGGATCCCCTTTTGTTGAGGCGCCATTGCGGTCTCTAAAAACGTTGGTCGATACCCCAAGAAGATCACAATAGAAATCACGATAATTTTTCAAAATACACATACTAATTGTGAGTTGAGCGAAGTGCTGGAGAAGTGTACATATAATAATTATGTCTTGTAAATCAATGGTTTTAATCCATGCTCCACAAGGCCCGACAGTTGGGTCAGTTGTTGGATCTGGATCCCTAAGTCTCCCACCACCGGGCTGAGGTCGAGGTGAGGATGTGATGTTATGGAACCGCCGGAGAGGGGCATCAGTCTGTAAACACTGCCGCTGCCTTCAAGAGCTGCTAAAATATATAAAAGGTGTTGAACCAGCCTAGCTTTCACTGGAGGAGTTGTAGTGTACTATCGTGGCCTAGCTGCTGTTTCACCCTGCTTTCTTACCCTGACATGAATAACCAAATCTGGGGCAAAAATAGACATGAAAATGTTAATTATTGGCTTCAAATACTGCATCTCCAATCTGCAGCTGCCAATTTAAACATAAAAAAAGAGAGTGGTTAGATACGTTGACATGCACCTTGTTATTCCTTTAATAACCAGAATAAGAGCTCGATCCGAATATACTTAAGTTATTACAATTCATCCTCAGGGGAACATGAATTTCGGTGCCAAATGTCATGACAATCCATCTAATGGATGTGGAGAAAATTCACTCAAACCCACTAATGTGAACCTCCTGGTGACGCTAGAGGGAAAGTCCAGTGATCACAGGATTCATCTTCTGGGCACCACGAATGCCTGGACCAAATTTCATGACAATTCATACAATGGTTGTTGAGATATTTCAGTCGGGAAGTGGTGGACTGACCGATATTAGCATTAGATGCTCTTATAACATGATTATACTTCTTCTGACAGTGAGATACTTTGTCATCAGATACTGATACAACAACATACTTGGTCTTTTGTTACTACAACAGGTTTTGGTTAGTATAACAAGAAACTTGATCTTTTATCAAAACAATACTTGGGCTTCTGTCATTATAACAACATCTTATAAATAGATGGTATTGTTAAGAAAAGATTGATTTCTCATTTTGAGATTAAAAGTAGTTTTTGTGTGTAAATGGTGGCAGTTGATTGGAGGACGTTGTACTTGAGGCCACACCCTCAGATCAGCTGTGCAGTACTTTCCTGTTCTCTGTGATTCACTGATGTAGTTTCACAGCAGGTCCTCAGTGATGATGTGAATAATTATCTACGCTCTAGGGGGGAAAAGGTGTGGGGATCCATGGGTTGCATTCATCAAAACCCTGTAAATCAATTATACGGTGTGACTCATCATATCGCAAAACCACCAGAAGTCGTCACTGTATGAGCAATAAAAACCCATCACTCCTCGTGGTGACTCCTCTAACGAAGCTAGAGGAGCCCACACCTCCTCCCTCACTCACGCTCAGCTTGCACTAAAAACGTTCCTCTTCGAGTCCCTTCCCTGATGATGATGATGATGATGATGATGATGATGAGGATGGTGGTAATCATAATCACTATCTTAACTATAGAGAGCCCCTCCATGAATCTATTTACACACACACAAAACAAGCTTTTTCTTTTTTTTTTCTTCCTCTGTAAGCAATAATAACGTTGCATCAAAAGGCTCTCTGAGGGATTTGTCTTCTGCTGAAGGAGGCAACAACAAAATAAAATGTGTCTCTGTCAGCTAGAACTTGAAAAGGTCACAGAGCAGAAACGCTGAAGCTCCTGAAGTCAATTCCTAATTTGTTTCCCCCCCCGTAGAGAACCGGGTTGTGAGTCATAATCTGCCGCCGGTACGAAGGACTCAACTCACTCCTACACCTCGTGTACGAAATCTAGTTTTTTTTTTTTTTTTTAATGCTAAAAAGTTTAAATAATTTTGTCGTGTGGAAAAATAATTAATGTGAAGCTTTGTTCTTCACGCTCCTCAGCAGTTTGTGTCCATTTGAAAAAGTTTGCCCGGACTTCTTGGACCCGTGCCCTGAAATGTCTGCTAATGCGGTTAAGGCGGCTAACGGAGTGCTGCAGGGACGGAGCGGTTTGGAAGGTCGCACTGGTTCCCTCCATGATAAGCCAATGGGATTTTAATTTTAAATTTTAATTTTTGCAGAAAATAAGCTCTACGGCAAATAAAACATTTATGTTTAAAATTAAACTTAAATTTAAGATTTTCACTCCTGGCCACCAGGGGACGACTCCTCTGGTTGTATAGAAGTCTATAGAAAATGACTCTACTTCTCTCTTGATTTATTCCCTCAGTAAACATTGTAAACATGAGTTTATGTCTCAATCTCTAGTTTCAAGTCTTCTTCAATTCAGCATGACGTTAATTTAGTGAATTATGGTCCATTTAACTAACTCAACCACACTAAAACCCCATTGACTTCAAAGTAAGGGAACAGGAAGTGCACCAACGCTGACTCACGTCCTGGTTTTAGGACTCGTTCCTGCAGCGCTCCATGAAGAGGAGGAGGGATGAGATCACGGAGGGCTGTGATTGGTTCCTTCTTCTTGTCCTCCAAGCCTGAAGACAAACCCCATGATTGGCTCTTCTTCAACATGCAGTTTAGTTTTTTTTTTTTAACTAACAAAAAAACAAACAGTAAAACACACACTGAGTACCTGTATTATGTGTTTCTGTAGTATATAAAATATGTGTACTGTAACTGGTGACTAATTATCATGTATATAAAGATTAGAACAAGTCCTCGACTGACGCCTTTTCTTTCCTGAAGAGTTGTGATTCTCCGTTTGTCTCTGCTCCTCATGAGGTTCAATTTAATTACCCATGATCCTTTGCTTTACCCAGTGATGGAAATATAACAAAGGACATTTACTGAAATATTGTACTTTAGTACAAATTTGTGATACTTGTATTTTACATGAGTTTTTTCCTTTAATGTCCTTTTACAGTGAAATCCTGCTTTTACATGAGTAATATTAATCTAATTACAATATATAATATCTAAACATTTTATTATAAAAGATATTACGTTTCATATATTTTCGAACATTTTATTTGAGTAATATGTTATGTGCTGTATTTTTTACTTGAAACAGTTGTTTCTTTTACAAACATAAAAGACAACATGTATCGAAATTAGAAGGTCAACTAAAGGAATTTACTAAACTACTGCATTTAAGTACTATACTTGAGAATATATAAATATATATATATATACAGTATATATAAGTACACACATCGTATATATATATATATTAGTGCCGTCAAACGATTAAAATATTTAATCGCGATTAATCGCATTTATGTCATAGTTAACTCGCGATTAATCGCAATTAATCGCATTTTTTTTTTTTTGCATTTTAATGCTCTTAACATGAAAAAGTGGATTGGCTTGCTTTATTTTATTGAAAAACAACTGCCAAACAGGGCGGTACAAAATAAAATTACTGCACATTTCAGGTAAACAAGGGTTTACCTGAAATTTACATTGTGGAAAACAATAAGTAATAACTATTTTTTTTTTTTTTGCCAAACAAACCAGAATGAGTGCAGATATGTGAGCATCAGGTTGCATCAGTATTAGTGGAGCAGTGAGCCTCTACACATCTTTATAAACGGGGTTGTAGATTTGATACAATTCATGTTCAACGTTGAGCTGAGATCTGTTTTCTGTTTTGAGAGACGCAGTGCGCGACGCAGAGCAGAGGAGAAGTGTTAACGCGATCATTTAGAGACCGACGTGACAAGCTGTCGTGTGGATAAGATCAATAAAATACGGCCGTTTAGTTTAATAACAGAACAAGGTGTAGACCTGTTCTATAGGAAAGAGAAACTTAAATGACGACTTGTGATCTGGCGCTATAGAGAAAATTACAGGGGGGGCGGGGGGTTTCTTCAGGGGGGCGCCCCGCCGAGGTAAAATCCCGGACATTTTTGCATTTGGAATCCCTGAAAAAGAGGATATATATATATATATATATATATATATATATATATATTTAAGCTACTTTAAACTTCAGCTTTAGTTTCTTTAAAAATTAAGAGATGCAAAAAACAAAACACGAGTCACAGGTTGCAGGTCGGGGATTTTTCACTCAACTTCTCAAATAGTTTAATTTCAATAACCGCTCAAGGCCTGTCGAGCACTCAGAGCTACGTTACCATGGAGACCACAGTGTCACTCACCGCATTCCCTGAAAAGATATCGTCTGTTTCAGAGCGAAGCCGACAAGGAGGGTCAACAACGAGCACTTTTGAAGGATGTAATATCCGGGATTACGAAGACATTCAGCAGAGAAAACAGGTTTGAAGAGCTAAAGATAGAAGCTGCAGCACAGTGTGAAGGGGAACCGTCACACAACCAGTAAAAAACAAACGCTGCATGTGTTCACATTGTGTTATTAGTGACAAATAAACAACGTGTTGTTATTCGTAGACGTCCCACAAAATCAATTTGTATGTCGTCCAAGTATCATCATTAACCAGGAAGTAGGAAGTTAACCTTCAGGTAACGAGCATCACCATTACACAACGTTTAACAGGACGAGGTCCAAATCCACGAAACCAGCCTGAAGGTGAAGAACATCTGAAACCACTGATGAGTCTGTGGTGGACGTGGTCATCGTGACGTCACCCGTTGGTTTGAGCGCCGACATTATGAAGCCTTGAGCCTTGCCATGTTTTTTTTGTTGAAACCAGTGAACAGAAATGACCATATCTGGACTAAGGAGGAGCAATGTAGAGACGCTGTATACGTCTCTGGTGTCAACCTGTCAATCACAGCCCCGCCCTAAAGCATCCCCTGCTTTATGGTCTGCTTGACTCTAAATGACCATAATTTACTAAATGAACATCATGCTGTAGACTTGACACTAGAGATTGAGACATAAACTCATGTTTACAATGTTTACTGAGGGAATAAATCAAGAGAGAAGTAGAGTTATTTATATAGACTTCTATACAACCAGAGTCACCGCCCTCTGGTGGTCAATAGAGAGAATGCAGCTTTAACACATGAAGCATATACTTCTGTAAGAGTGAAATGGTATGATGTAAACTTAATTACATGTATTAGTTATGACCACTAGTCGGCGCTGTTCGGGCGTCTGTAGGTGAGAGGGTAAAGTGAGGGGAAGAAGAAGAGTGAGGGAGAGAGGGAAAACGGGTCTTGACGGTTCGGCTGGAATGTGGAGTTGTTGACTAAAGTTATGAGGAAAACCCAGAATGTGTTGGACTGATTTATTCCTACTGATAAACCCACGTCGCTTACACTGGTGGAATATCGTCCCTTGGGATTCTGCTCAACTTTGTGAGTAGCTGAAGCTAACGGCTAACGACGCTACCCGCTAGCTTAGCTTAGCTTGAGATACAGTGAGCCAGCTAGTCTTTTACCCCATCAGTGTGGTTATTTTTTCTTCTTCCGCTTGTTAGCTTCAAGTGAGTTTCAAAACCGTCTCCTGGTCGTCTAGTTCCGTACGACAGCAAAATAAAGGAAGAGGAAGAAAACTTGTCATGTCTGATGATGAATCACTCTCTGCTGGTGAGCCACCAGCGAGCACGAGCTCAGCTGGAGCTCCAACGCCAGTTGTGCCGCCGTCCAGCAGAGCGCCACGGGGCATTCCTTTACCGCCGTCCTTTCACAACGATGGCCGTGAGTCTTTTCAACTGTGGATTCGCTGCTACGAGGTAATTCAAGAAGCCCGTTACAAGGACAGTGGTGTGGATTTGAGGACTGTGTTAGCAGATGAGCTACCGACGAGACTACCGCCAGAACTGTTCATTGTTTGGGATAATCTGCCTCGGGAAACTCAGAGGTCCTTTGCTGAAACAAAGAGGCATTTGCAGGCAGCTTTTGGCCAAAAGGATATAATAGCATCATTTCAAGCATTCCCTAATGCCCGTCAAAGAATGTCTAATGAAGCAATGGAAGTTTATGCTGCGGATGTTTGCAGGCTGGTCAAAGAAGCTTTTCCTGAGTTTGAACATAAAGCCTCAGAGTATATAAAAATGTCTCGCTTCATTGCTGGTCTGGATCAAGAGCTTCAAGTGAAGTGTCATGAAAGAGGAGTGAAAACTTTCACCGAAGCTTGTGAAGTTGCCTCCCAAGCTGAGCGGGCTCGCCAAGCCGCAAGATTGGTAATGCCCGTGTCCCCAGCTAATGTCACATTCAGAGATGTTGGGCCAACGCAGTCAGTAAATTCAGTAGGTGAAAATGACCCTGAACTCAGAAAAGCTCTCCAGAATCTGACTACTACTGTAAAATATTTAACTAATGATCTGGGTGCTCTGAAACTGAAGATGGATGAACAAAGTAGTGGGCTCCACCTGGAAAGGAGCATGCAGGTGCGTCCTCGTAGATCTCCCTCACCTCATGGGAGGAGCCCAGATAGACCCACAAATGCATGGAGCTCAGGCTACGGGCATTCCCCATCCAGATATTCACGTTCACATCATTCTTCTCCGGAACGTTACCCCCATGGAAACCGCCACCATCAGGATTTCACCCGCAGAGAACCTGACAGGTACCGACAGCCTTACAGAGATACTCACTATTCAGCCCAGGCTTGTGACCCCCATGAGGAAAGGAGATGGAGACAAACTTCTCCCAGCAGACACCGCTATGACTCGCGTCGCCGAAGCCCAAGTCCCTCTCCCAGACATGTGTCATTCCAAGAGTATGAGGACAAAGGCCAGCAGTGCTCCACCGACACTGATTACAAAGATCATGGCAGATTTGAACAGGGAAACTGACATTAGCTGATGATGCGGGGCACCCATCAGCTGCTCCCCTGGAAGCCCCAGAGGTCGGCCTCACTGAAATAACAGACCACATCCGACAACAGACAACCCATAGTGGGGTTACAGATAAAAAAATTCCCCTGACTGATGCCACTGTAAGTAAAGCTGTCACCTCCTATGTAAATGGAATTGTTGAGGGCACCGATATGCCCATCATGCTAGATACAGGCTCTACAATCTCATTTATAAGTGAGCAGACCAAAATGTCAATGCCTTCTCTGTCAAAAAGACCTATAAAAAAGAAGTTCATCATGTCACAAGCTGTGACTGGCCAAAGCTTGGATACATTAGGTATGGTGGATGTTACCTTTAAGCTAGGGTCTCAAACTCTACAACATGAAGTACACGTCATCAGAAATGTAACTCAAGGCTTTATATTAGGTTGTGACTTTCTTACTCCTCACAATGTTATTTTAGACATGGGGAGAGGGCTGTGCTATCTAGGTGATGAGGTCCTGCCCCTACTTAGAAAAAGTGATTTGGCACCTGCTAGTTGTACAGCACAAATAATGGAGAACATGACTATTCCCCCACGTTGTGAAATGATTTGCAAAGTTGCCCTGATTTCCCCTGTAATCAATGCAGGCCTTACGAGCAGTTACAGCGGCTGCCTTGAACCCCGGCAACCAGATATGGACGGTGTGGCAGTTGCCCGCACACTGTCTATTGCTGAAAATGGCTGTACTGTTGTGCGCATCCTCAACCCCACACCCACCCCTATGGTGCTACATTCAGGTCTGCAGTTAGGACAGTTTACTCCAGTGTCAGACACTGACATAAGTGAGGATTCAGCCCCTGTATGTAATGTGTTCACTTGTCCAGTACAGCCATCTAGCCTACCAACTAATGTCACCAAACCAACCAAGCTGCCTATTGATGTCAAGTGTGGAGATCTGACAAATGCAGAGAGTTCCGACCTACACAACTTGCTCTCGTCTTACCATGATGTCTTCAGTACAACCAGCACAGACTTTGGTAATACAGACATAGTCAAACATAACATCTACACAAAAGATGCACCCCCAGTTAGGAAGCGTGCATATCGTACTTCTCCGAAAATGCAAACATTGATCCAATCACATGTCGAGGAGATGTTGGAAAAAGGAATCGTGGAAATGAGTCACAGCCCCTGGGCAGCACCTGTGGTGATGGTCAGGAAAAAGGATGGCACATGGCGATTTTGTGTAGATTACAGAGGCTTGAATGCAGTCACAGTAAAAGATGCACACCCGTTGCCCAGAACTGACGACACCCTGGATGCACTCAGAGGCTCATCAGTGTTTAGCACGATGGATCTCTCATCAGGTTACTGGCAAGTGCAGCTTGAGGAACAGGACAAAGCAAAGACTGCTTTCACAACAGGACGAGGACTTTACCAGTTTTGTATGATGCCAATGGGCTTGGTAAATGCACCCCCCACTTTCCAACATCTAATGCAGCTGGTGTTACAGGGTCTCTCATGGAAAACATGTCTAGTATACCTTGATGACATTATTGTATATAGCCCCAGTTTTGCTGTCCATCTTCAGCATTTGAGAGAGGTGTTTGATCGCCTCAGAGCCGCTAATCTCAAACTCAAACCCTCAAAATGCAGTTTTGCAGTACAAGAAGTGACATTTTTGGGACATGTCGTCTCACCGGCAGGACTAAAACCTGACCCAAAAAACATTGAAAAAGTGAGAGACTGGCCTGCTCCCAAAAACCCTACTGAAGTCAGAGCATTCCTTGGGCTGTGCTCGTATTATCGGCGTTTCATTTATGAGTTTGCAAAAATGTCAGAACCCCTGCATGCTCTCACTCAAAAAGGAAAGACATTTCTATGGACAGAGGTTGAACAGAGCGCATTTGAAAGCCTCCGCCATACTCTGTGTGACACACCCATCCTCTCCTATCCAGATTTCTCACATGAGTTTCTGCTCTTTACAGATGCATCCAGCACAGCCATTGGATGCGTTCTATCTCAGGTGAATGGGGAAAACATGGAAAATGTCATTGCTTATGGCAGTCGTATTTTGACAAAAACAGAGAAACGGTGGTCTACATATGACAGGGAATTGTGGGCTATCGTATGGTCCATCTGGCACTTTCGCCAGTATCTAACAGGCCACCCCTTTCGCATCATCACAGACCACAAACCCCTTCTTTCCTTGAGGAAAATGCCTCTGGATTGTGATCCTACAGGTCGCAGGGCAAGGTGGGCTCTGGAAATTGACCCCTATGAATGGACAATTGAATATCGACAAGGAACTAAACACGCCAATGCTGATTCTATGTCCCGTCGTCCCCTGACAGCTGGAGAAACCACCCCTACCCCTATGGTTGCAGCCAATCAGGTGATATGTGTTTCGATTCACACTCAAACAGACAAGGCAGAGTCACAGATTTCAACCACTGATCTGGCATCCTGCTCAGAGTCTGCCCTCACTACCTCACCTACTGCAGACATAATATCACACGTGCAGTCTACTTCACCAGATATTGCACCGGTAACTATGGACAATTCACTCCTGAATATGAACAGACAGTACCTCATCCAAGCTCAAAAAGCTGATCCTGTGTTGCAAATTATCAGGAACTGGGTGTTGACTGACAGTAGGCCGCCATTTTCGAACGTCAAAGCAACCTCACCAGAAATGAGAGAGTATTGGCGAGAGTTTCCAAAGCTCCGCCTTGTTGATGGTCTCTTATGTCGCAGGGTCAGACCCCCACCAGGTGACCTTGTTTTACAGACTGTAGTCCCCAGTAGTGTGCAGAAAGAGGTATTCCAAACATTACATGGTCATTCACTCTCTGGACACTTCAGTGCGCAGAAGACATTGCAAGGGGCACACACCAGATGCTATTGGCCTCACATAACACGTGACATAACTCAATGGTGTCTTGAATGTACAGCCTGTGAAGCACGGCGACCACAAACTCCACACCAACGGGCCCCTATGCAAAACATAATCACATCTCGGCCGTTTGAGAAGATTGCAGCAGACCTGACGGAGTTGCCACTTACTCACCGTGGTAATCGCTATGTACTTGTTGTAATGGACTATTTTACAAAGTACCTCAACTTGTATGCACTTTCTGATCAACGAGCAACCACTGTGGCTAAATGTTTGTTTGAAGATTACATCAGCCACCACGGTGTTCCTCAAAGTTTGCATACTGACCAAGGCCGTCAGTTTGACTCGGATCTTGTCAAAGACCTGTGTTCCCGCCTGGGAATACACAAAACACGGACGTCCCCATATCATGCCATGTCGGATGGCATGGTGGAACGGGCAAACAGGACTATCAAGGACCAGTTGGCAAAATACCTATACACCACAGGAGGTGAATGGGACGACCACCTGAAACAGGTTGAATTTGCATATAACACCAGTGTTCACTCATCCACCAAACACACGCCTTTCTCCCTGGCACATGGTAGAGAAGCCCGTCTGCCTGCTGATGTCCTGCTTGGAGACTCCCCAGGAGTTTCAAATGCCACTCCAGGTACTCCGAGTGAATATGCCAATTCTATTGTAAGGAGACTGTGTGCTGCTTTTCACTCTGTTGCCCAAAACATTGAGGCAGCAGGTGCTCAACAAAAACACTACTATGATCGTCGGATGAAACATACAGCCTATGAGCCAGGTGACTTTGTGTGGGTTGACCTTCCAGCCCTTGCTAGACAAAAGTTGTCACCTAAGTGGTCGGGCCCGTTCAAAATTCTGCGAAGGTTAGGTTCAGGCAGTGGTGACATCGGAGTGGACTATGAACTGTTGGACCAGCGGGATCCGAGAGCTAAGCCTAAGGTCATTCACTACAACCGCCTGAAACCTTATCGCTCTGCCTGGTCAGATGGGAAAGATCCACCTGTACCTGTAGGAGGGCCTACAGCAGCGAACAGCAGCGAACAGCCCAGGTCCCTCACTGCCTACTGCACTCTCAGGCTCCAGACCTTATGTTTACTGGAGCCCAGCCACACAAAGATGCTCTGTGCCGCCAGATAGGGCTCGAACTCATGTGTGTCCTCCATCTCAAGGGGCTGCCACTACCACAACACCTTGGGACACAATACTTCCACAGAATCTACCAGTGAACTGTCTCCGGTAGGACTGCCTTTCGAAGGAATAAGGACCAAGTTCGGCCGCTGTGTGCGTCCCCCAGTACGTTATGGAACTGTGGTCTAAATTTTCGCTTGTTCCTGCTGGTGGATTAACAGCATGTTAACATGGACTGGGAAAGACTGTTATGGACAAAAAAAGAAAGAAAAGATTTTTATTTTTTAGCATTTTTAAGTGATGCTGTTCTATTTGTTATAATCCTTACTGTTACTCCTGTTTATTACCATCACCTGTTTTATTGGTATTTAGTTAGGTAAGTGTACCTAAGGTATACAGTCAGTTATTTTGAAGCGAGGACGCTTCTTTTGTAAGGGGGGGAGATGTGTAAGAGTGAAATGGTATGATGTAAACTTAATTACATGTATTAGTTATGACCACTAGTCGGCGCTGTTCGGGCGTCTGGAGGTGAGAGGGTAAAGTGAGGGGAAGAAGAAGAGTGAGGGAGAGAGGGAAAACGGGTCTTGACGGTTCGGCTGGAATGTGGAGTTGTTGACTAAAGTTATGAGGAAAACCCAGAACGTGTTGGACTGATTTATTCCTACTGATAAACCCACGTCGCTTACACTTCTATACAACCAGAGGAGTCGCCCACTGGTGGTCAGTAGAGAGACTGCAGCTTTAAGAAATGAAGCATTGGCTGCACGAGAACCGGAGGTTGCATCCTGGAGCCGGGCCGGATAGTTGTCGGACGATGCCAAGCTCTGATTGTCTGCGTTCGAGGAGGCGGGATTTAGCAATGTGTAATTTGTTGGATTCGTTGACTAGTATTAAAAACATCCCTTCAGACAGAAACAGAAAAAAAAAGCCATCTGTGTGGAACCTGGATGTAAATCAGAGGTTAGCTCGCTAACCCATTAGTCCCACAGCAGCAGGTCAACAAAAAGAGGAACAGGAAACCTGAACAAAGTGTTTTCAGAGTGAAAAGCCAGCAGCGATGTGATGCTGTAACATGCTTTCATGTGGAACAGTACTGTCTGCGGTTACATAAACAGCTTTACAAAAAAAACAAGTGAGCAGTCCTCCACATTCTTTCTGTAAAATGACTCATCATATCATACCCCTCACCCCCACCCCCACCCCCCCTTAATCTGGCTTTATTCTCTGTTCCAGCAGTTTGGGCTAGTGTCTTCTTGCAGTGTACTGCAGAACAACACTTGCCACAGACAGACTGCATAGCACCTCTGCTCCGATCAACTGCTCAGTTTTACTCTGTGCGACGCAACACACGAACATGCGCTGGTAAACAGTTCATAGTACACACCAGTGGCAGGCCGTCAGGGCCTGCTAAGCCTTCTCTGCTGGCCTAAACAGAATCACAAAGTTTAAATTACATTTTTTTTATAATTCTTTATATATATATATATATATATATATATATATATATATATATATATATATATATATATATATATAAATATATATATATATTGTAATAACGAAATTATAGCTATTATATAATTGTATTGTTTTTCATAAATACACTACATGTATTCTAATTATTTTTCCCTATTAGCTTATTTTCTCATTGCCCAGCTCCTGTGTTGCTCTGTTTTCTGCCTTCTCTTCAGCCTTCAGAAGCCTTCAGCCTGCTGGCTGTGTGGCACGGCGCCACTGCTTGCTAGGGGTCTTCTCATCCAATCACATTTCACTTCTGTTTCTCTATGCAATCGAGAGCTGGTTAAACTATATGGAGAGGCCTGCTAGCAGTATGAAACGTGCGTTTGGCCGCACGGCCCACGCGACCATTAACATGTGCTGTAATTGGTCAGTGGGGCAGCATGACTTCTGTCAACGAAAGACGCTTCTAGGTTCTAGGTAGAAGCTACAAAGAGGGTTACGGAGGGACATGTGCATGTGGTGAGTGAAATGCTGGTTATGTCACTGTTTTTACACCTGCAGTCGTATTTAATCATAAACAAGCCACTGCGCTGTTGCTGCTGCTGGTCGAGCCGGAGCCGGTACTGGGGCCGCGCCTCTCCCCGCGCCAAGGTGCCAGCAGCTGCTGGAGATGTTGTGTGTGCAGTGTCTTAGTCCCGTGGTTTTGTTGGATTAGTTTGTTATAACTAAATGCGACTGGTTGTTGATTTGGACTTAATGACGCAGCAACGGAGTGTTTGCTGTTTGCGCACCAGCCCCCAGAGCCTCATTTTCTGAGAAAAAAAAGAAAGTAAAAAAAAAACGGCACCTTAATTATCTCCGCAACCACATGGTTGTTTAACTTCATTTAAATTGCTACAATACCGTATCCCTTGTGAGAAGAGTTTTAAAGAGGTTTCAAAAAATGTATAAGTAACCGTTAATAAAGCGTCTTTTTTTCTCGTATTAAATCAGGGGTGTCAAACATACGGCCCGCGGGCCGGATCCGGCCCGCCAGGGGGTCCAGTCCGGCCCGCAGGATAATTGTAAAAATGTGAGAAAAAAAAAAAATGCAAAAAAAAATTTAAAAAAAAAAAAAAAACCTCAGTATGGATTTGAACCACTGATCCTCTGATTGTAAGACATGCATGGTAACCATTGAGCCACAGACACAATTAATCACAGTACTGACTTTACTAAAAATATTGCCTAACTGCAAGGGAGTCTGCAGAGGAGAGCCCAGGCAGGTAAACAGTGGGTCTGAATTGTTGGTCTTTATGTTTCTAGTTTATTGAAGAAAGACCTTAAAACAGGGTTTATCATCCAAAAACCTCCAACAATGATTTAAACAGAGAGTAATATTGTCATTATGTATGCGTTATTATGCTGTGATTTTACTGGTACGGCCCACTTGAGGTCAAAATGGGCAGCATGCGGCCCCTTAACTAAAATGAGTTTGACACCCCTGTATTAAATGGTTAAAATAGCTCCCTGTGTGACCTCCCTCCGTGCCCGTAATAGTGCAAAAAAATCGTCCGTATAGCAGAGTGAGCGTATGACAGTCTGTATAAACAGCGCGCCGTGTTCAATACACGCGCGGGTCGGTCTGACTAACTCCCGGGACACTTTTCTTTTCAGTCCGCACCTGATGTGGACTACACGTCACTGAAGGCCTTGGTTGATAAAGCACGGCCCGCCACTGGTACACACACACACAGTACATCTGATGTTCTTGTTCTGAAAACCTTTCTTGAAAAAACGAAACTGAAACATGCACATTGTGTAAACATTGTAAATAGTTCGTTTTTCTATAGTACATGTTTAGTTTGAAAACAAAAACCGTTGTAATATTCATTTGCACACACCCCATGAAGCTTGATCTGTAGTATGAAGTAATTTCTCAGTCATTTATTTACATGCATCTACCATTTTATTCATATATTTCACTGCTTTTGTGAACCTAAGACCTTTGGTAAAGCAATTGCAACCACAAAAAAGTTCGACCACCTGAGTAAAGTTTTGTTTTCACAAGAAATATGAAGAATTGTCAATTCAATTTTTCTGCTTTAGGTTCATATTTTCTCTTTACACTTTTGCCTTATGACAATGGTGCCTCATTATATAGAGAACTGAGATTGTTCTGCAATTTTTGATGTAAAACATGTATCTGATATGCAAGTGCCTTTAAAAAGGTGAATTTAAGAAATTATGTAAAATCGAGAAAATGACCTGTGCATAAAGGGTTAAAGCTGCATTCTCTCTCCTGACCACCAGGGGGCGACTCCTGGTTGTATAGAAGTCAATACAGCATGGCTGCGGTCGAATAGTCCATTTTGGTTAGGAACCTTCCTAACTGAGTGAAATGACCCGGAAGTACCTAAGTGGTCGCCATGATAAGTGCCGGTCGAATTGTCCAAACGCAAAGGAAAGGAGCTTCAATGCTTCCTAATTTAGCTCCTTTAGCATAGGAACCACTGGACCTTCCTTTACGAAAGGAGAGGAGATAATGCCGACCCACAATTCCTTGCGGCGGCAACATTTAAAGTGACGTATCATTCGGCCGTTCACGAGAACAGACGATCATGACCGACACACGCAGATCATGTAAATAACTGTTGCTATAACTTGGAAACACTTTCAATAATCTGTTAAACCTGCTGGCAAACTAAAAACGTTACGTTGCTGAAAAGTGCTGTAAAGTGATCAAACTGACGTATTTTATATTCTATCTGGTGTTGAACTGCAGCTTCAGCCCTCATTCTTTTATTTTATTTGACTTCAGTTACAGAAGCTTTAATGAAAGAGTTAAACTGGACGAGCTCTTCAGTCTGAGTCATGTTTCTGATTATCATCTTTTTAAATCAACTATTTTGTCACATTACAATAAAACATATCAAGTCAACACGAGTTGTGTGATGTTTCATAAACTGTTGTATGCATATTTTTATGATCAGATTATAATCTGCATGTAAATAAACCATAACAACATAAAGGGATATGAGACACACATATATGACACACATCGTTTGTGGGATAACGTATTTCATTCAGCATGTTTGAAACTGAACAAAGAGACAGTTTTAGTAGCTTTGTACGTTGGTTTCACTTTCATATTCCTTCGTTCATTTCTATTCCAACCTCGTTATTAAAGTAATACTATGAACCGGGTTGTTTATGTCGTTATGATGCAACACTGTAAGAAGACGGACGAAGTATATAAACTGCGCTTTTTGTAGTCCTTCTTCAGAACATTGTAGTTTCACCGCTGGCTACAGACTGACGTCACTAACATCGCCTGCCGTCGCGTCATAACTACGTCGCTTAGTGAAAGTGGAGTCGGATTTGCCAAACACCGCGGTTGTCTTCTCCCAACTCCTTATGAATTCTCCTTCCCATCTTTCCTTAACCCTGTGACGTTTTCCACAGAGGTTAAGGAAAAGTGCTTAGGGTTAGACGTTAGGAGGTAATTATTTGACTATTCGACCGCAGCCCATGATGTTTATTTAGTAAATTATGGTCCTACTCTTTAAAAAAGGTGGTGTGGAGGATTTGGCGCCATCAAGGGGTGAGTTCGCAGATCACAACCAAGTGAAACTTCTCCGAATGGAACTATTCTTATTTTCAGGTGATTATACATAAAAGATGTATAAATATTTTATTCCATTTCTACACAATGTTCCTTTAAGGCGAGAAACCCTAATTTTGTTAAAATCTAAAATTCTACATTTTAAAAAGGGAAACAGAAGACATGAGAACGTGGTCATTTCCAGGGAGCATAAAACATTTTTATTTCATTTAAATAAGGAAATATACACATTCTGGGAACATGAAAAAAAATGGAAAGCAGCTTTTTAACACAAGAAGCACAAAGAAGAGAGGAAGTTGATAATAAACGGGGAGAATGATTTCAGTTTGATTCGACATGTCTTGGTGCAAATAAGAACGTCTGTCCTCCTTCAGTCGGTACACGCTTTGCACATTCAGGCACACGTACAGAAAGCTCCACTTCTGAATATACTGGGAGGTATTTACAACGCAGAAAGATCACCTGACCTTCTAAATAATAACACGAAGAAGAAAAGAAGACCTACTTCACACAAAGTGCAGAAAGTTTTTTTTTTTTTAAACTGCTCAACTTCCACCATTTCTTTTGTTTTGCAGCAGCCTTTGACACGCGTTTGTTGGGACTGAGGTGACAAATAATAAATCTCTGAAGAAAAGCCAGTGAAGCTTTAAGCCATCAGTGCAGCACAAAGCACGTTACATAATTACATGTTTAAAAAAAACAACCTTTGCTGTCAAGTTCTATTAAAATTAAAAAGACTTCAGTGCAGGACAGTTTCTACTTAAAGTCCGTTCACCCAAAACTACAAAAACATGTTTTCTCTTTTTTCTATTGGGAAACTTTGACGGCGTATTAAGATCATTGTAGGTTTAAAAAAAAAAAAGGGAGCGTGAAGAGTAAATTTCTCGTAAATGTATCACACACACACACACACACACACACACACACACACACACACACAACAGCGTTTCTTTCTTTTTTATTTATTTTGGGTGAACTGTCCCTTTAAGAGAGCTGTACAGTTTGAATCACAGTCTAAACCTAAATGTCAACACACTGAGGAGAGGAGCAGATGTGGATTTTGCCCGGTTAGCCGCTTCCCTCGTCTTTATGCTAAATTAAGCTAAGCTAAGCAGCTGCCGGCTGAATCCTCATATTTACTGAACAAACATTCAGCTGCTCTTCTCAGCAAGAGAGTCTGAAGTTTCGGCACCACAGACGTCAGAGGTTTCATAATCCGCGTGATTCAGCGATTGTTTAACCCTTTTTAAATGTCACATTATTAGAGGGAGAAGACATTTACATAAATTAACAGAAACAAGCTTTTAAACGAGGTTCGCCTCGGGAAGAAGGACAAAATAAATAAGAAAGTAGACGCTGGCTGCAGAGACATAAGTGAAGGGGTGGAGGAGGTGTGGAGACCCGGAGCCCAGACGGTCTGAGCTAAACATCCACATGAAGCCGTTATGAAACAGCTCTTATTGACAGAGTGTGTGCAGTTCATCCTCAGACTCTCGCTATAGGCTGTGGGCTTCATTTACAAAAGCATTTATATGGTGAAAAGGTGTGCAGATTTAAGGCCTTGCAGCTCAGGTGAAATGTTCTGGTTTCAGGTTTGTAAAATAATCCAGTTGTGTTTTTGTTTATCTGAACTGGCCATGAAAGAACCGACAGCAACGTTCATCCCTTATTATAAATATAATGCAACTACGGAGAAAGTCCAGTTTGAAAAGGAGGTGAAGAGATTGAAATGTCGGTCCTCTTAAAAAAAAAAAGGGCCAGCTTCACTGAATTCACACTGATATTACGCAATCACAACGACCGCCTTGATTACCGGCCGTCATTAGTCATGAAACTAATTTCGACTTCATGCACAATAAACAGTTTCTACTCTACAGATGTGTGTAACAGAAAGGCGCGTGTGTGTGTGTGTGTGTGTGTGTGTGTGTGTGTGTGTGTGTGTGTTCGTTCGTTCCCGGGCCGCTGAGGAGAAACCAGAGTGGGTTGTTTTTATTTATTTTTCCAGAGGGAATCACCTGTCAGCAGGTTGACTGATGTCATCAGATAGAAGCTGCTCTCCTGCAAGAAGGAGGACACAAAAGGTGTGCGTGCAAATGTTTAAATCTACATATTGTGAGTCGGTTGATGCAATAAAAGCATCTGTACAAGATGCGTAAACACTTTATAACACATTTATTACAACACAGTAGTTAACGGAGCACGGGGAGGCGGGGCTTGTAGGAATGAACCCATTGAGAATACATTTTAGTTTAGCCGCAGTGACGATGAAATCATCGCAAATTTTTTTTTAAATAATTTGCAGCCAAATCAAATTGTTTTACAGGATATAATACCTTTGTTTCTTCATAACACTTTATATCAAGGTTTGTTTGTATGAAGGCGATAAAGTAGCCCATGAATATGAGATATAATATTATAGTAAATCACAATCCCTAGTCATAGTGGAGGTCGGTTTATGGCGTTTTGCCGGCTACACTCGTAAGCCACCGTAAAATACAAATTTGCTCCAACGTTTTGGTGGAAACCGGACCAACTGTAGGGTTTTATTTCACTCTCACTGCATCGATAGACGAACCACAATGGACACGTAAAAAAAAAAAAGTAATACGCCAGTCCCAGTAATCACGGAGGTCGTGAGCGTGCCGGTTACCTGAGCAGGGAGGAGTCTGGTTGTCGTAGCGAGAGTCGTTGCTCTGCAGAGCTTCGTCCTCGGTGTCGCTGTCGCTGCTTGTTGCTGCCACCAGGACCGACGGAGACTGATCTACAGACGAGAGGAGACCATCAGACCCGAACAAACATTATTTCAACATCATGAAGCAGTTCAAGGTGGAGGACAAAAGAGGAATAAAATACAGGTTTAGAACCAGCACAGTATTGTCTTCCAGCTTGCACACTTGTGTTTGTCTAATTGATCTAATAATCCAGTTTTTTTTTTTTAAACAATAATGTGCTTTTAATGTTCCTCCACAGATACATTAAAGAGACTATAATTAACATTGGTAAAATCTCTCAAATGTTACCTTGTGATCGTATAACGAGTCATTTAAATTAAATGTTTTACATTTTTGGGGGAAATACTTTTATTTGAGGATAACAAATTCCCCTCTTATGTCTGTCCACTTGATTTAAGGCATCAGCCAGCACACGGTTGCTCTATTTCTTGAGCCACCATAGAAAACTCCAGGTGGTTACTGGTCCCACAGATGAAATAGTTCAGAACGCAATGGCCCAGGAAAACCGCAAAATGCTGTTTTTAAAACTAACGTGTTAGTTAGAGAGCTTCTGAAGTGCTGTTAGGTTTTTCTTAGCATTTAATAGATCAGGCTAGCTGTTTCCAATCGTTGTGCTAAGCTAACCGTCTGCTTCTCCATCATTGCTGCACATGCTACACAAAATCACATCCTTTTTCTTTTTACTTTTAGTTCATACGGCAGCTGCCCTGACAAAGTACGTACTGTTGCTTAATGAGTTCCAGTGCAAACGGATGGTTGTATAGTCTCTGAGCTTCACAAGCATCTACAGAGGAGCAATGGGATTAAATATTTTACCTTTCAAGAAATTTCATGACATTACATTCTGAAAATCTGAAGACATCCACCAGGGGGCGACTCCTCTGGTTGTATAGAAGTATATAGAAAATGACTACTTAATTCCCTCAGTAAACATTGTAAACCTGAGTTTATGTCTCAATCTCTAGTTTCAAGTCTTCTTCAATACAGAATGATGTTCATTTAGTAAATTATGGTCATTTAGAGTCAGACAGACCATAAAGCAGGGGATGCTTTAGGGCGGGGCTACAAGGTGATTGACAGGTTGCCAAGTCTATGGACTGGATGCAGCAGGACATCCTGGTATTTTTGGCACACTGCATTTCAAATATGATGCCTGACTTCTGGACGTACTAAATATATATTTTACAATAAATAGTGCGTTAGCGTCGTTATCAGAACACACAGCAGACCTTCGTTTGACTGTGACGGAGGTCCGTCCAGCAGGGAATGATGGGAGTTCACCGAGCTCTCAGACTCACGATCCAACATAGCCGCCCTGCAGGTACAGAGAGAAGGAAGAGTCTTTGTGAGAGGCAGAGCAGGACGAGAGATAAGAAGAGTGTGTGTGACGAGTCTCTCCGACACACACCCGAGGGCCCGACTGCCACAGCTCTTCCCGCCAGTCATGTAGCTCGGGCCCCCCACGGAGAAGATGTCGTCCCGGGGTCCCGAGGACCCGAACAGCTGCTGCTCCACCGAGTACTGTTGCTGCTGCTTGGAGGTGGCGGCCTGCTGCTCCGACGAGGAGCTGCAGAGGGACACGAGGGGCCCCTGGGTGCCGTCCGCCTTCAGCACTCCTGGAGCAGAGATGGGAAAACAGGAGTCCTGATTTGTTTTTAAAGTTCCGAATTTGTTTTGACTCGTGGACTCATGGAAGTCCATCTAAACCAACGTTATGAATAGTTTTGAATTATCAATTAGATTTGAATTGTCATTTTTATATTAGTTAAGAGTGTGTTTGCTTGTTTTGGTTTTACAGTGTTTTTTTGTGAGAAGGAAAAAAGTCTTCTTTCGCTACCACTCAGAAGAAAACTTTTGCATTTTTATCTACTTCTATAGCTAAAATATTTTTTTTGTTGTTTGATACTACAAGACCAGACGGCATGTATACAACATTTTTTAATTGTCTCTCGGTGTGTATAAAAAAAAAAAAAAGAAAGAAAAGAAAATCATACATATTCTTTAACGGTAATTTCTTTGGCTGCTTATTTTGGTTTTAGTTTACAATAATAACACAACGGAAACAAAAAAACGAGCTGCGATAGACTATCTTGAATTGATGACTTCAACACTATTTGAGTGAGGTACTTCGTATTATCAAAGATGCTCTTTACATTACATTTAACTGAAGAAGACTCGTTAAAGCTCCACCAAAGGTTTGAAATGATTCACACTTCCTGTCTCCTAATCTGATAGTTGTGATTCAATAGTTCCACATAAGTTTATCCCAACACAACAAACAACTATGGAACAGTTGATGATGAGAAGGAGCGATAAGTCATCTGAAGGTTGGGATGCTTCCAGAAACCCGGTATTAAAATAATTAAAGATTGTAGGATTGATAAACCCCAAAATAGCTGGTGTTTTTTATTCATACTTTTTAATGTTTTGATGACATTTATCATCCATGCAGCTCGTATCTGCTCCGTCTGTCGGGTTGAGCTCCTGACCAATAGCATTGATTTATGAAAAAAAACAAAAAAAAGACAACGTACGGTGAAACAAGGCTTCTCAGTGTGGATGAGGAAGACAACCACTGACCCTCTGCAGCTCGCAGTCCGTCTGTGAGATGCAGGCTGAGCTCTGTGGCCACGTCCGCTCCTCTCAGGTCCTTCTCCATCTCCTCTGGACTCCTCCTCTTCATCATCAGGGAGCTGCTGCTGCTGCTGTCGTCCAGGACAGGAGACAGAGATTTCCTGGCTGCACACAGAAAGTAGAAAAAAGATTGGAGGCACATATGTAATTATCTTAAATCTATAGAGCTCAATAACTGGAGGATCACGTCAGGTATGGAGCTACAGAAGGAACCAATACTGTCCTTCAATTCTGCTCCAACAGAGAAATAAAACATGTCACATTGGAACAGGAGATCAGATCAATAACAGTGTTTCAGTTGTAAAAGTACAGCACGAAAAGCAACATTTATTTATATTTTGATTACTTAAGGAGGTCATAGTAGTACATGTCGTACTACCTGTCGTCATATTACCTGCCGTTTTACTACATACCGTGATACTATTTGTACTATCTGCCGCCATACTACTTGTCTTACTTTCTGTTGTACTACCTGCAGTTATACTACCTTCTGTTGTACTACCTTCTGTTGTACTACCTGCAGTTATACTACCTGCAGTTATACTACCTGCAGTTATACTACCTGCAGTTATACTACCTGCAGTTATACTACCTGCAGTTATACTACCTTCTGTTGTACTACCTTCTGTTGTACTACCTTCTGTTGTACTACCTTCTGTTGTACTACCTTCTGTTGTACTACCTTCTGTTGTACTACCTTCTGTTGTACTTCTTTCCCCTTCTACTTCTTAACGTCTCACTACTTATTGTCGTACTTGACTTTGTACTACTTAACGCCTGCCACCGTACTACTTGCCGTACTACTTAAATCTAGGAAGCACAACTTTCTGTTGTCGTACTCTGAATGTCCAGTTTGTGTTCTAAAAGTAACACTGGAACTCTCTTGACTCTGCAGCTTTAAAAGTAGCCTCACACCATCATCAACAGTCCTCACCAGGGCGGCAGGGTCTGGACCGAGCTACAGATGCTCTCCCCAGCAGGTCCAGCTCGACGGCCTTACGACAAGCGGACAGCTCTGAGTCGTCGTGGTGGGAGGGAACCTCCTCCGCACCGTAGCCCCCTGACGGGCCGGGCCTGGGCTCTCCGACCCCCTGAGCCTCCAGCACTTGACTCTTGGCATCGGACATTTTGCTGCGGACCTCGGCCATCTGAGCCTTGAGGCGGATCAGTACCCCCGAGTCTGGAGCCGAGCGCCGCACCGCCTGAGGCCGCCGCTCTCGGTCCTTCCTGGAGTGAGGATGAGCTGGACGAAGAAAGAGAAACGGGAACGAGAAATGAGAGCAGCAGGAGAAAATAAATCCTCTAAACTTGATCACGATGCATCACATTACTGCTCATGGCGACTTTTTTATCTGTTAATACAAGCAGTCGAAATACATCTGAACTCTTTTTATCTAAAGTATATAATGTAAAAAGCTCCATCTTTTCAATACCAGTAACTGAAAGGAAATAAAAAAGAAAGGAAAGGTGTGGAGAGGAAGAGGAAAAAAGAGGAAATGAAAGGAAATAAAATAAAAAGGAGATTAGTGAAAGAGCAGAAGAGGATATTAAATGAAAGCAGAAGAAAGGAAAGGAAAAGAGAAGATGAGGAAAAGAGAGAAGAGGATGAGGAGAGGAATAGGAAAGAAGAGAAAATGAAAGGAGAAGAAATAAAAAACAATAAAATAAAAGGAGATTAAAGGAAGAGGAGAAGAGATTAAATGAAAGCAGAGGAAAGGAAAAGATAAGATGAGGAGAGGAGAAGTATAATAATAAATAAAAAGAAGAGAAAAGAGGAAATGAGATGAGAGAAAGGATGTTAAATGAAAGGAAATTAAGAGAAAAAGGAGGAGAGAAAGAGAAAAGAACAGAGGAAACGAGATGAGGAGATTAAATGAAAAGGAGAGGAAAGGAAAAGAGGAGAAAAATAGGAGAGAAGAGAAATAGGAGAAGAAGAGGAAAGAAGAGAACAGAGGAAAAGGAAGGAGAGGAAATATAATACAATAAAATAAAAAGGAGATTAAGGAAAGAGGAGATTAAATGAAAGCATAGTAAAGGAAAAGAAGAGAGAAGAGGTGAAATAAAGGAGAGGTGTGGAGGGGAGAGGAAGTTAAAAGGAAATTAAAATAAAGGAGAGCAGAGAAATGAGATCCGGACCTTGGCTGTGCAGCAGAGAAACCGGAGGTCGAGGCTGGAGGCCCCACAGAGACTCCACGCTGCGCCGCTCCTTAAGGTCCAGCAGCTGGATCAAGATCACCGGGTCGATCTCCAGGAGGCTGCTGCCGCTTCCTGGACCCACGGCGCTGCACGCCGCCGCTCCGCTGCTACGAGCGGCGACGCTGCGATGTAAAGAACGCACGGCGGAGCTGGATCCTCCTGCATGAAGAGGAGCGTTTACTAGGTTTACATTCTGTATGGCTTCAGGGTTATGACTCGTAATAAGTGGAGACCCCCAGATCGGCACCAGGTATTTAACCCACAGGCTTTATAAGATGGCTTTATAGGGCTCTATTGTTTTAATAGCAGCAAAGCAAAACTTCATGATAACCCCATGGTGACTCCATCTGTGCTTTTATAAATAATAGAATAAAGAACATTGCAATCACTTTCAAGTAAATCAGATTGCTCCATCAGACAATAAAAAAGTGTTATCACTTTGTTAGAAAAAAGAAAATAAAGTTATATCCGTACAAAAAATAACTAATATTTAGTTACTACTAAATGGCTTATTGTGGAAAACAATAAGCTATTTTTTTGCGAAAACAAAACAGAATGAGTGCAGATATGTGAGCATCAGTATTAGTGGCTGCAATGAGCTGCTTTCCTCTACAAATCTTTTAAAACGGGGTTGTAGATTTGACAAGGCTCTCAATTCATGCTCAATGTTGAGAGACGCAACAGCAGAAAAGACGACCTCACGGAGGGAGAGCACATAAAGATCGGCTTTTGACAAAATGCCAAGAATCGGCGAGTCGCGCAAGCGTAACCTATTAACGCCGTACGGTGAACATTTAAAATAAAAGAAAAGAAAAAAAAAAAAAAAAGCATTTCCTCTTGCGCCCCACCTGTAATAAATACCGCCCCAGTTGGATAAATACTGACTTAAAGGAAACATGGTGTTCATTTATTTTAATGACGACCACAAAGTGTGCAGGCTTTGTCACTGCAGTGTGTTTTTCTGGCTTTTGGAGGAATATTTCCAGAGCCTCTCGATATGCGAAGTCAGAAACGTCATTTATGGAGCTCCAGGCTGCAGCCTGTTGGATGTTTGACTTGACCTGCAAATACATGAACTGTTATGCTTTAAAAGTGATAGCTGATAGCTTAAAATACTGATAGCTTAAAGCAGCAAATCCCATTGTGAAAAGCACGCAACATATTTTTCGCCGCTATTTTTCTCTGTCTCTCTCTCTCATGGTCGCGTTGTAACGCGACCATGAGAGACATAAATGACATGCTGTCGTGTAGATACGGTCAATAACATACGGCCGTTTAGTTTGTTGAATAACAGAAGACGTAGACCTGTTCTATAGGAAATTACTCTGCCAGCCATTATATTGCAGGCTCAGACGCTCAACAATTAAAAATTATTTGCGGCAACTAAATAATATTTTTTTGGACCAATTAAGTGAAATTGGACATTTTCCCATGGCACACTGGTCCCTGTTGATTATGCCCTCAGTAAACATTGTGTTGGAGTGCAGAAAGCTCAGCTGAATGTGTGTAGATGATTTCCACAATGTGGATGAGACCGAATCCTCTCGTGAGATTTCAGCACGAGACTTCACTACATTTCATTTAGCTGATGCTTTTATCCAAAGCGACTTACAATAAGTGCATTCAACCATGAGTACAAACTCAGAAAATCAAGAATCAAGAAACTACAAAGTGCTGTCAGTAAGTGCCATTTAAGTGCTACTAAAGTGCTACTACGGTAGGGCTGGGCGGTATGGCCAAAAATTCATATCACGGTATTTCTGGCGGTTTCACGGTATAACACATTATTTTTTCCCCCGAATAAACACATTCATTTATTGACGCCGAAAAGGACCGGCGCCGTTGTTATTCACCACTCAAACCATGAGTCAAGCTCTATCCCTGAGACGCAAGTAGCTCCGTCCGCTGCGCCAAAGTGCGGCCACCGGTATGACGGTATATGAAAAATTCATACTGTATGGAAATCTGAAAACAGTATACCGCACAGCCCTATACTACGGTGCTACCTTCCTTATTCAAGGTGTAGTCAGACATTTTATTTCTCTGGAGGGTTCTTTCCTTAATGTTCTCAGACACCTAGTAACAATCTGAGCCGGACAGCGGCAACAACAAGCTCTTTAAGTGGATGTACGTTGACGGTGAGGAAACAGTAGTAGTGACAAGAACCACAGTGCGGTGGGAATTAGTCGCAATTCATAAATGTGTTTGTACCGAATGATGGCAAAAATGCAAAATAATGAAAAGTCCAATTGGGCTGAAAACGAAAGTAGCAGGGAAAAGAAGTACGGCGTGATAGATAGATAGATAGATAGATAGAAGCTTTAAATCAAATGTGGATAATAAATGGCCATATGGCGTTTCTGCAGAGGACATTTTTGCTCAGGTTCAGTCGCTGCCGCGGTTTTACATTTTGGGTTGCGTGCCGGCGTTCGGTGAGTAGGACCATCAAGGAAAGTCAGGGAACACAACTTATGTCACTCAAGTTCTTGAGGTTATGTGGATGAAAAGTTAAAACTTTCTACCAAGTGTCACTGAATTCTGATGACAAATATCCGCTAACAAACGGAGACAGGTCTCCTCTGACCTCCTGACACAAAAGGGGTTAAAATTATCAACTGTTGTGTAATAATTCATATTTGTTTATGAATTATACCTGCTGCTCCAACCATGTCATCAGGAAGCTCTCCTTCTTCCGTCTCCAGGTTCCCAATAAATTCGACATCATTCTCTCCAGACCTGTGCAAATATAAAAAAACAAAAAAAAACACTGACATTTGTATTCTTTAAGTCTGTATATTGTTTGGAAAATAATCAAAAAGAGCCACGACAAAGTTTAAGTTCTTTAAGAGAAGGCGGGACATTGTACTCACATTGTCTCCTCGTCGATGTCGTTCTCCTCCGTGTTGCTGGTCGCCGTGGAGCTCCCCGAGGTGCTGCTGCCGTCCAGCGGGTTCACCTCCTCCTCCGTCAGACAGTCCACCTCCAGGTCCCCGTCTGACAGCTCCTGAACAACACAGCGGCACCGTGATCACACTACGGTCTTGTGGTGGAGATTTCTTTTTGAGGGACGTTTAAATGTGGCAAACCGGTCGGGGTGAGGGTCACATCAAACCAAGACAAAAACAATTATTAAGTACAATAAGTGGACGCTGTGTTTAGTGTGTGAACGGCATCCCAAGGACTTGACTACGTTCCGTTAAAGCGACAAAGAGTTCTGTGAAACCGCTGTCAGTATATTCCGTCCTCACATTGGAGTCATCCTGCTGCGTCCTCTCTTCTTCTTCATGGCCTTTCTTAGCGTTGGTCAAAGCGGTCTGGATGTCGTCATCGCTCTTCACCGAGCGGAGGTCTCTTTCAGAGGCGGTGGTTCCCACGGCGTGCCTCACGTCGGGGGGGGAGGAGCTGCGCGACGTCTGACGGCGAAACAGCTCGATGGCCAACCTCTGAAATAACAACATTAAATAAAACAGACATATTCTTTCTGTTGATCCCTTTGAAGGTCGGAAACACACACACACACACACACACACACACACACACACACACACACACACACACACACACACACACACACACCTCTTTGAGGTTGTTGATCTGCTGGATGTAGCCACTCTGGGTCGACTCCAGCTGGCTGATGTACCAGTACTGATCCCTGCACTTCTGGAAGAAGGTGGGAGATCGAACCTGGTAGCTGTGCGGCACAAACACGAAAACACCTCCGTTGACCTTCGACAACACAACTGCTCTGCTTGTTTCTATACAACCAGCATGATCGACACAGAGCTGTGTGTGTGTGTGTGTGTGTGTGTGTGTGTGTGTGTCCCACCGGAGGACCAGCGTGTCTGTCTGCATGTTCAGGTAGCCCTCGCTGGCCAGAAGGTCCAGCCTGAAGAAGCGGTTGTAGCCCCAGCATTCACCGACCTCAAAGTCGGAGGCGAACTCCCGGATGATGTTCTTGGTTGGGTCGCTGGATGCCTGATGGACCATCTCCACGCGGTACTCGTACCTACACGACCAGGACAACATTACTGCACACAAACAAACCTCTTATCCTTTAACTTGGCAATAATTAACCTTGTTATGATCACAACTGCTCGGTGGGAGGAGAAGTCCTTGAGCCAACGTCATCAATCTCTTATTTCCATCAAAAAAGAAAGAAAAAGGAAATGATTCATACTTTGATGTTTCAGGAAGTCCAGCAGACAGTTCCAAGAACACGGACAGGTAGTTTCCACGGACCACACCGTTACCGTCCTGAAGAAACACACAAAGAGTTACTAACTCTGAGACACATGCACTTGTTTTTGGATAGCTTAGAACCGGTTATATTATTTATTACATTTCCATAAATGTTGGTTGATATTGGCCACGATAACTGAACGATATTCAATGACACAACGCCTGTTGTGAATAATGCGCTATATTCCATTCTCTTTCTCTGTACAACACTGCATTGTTGTAGCGTATAAAAAAAAAAAAAGATTCATGCTAGCATACGTGCAGTGGTGTATAGTAACGAAGTAGAAATACTTCGTTACTATACTTAAGTAGTTTTTTGGATATCTGTACTCTACTATTTATATTTCTGTTGACTTTTACTTCACTACATTTTGCAAAGAAAACTAGTACTTTTACTCCGATACATTTCACCTGTCGCTACAAAAATCACATCTATCTTTAGAGAAATTAATCATGAGACCAACATCCGGTACTGTGGTGGAACACAGACTCCACGCAAGCAGGTTTGGAGAATCACAATATTATGCATTTGCCCTCTACATCCTCTAGTCCAGCGGTCCCAAACCTGTTTTGCGCTACGGACCAGTTACGTGTAAAACAGTATTTTCACGGACCGGGTCCCATCTCGGGGCGACGGGAGACAACGACACCCGACGTGTGTTCGTTATGTCCAGTCTACTCCTTAACTTATAACCCGCTGCACAGAGACAGGATGTTGAAATGGAAGCAGGTTTTCGTGCTTTTTTGGCGATCTCAGGATACTTTGCCTTGGTTTTAATCCATAACACCGGCAGAGTTGAAACAAACTTAAGTTTCATTTTTGGGGTAATGCATACACGCAACCTCCTGACATGTGTCAAGATGTTCCGTCTGAGGTTCCGCACAGACGGATGTATTTTCTCCATTCATTCTTTCTGTGCGGCCCAGTACCAAGGGCCCCACGGACCGGTACCGGGCGGATTGAGCATACTTATAACGCACTGTTACAACTCCTTCATAGTGTCATATTGCTTTTTGGAGAATTATGATGATAAGTTCATAGTAGATGCAAAAGTATACTTAGGTACAATATATTATGTCTAACCCAATACTTTAATTTTATATCGTGCCTTTCTAAGTACTCAAAGACGCTTAAATATGGATTGAAGAAGAATATTCCGTGAGATAAAAAAAAAAAAAGAGATAGATAGATAGAGATATATATAGAGAGAGATAGAGCGATAGAGAGAGAGAGATAAAATATAAAGATGACCGTCAATGTGGCAAGACTGAACAAGTGCAGTTAGTACCACTTGATTGATCTCAACATGCCTTTGTGTAAAATAGCACTTATACTTATGATAGATATTTATATTTGTGTCTTTCTCAGCTTTCTTTTGGACAGTAATTTCTTATAATCATTATTTTTCTTATCGTCAGTAGAGGACGTTCAATATCGCCGTGGTCTACATCCGTGGAAGAGATACTCACAGGATAGACTTTGAGTCTCCAGCAGAGGCCGGATATCTGTAAAGGAGGGCTGTAGACCGGGTCAGCCCGCTGCCTCAGGGTGCTAAAAAACAGCAACACAAAAACACACGCATATCAAACACACACATAAAATCAAACCTTGTGGACTCCACGTGCATTCATCCGAGCGGTGCGCTCGAGGTCCTCCAGGTTTAAGTCTCAGCTTTCAAGAGGACAAAGCTCTTGAAATGCATTCAGCGGTGGGAGGAACTGCGTCAAAGCTCTCCTCATCCTCTTTGTCAACAACCACTTTCTCATCTGTTATCTTCCCTCATGGTGATGTACTTTGTTCATTTCAGAAACACATATTTGAACACTACTCTGTGGCAAACCAGTGGTATCAAGTACCAGTAAAGTCTGTAGTAGTAGTAGTAGTAGTAGTAGTAGTAGAGGCTACTGAGACATTTTTCCATTTGAATGGTTTCTGTATAGCTCAAATGTATGCAGAAGTAGGATTAGAAAAACATACAGAATTACAACAACAGTAGTTACTAATTATATCTCAGGTACCCTAAAGGTGGGAGCATGCTCGAAACCAGCTGGTTCGTACCAGGCGGCAACCCCCGGTCAGAAAAGTGAAGTCTATGCTTCATGTGTTAAAGCTGCATACTCTCTACTGACCACCAGGGGCTGACTCCTCTGGTTGTATAGAAGTCTATAGATAACTCTTTTTCTCTCTTGATTTATGACCTCAGTAAACATTGTAAACATGAGTTTATGTCTCAATCTCTAGTTTCAAGTCTTCTTCAATACAGCATGATGTTCATTTAGTAAATGATGGTCATTTAGAGTCAAACAGACCATAACGCAGGGGATGCTTTAGGCCGGGGCTACAAGGTGATTGACAGGTTACTACCAGAGATGTATACGCGTCTCTACGTCACTCCTCCGCCGTCCAAATTTGGTCACTTCCTGTTCACACGGCAAATACGCCAAATTCATGGCTTCACAACGGGAGTCCACAAATCAGCGGGCGATGTGACTACGTCCACTTTTTATAGAAAGTCTATGGTTCGTATGAATGTTTCATCTGTGGCAGCAAAATAAAATCCTGTTTCTAGACTATTTACTAAAACTGACACAGCTGAAGAAACCATTAACAGCACTGAGGTCTTTCTTAAAAACAAACAAAGAGAGAATTTACCTGAAGTTGACCAGAACAAAAGTGCTGGAGTCGTAGGCAGGAACCAGCTCACTGGAAGCACACAGAACAAGATTCATTCCTCACACTGAAGAAAGATTTACTGACACGGTCGGTCGACTCTCTTCTGCATCATCAGTCACATCAAAATGCATTAAACGCAACCGAATAATAATAGTCGAAGCAGCATCCTTTATATACAATAATGATGAATCTGTTGATCATAATCATCATTTAATTCATCAAGAAGAAATGCCAAACATTCTCTGTTTCCTTCTTTTTAAATGTGAGTATTTGCTGCTTGTAGTTCCTGTACGTAAATATCTTTGGGACTAAATGAGCATTTTCAATGGGCAACATCAATCAAAGAGGTCCAGTTACTAAGTTACTATTTCCTCCCAGCAAAGGTCCGAACCGCATAATGTCTAAATTGCATCCTATAGCTTACTACTACGAATATCAAATAAAATCTGAAATGTATATTTTTAAATAATTTCAACAATATTTATTGTCATTTTGGACTACAATCAAGGGCAATATTTCAAGTTAAAGAAAACAAGACAGAATCTTCTGAATAAAATAAATAAAGAGCCTTTTCCATTTATTCCTGGATATTTGAGGATGTCGACTTGGGCTTTACGAAACACAGATCGATGTTTTTTTTCTTCTTTTTTTTCTGGCATTTTGTAGACAAAACAAACTAATGTCATAATTTATTATTAAATCGAGAAAATAAATGGACAACGAACATAATCGTTAGATGCCCTTGAACTGTGACTTGATTTGGACCACAGGCCACCATCTAAATGAACACTTAAATAATAAAATAAAAACCGCCAACGATTGACTCGACAGTGACATATTGTTCCGCTGCTGTCGGACTTCTAACGTGAACTTTCCTGCAGGTGAGCCGGTTACCTGGTGAAGTCCGGAGGCACCGGCGTGGTGACGAAGGACTGCATGGGTTTGCGATGGACCTGCTGGAACATGAGCAGGATCTCTGGACTCTTGGCGATCAGCTCACTCTTACTGCAGGAGTGAAGCTGAGACAAACAAAACCAAACAATCATCATCCTGTTGTGGCTAAAACTGATTCTGAAATTCACTCATTCAATACGAAACCTGCTGATCATCCTTTAATTTTTACAAAACTGGTTTTTTTTTTTTTATATATATATATATATATATATATATATATATATATATATATATATATATATATATATATATATATATATATATATATATATATATATATATATATATATATATATATATATATATAAAAAAAAAAAAAAAAAAAACTGGTTGTGTTTTATATATATATATATATATATATATATATATATAAAACACAACCAGTTTTTTTTTTTTTTTTTTATATATATATATATATATATATATATATATATATATATATATATATATAAAACACAACCAGTTTTTTTTTTTTTTTTTTATATATATATATATATATATATATATATATATATATATATATATATATATATATATATATATATATATATATATATATATATATATATATGTTTTTTTTTTTATATATATATGTTTTTTATATATATATATATATATATATATATATATATATATATATATATATATATATATATATATATATATATATATATATATATATATATATATATATATAAAACACAACCAGTTTTTTTTTTTTTTTTTTATATATATATATATATATATATATATATATATATATATATATATATATATATATATATATATATATAAAAAACATATATAAAAAACATATATTTTTATATATATATAAAAAACACAACCAGTTTTGTCCACCAGTAATTTGGTTGTAAAAATAGTTACAACACAGTCGTTTCACTATTTCACCTTATAATTTATAACACTGTAACACAACACACCTCATAGTGTTGAATCACAAAAAAAAAAAAACATGCAGTCCATCTAAATGAGTGGAGGCTCGGAGTTGCAGCAGAACACCAACCTGATGCTCCACCTCCTGCAGGAGAGACTCCAGCAGCTCTGTCTCCTGGGTCAAGGACGTCTTCTGGCCTGGTGGGGAGGAACACATTTCTATTTTCAGTGAGTGCTGGCGCTGAATGTCAGGCTTGATGGCGGCTGTGTGCAGGTTGTGGGCGCTGAGTGCACGCATCCACTCAGTCCAGATAAATATTTCAGTGGCGTTTTCCCCCCGAAGCTATAAAAGGTTCCTCTTCCGGCTTTCAGCGGGGTCTGCATGTTTTGTTGGGTTAAGGTCTCAACCTTTAGACGTATTGTCGTGTCAGTTGAGGCGTCTTTTCAGACATGGAAAACATTGCTGGCATCACAAAGGTATTAAAGGGGAAGGTGTTTTGTCAATCTGAAAAAGGTTTTATATTAATGTCCTTAATGGCTTCATTCACACATGACTGGGGTTGTAAAGGTCGGTTTTTAAAAGGTCCTTCTCCATAGTCAGTATTTTACTACAGTAGGAGAACCAGTAAGGGACCGAAGCAAAGCTCTACTGTTGACGTATTTTAGACACTGAAAATAATCTATATCAGTTTAAGTGAACGATATATTTAGAATACTTTCCTCTCCTTACAGCCTTTTCTGATAAGAAACCCAAGATGTTATCTTTGCTCTCTTTAAACCCACCAGACTCCATTAAGAAAAACAGTCATTTTACCTCACAGAACACAGGAGCTGCTGGTCTTCTGTGACTTTGGGGTTTTAAAGCGTTAGTTTGGATTCACACAATGAAGTCACACAATAACAGAAACTAACTAGAAAATTTCGCAAGAAATTTTGAAAGTGTGGCTACTGCCGTAAGACGTTGCAATATATACATTACCGGTAGTGAGATGTGTTATTGAGGTACAAAATATATATATATATATATATATATATATATTTATATATTAAGTATTTAATACAAAAATCCTCATTTGAGCTTTATGTTAAAATAGTTAATTCATGGGGCTTTTATTTTGAAAGGGAAGACAGAAAGACACAGGTAGACAGACAGGAGGCGTTACAATGCCTTTGACTGAATATCTCCAAGTCATGTGTGAGTTAATAATGTGAACGTGAGCGTCAGTGGAGCTGTTAATCCTGATTCAAAGTGACACACACACACACACAGTGACACAAAGCTAACTTCATGCTAGCAATCAAATTCACCTGTCTCTCCACTATGTTCACGTGACCGTAATTACACACACGCGCGCGCGCGCGCACACGCACACACACACACACACGTGCGCACTTAGACACACAGTCAGGATATCAGCTGACCAACTGTCAGTTCCTCCTGCGTGTGTGTCACTGGTTGTCGTGGTGACAGCCTTGATTGGCTAACTGGAAGCAGCTGTGTCACTGCGAGGGAGACTGGACTGTGGATTTAATGAAAAAACAAACTTTCAAACTATTGTATTTGACAACCGTGGATCCCATCGCGAAAATAACGTAGTCATGAGAAGCACAAGACTTCTGAGAACGTTTCCGTCTACTTAAATATTTGTAAGGTTTTAGAAATGAGATCGTAACTTCAGTTTATAAAGTGCTCACGTTTCCGTCATGAGAGAAAATTGTGGTCCGATTTAACATGGAGGTTGATGGAGCAGTTGGCCGGACTTCATGTCGCTTTCAGGCTTGCTGACAAAACAGTATTCGTTTGTTGGATTCCACGACGCATGTGTACCACAAGCACAATATTTCCTACGTTTTCATATATAAATTATGCCTCAAAAGGTAAATATTGTGGAGTGAATGGCAAAATACAAATATTTTTTCTGCAAGAGTCTGAAGGTCCTCCGTGCTCTAGCGATGACATCACCACTCTAACCTGTGCCATACACACCCATTGTAATCTTTGAAATGGTCCCAAAATGTTCCTAAACTTGAACAATAATTACATGAAAACTGTGCTAGATATCAACAAATGCCCAATTGGGCAAATAAACTGCAGACTTTTGTCAACGTTTTAATCTTTAAATCATTTCTCTACGTTAAATTATGGTGAGTCACTATGGGCACAAAGATGAGTGTTTTTTTATCTCTTCACGCTGAAACCCCATTCAAGTCAATGGGATAAATTCTCGAATTGTTTTGCATTTTTCGGGAAAACGGCCGGTCGAATCTCTTAGAAAAGTCATAGCACACGATTCCTGATCAGGCCGCACGTTTTGATGTATGTTTGACGCATGTGCTGGCAACATCGCGGGAGGAGATACGCGCCAAAGTTTTGTGGGACTATGATTATTATTAAGCCCGCAGGAGAACATGAAGTGTGCTTGCTGCAGGGGTCTATGACCCCTGCAGCTGAAGCCACACTTAACTAACCGATTGAGGCAGCGGAACACCAGCACCTCACGTGTTCTGAGGGGTAAAATGTAAGTTTTGTCAATGGAGTCCGGGGGCTTTGAAGAGAACATAGATAACATCTTATGAACAAATAAAAAATATCCTAATATATATATAAAAATAAATAATACTTCTACTGAAGTAACATATTTAATGCAGGAACTTGACAGACTTGAGAGATTTGTTTTATTGTTACTTTTACTGAAGTAAAGGATCTGATTACCGTTTATTTAAATCTTATTTACTATGTGTCTCTGCTGCTCTAATCCTGCAATTTCCCCACTGCGGAACTAATAAAGGATTATTTTATTTTATCTTGATTTTCTCCTTGATTCAAAGTCTAATATTGTAAGTCAACTGTGCTTCTCTTTCAGGTTAAGTTCAATTCTGGTTAACTTAACCCTTCGTCCACTGAGCCCGCGGTTTCGCGTGGTGACACTTGAAACTTTTCTCTAAGTTTCTAAAATATTCACAGCACCCCGATAATACATCGCAAAAATATAATTTTACGTCTGGCGGAAAGAGACGGCTTCCTGCTTCCGGGTGCCTGCCCAGGCAGAGCCCAGCATAATTTTAACATCATCAAGCAAGCGAAAGGGCAGCAGTGTGTCATCTGACGCTGGAAAAAAAAATAAAAAATCCTTCTCTGTGATTAGTTGAGTCATATGTCCGTCGCCATTTCGTGAACTAAACAACCAATGTACACTCAGGAAAATCTCAAAAGGACAACCCACTTGTACAGCATGTTCACACTACAGTTTACAATCAACATCATGACGACAAAGAGATTCAACACGGAGGAATGATTCTGGAGAGCAGCGAGGAGGAGGACGACGCGTCGTCAGAGCTCGAAGGCTTTAGTTCTTCTGAGGAAGATGGGTAAGTGTAGTTACTAAACTTTGTTACGTGTCTGTAAGGCTGCATGGTGCAAACTAGTAATGTGTACAAACTAGTAATGTGTACAAACTAGTAATGTGTACAAACTAGTAATGTGTACACTGTGCACGAGAGCACGAGAGCCAGCCACGCGGTGCACACTGCTTCTCACGTTACTAACTTACGTCATGATCTGAGTAATGCTTATACACAGTCTGCTTTGTACAACACTCTGCTTCACGTTACTACCACTAATATTTATACATCCAATGCGGAGCACTATGCTAAAATTACTACCACAGTCATGATCTGAATAATATTTGCACATCCAATGCGGAGCATTCTGCTCAATCGTTACGTCATCTTTCTTTCAACTGACTAGTATTGATTTATTTTACAGAGAGGAGCACCAGCCGCCCCGACCAGCCTGGCCAGCAAAGAGGCAGCGCGTTGACCGACGACTAAAAACACCATCTCCAGCAAACAGGGCGCGTGCTGCCCGGCGCCTGCTTTCACCTCAGGCCAGATCAAGAAAGACAGCAGCACGTGCACCGCCTGCACCTACGCTGTCCTGGAGGACGGATGAAGACCCAGACACTGCTCCCCCCGTCATCAAGTTCCAGCCAGCCCGGACACCAGGTCCACATGTCAGTGCCACAGCAACACCCATTGAACTCTTCAAACTGTTCTTCCAACTAAGTCCACGGTGGGTCGCAGGGTTTGCGAGCTTTGCAGCATGAAGAAAGTGAGAAAAGACACGGCGTGGAAGTGCGAGGCGTGTAACGTTCCCCTCTGCCTGCAGCTGAACACTAACTGTTTCCATGACTGGCATGCCATGGCATGAGGATATGCCATTGAAGCATATATACTTGTATATTGTAAATGGTCTAGTCTTTGTTCTGTTTTATATTTCTGAATATATATTCTGTACATATTTTCATTTTTTTTTATAATACATATTTTTATTTAAAAAAAAATTGTTGTGATGGTCATTTTTCATTTGCACACACTCCCTGAAGCTTTATCTGCACTATGAAGTCATTTCTCAGTCCCATTTTTATCATTTTGGTGAAAGCTGTGAAAGACCATATTTCTACTCAAAAAACGATAATAAAAACTTTAGTTTTAGACATTTATTTACATGTATCTAACATTTTATTCATATATTTCACTGCTTTTGTGAACCTAAAACCTTTGGTAAACCAATTGCCATCACCTAAA
Source organism: Myoxocephalus aenaeus (assembly GCA_038501785.1). NCBI lineage: Eukaryota > Metazoa > Chordata > Actinopteri > Perciformes > Cottidae > Myoxocephalus > Myoxocephalus aenaeus. Next base: position 3,569,346 of record JBAMJR010000144.1, on the reverse strand, counting down.
CAGAGTCACCACCTGAGTAAAGTTAGGTTTTTTCAAGCGATATGAAGAATTTCCAAAAATCGAGATTCCATTTTTCAGCTTTAGTGTCATATTATAAAGTTTTTTTCTTTACACTTTTGCCTTACGACAATGGTGCCTCATTATATAGATAGCTGAGATTGTTCTGCAATTTATGATGTAAAACATGGGTATATATCTTATATGCAAGTGCCTTAAAAGGTGAATCTAAGAAAATTATGTCAAATCGAGAAAATCGACTGAAAATGACCTCCAGTGTGCAGTGAGTTAAAAACACAATATTGACATTTAACCCACTGATAGATCCAAATGTAACCATCTTTTTAGGAGATTCTTCTGAAGTCAGACTCAACAAAGCGGCACTGAGACACAGACCGGTGTCCTCTTACCCATGAGGGTGATTAGTTTGTTCTTGAGCTGGTTGTCCAGACGAGCAATCATCATCTCCACAGCGTTTCGGATTTCTCTGACCCGCTCGTCCTTCGCTCCCCTGACAGCCTCCACGTTCCTCTCCTGACCCCATGACGAGAGAGAGAGAGAGAGAGAGAGAGACGTTTAACAGACATCCACTGAAATAGCAACATGCTGGTGCCATCTAGTGGAAGTCAGCGGTAAAGATTTTTTTTATTTTTTATTTATGCAATACTTTCTTAAATTAAATGTAATACTTTTTTTATTAAATGTTTTATAAAGTAAGGTATTTCTGGTGTTTAAATGACTTAATTAATGACCATGGTAACGGTTTTGCTAGGTATTCATGCGATGAGAAAGTACCTGACAATCCTGACTAAATTGAGCTCAGTAATCAGCGGAGCAGAAATAATCTATGCGGAAATACTTGGTTTAATCAGAAGAAATAGACATGCAAATTTTTTTTATCCAAAGTTGTCAACATTATGAATGAATACTCAAACTCAAATCTGATATACTTCAACATATTTTCCCCGAGGCCTAACATAGATCTCCATCACTAGTATATATTAATCTCCTTCTTCTTGAAGCCCATTGTTGGCCAGAGGATGGCGCTAGAGGAACGCTCATTGAGAGTCTAAAATAGACTAGTTTAATCCTCTGAGAAGAGTGAATGTGGGCAGTAAAATGTCACGGCGGTGCTCTTTTAGATTTTGGTATTTCCTCACCACTTCCTGCACCAGGCTGATGAGCTCCATGAGGCGGCGGCGGAGCTTGGCGACCTCATCCTTCACCTTTGTCACGTGCTGCTCGTAGATCTCCACCAGAGGCTTGAAGGTGTGGCCACCGTGCTGGACGCAACAAAAAACACACAAATACAAAATCTGTCCCTGGTTCCAGTTTCTTTAACGCAGTGGTTCTCAAACTTTTTCTTTCACGCCCCACTTTGGAGGAAGAAAAATGTTCGGGCACCACCGCCCCAACAAAATTGTAACAAAATGGTCCAACTTTTTGTGACTCCTCCATCCGTGCTTTTTCAAATAATAGAATAAAGAAAATTGAAATCCCTTTCAAGTAAACCAGATTGCTCCATCAGACAAAAACTATATAACACGTGCAATCACTTGTTAGAACAATGGCAATAAAGTTCTATCTGTGCAAAAAAATAACTAATATTTGGCAAAGAAATTACCTATTGTGGCTGCAAATAACCTGTTTTGCACTAAATATCTTTTCAAGATAATAACAATAACGTTCAACCTGTGCAAAACAAAATGAGTGCAGATGTATGAGCATCACGTTGTATCAGTATTAGTGGCTGCAGTGAGCTGCTTTCCTCTACAAATATTTTTTAAACGGGGTTGTAGATTTGATCCGTCCGCTCTCAATTCATGTTCAATGTTGAGCTGAGATCTGTATTCTGTTTTGAGAGACGCAACAGCAGAAAAGCAAAACGCCAAGAATCGCTGAGTCACGAATGCGCAAGTGTAACCTGTTAACGGCGTAACGTAAACATTTCCATGAAAGTACAGGCATTTCTCCATGTATTTATTAATGACGTTTTATGTCCGTGTACATTGTACTTTTGTAATATGTGAAGTTATCATGTTCATGGGGAGTGGTCGCCCTGAAACCACAAGGTAGCCGGTTCGAACCCTGTTGTCCCCATAGTTTGCGTGTTGAAGTGTCATTGAGCAAGACACTGAAGCCCCAGTGCTTCACAGCAGCACACTGCTCCTTAATTACTAAGGATGGTAAAATGCAGAGAATCATTTCCCCACTGTGGGATTAATAAAGGATTATTATTTTTTTATTTTTTAAGAATCTGCATGCAACTTTGCATGCACACTGTAATGTAAAGATGTGAAACATTACCATGCCTCCCCACAGAGCACACTGGTGACAGATGCATTTCTTACAGGTCCAACAGAAAACACTCAGCTTCTCGTGGTGGTTCTCACATCTGAAACAAGATAATCAAGTGACAGGACACCACACAACAACGTTGTTTACTTCACAAGGTTCATGAAAACTCACAACGTTTATAAACACAGGAGGCAGAGGATGACAGTGATGTATATGGTGAAGAGAGAAAGGGAGGTGACCATGTGTGGAAAGAGAAGCAGGACAAAGAACTAGCAGTGTAAAGACTGGGGTTCAATAACGGGAATTTTAGCCAAAATCTGCTCTGGTTTCACAGGGAAAATACATGCAGGAACCGAGGACTGTGTACTGAAACAAAGACGCCTTCTCCAAACACTTCCACATAACTCAGATGAACTCAGACTGAAATGAATAGATTGACTGTACAGCTGCAGGTTTCAGCGTGCAGCTGACAGACCAGCTGTTATTAACTTTTCGTGTAGCCAATTTTTTTCCCCCGTTTTATGCGCCACCCAAACAACTCTCCTGCCAAAGAGCCAGCAACACAAAGTCCATCCTTGATGCACAAATACAGCGATATTGGTTATAGACTTCCTCCACATGCAGGACGGCATCTGAACATCAGCTTCATCTCTGCAAGGTGCGCAAAAGACAAAACATTTGCAATTCAACCACAAAAGACATTGCATGAATGTTCTGTTTGAGTTTGGTCTCTTTCCTTTTGATCAACAATCTTGCATCTAATTCAGCTTGAAATGTTCCTTTAAATGCACTTCGACATGACCAACTTGGAGCCTAAAAGAAGCAGATTAAAATGTATTTTGAATCCTTCAACCCTAATCAACACACAGGAAGAGACGGGGAGGAGGAGGAGCAGCAGCAGCAGGAGCTCACTTGTCTTTGTCGTTGTCCTCGTGCTTGGTGAGGCTGCAGAGCTGCAGGGTGTCCAGCTGCTGCGTGACCTCCTCCGCCCAGCGACAGTTGACCAGCTCCCTCAGCTGGAGCGGAGCCCTGCGCGTTGACAAACACACCTTTTAACACCTTGCCACACATTTTACAACAAACATGATAGTTTTCTTTTTTATTTATATTTGTGTAGTAATCAAAACTACTTCCTATCAAATAAAGTGAAATGGTAAAAAAAAAAAAAAAAGAGTCTTAAAAGTTGCACACTCTGAACATAAACAATCAGTACATTGGGTTACAGATGTGTGTGAGCAGGTGCTTACCGGCAGTGTGGACACTGGGCTCTCTGCTCCGTCAGCCAGCGCTGTCAAACAAGACGTTACAGTTTGATGATGCATCAAAGTATCAAAGTACAACCACTGCAAACATGTCGTTATTATTAAATACACATGATTCTACTCAGGATACAGTTGGCAATACTTCATATTCTCACAATTAGCATTTAAATCACATGAAAAGACCAAAATAGTAAATTAATCAAACCTAACGAGACCAAGAGCTCTGTTGATGTCTAAAAACTCTTCTTTTAAAAAAAAAACTTAATGTTGCACTGGGTGACATCTTGCTTAATGTCCATGAACATGGATAAAGTAGTTCATTTGCCAATTACTTTTATTTCTTCTGAATATTCACACATTTTAATTGGAAAATAATAAATTTGTTTAAAAATAAATTAAAAGTGATTCCATAAATGCTTACTATAGCATAAAATGTGGACCGTTTGATAAATGCCCACATCTATCATATGTTAGTTACTCAAGCAAAAGAATAAAGGCACTGCGCTGCATTATGGGAAATGTAGGATACCGTGTTTTTGGAGTTTGCCTCATACTAAGTCAGGATAACTTCGCCTCTGATGTTTTAATTTTGTGTTTTTTTTGTCTCTTGAATCCGGTAATTTCATGCAAGTACAATACTCAATCACTGGAGAATTCTTAAACGGATCAGCCTTTTTCACGACGTCTACAGGGCATTTCACAAACTTCTAATCATGTTGCTTTGGCTGTTAAAACTTATTCATAACTAACTGGTTTGTGAGTAATATCAGAAAAAAAAGAAGAAAAAAAAGTGCAGTGTGTGAGGTTTGGCCGATTACAACCAACTGAAACTTTTCCCACGTGCCACCCGAAGACGTGACATGAACGTCCATATCTACAGCCAGAGTTTGATTTGTCCGTTCTGGGCCACCGTAGGAACATGGCTACGAGAATAGAAGCCGCGCCGTATAAAAAAGGTCTTCGATAACACAACAATTGATCGTACACTAAAGAAAACATGCTTATTACTTATGATATTATATTCCATTTCCGCCAATAAATCCCCTAAAATGCTACACACTGGTCCTTTAAGAGCCGAATACAGAACAGTGAGGGTCAGGATAATTAATTTTGTTGGAAATATATTGTCTCAGAATTAATTGCGATAAAAAATATTATTTTAAAACCCATTTCATCCTACTGATATAATTATAATATAGCATAATAATAATAATGTAAATGCACCTGTTCACTAACTTTTCATTCTTAATATTATTTACACATTGAATTTGAAAAGAATATCCAAAATTAATAAAACAACCAAAATGTCTGCGCAATGTCTTATAATGACAGGGAAAACCCTGCGGTGTATTCTGACTAACTCTTGTATGTAAACAAACAGCCAACATTGAGGTAATATATTATCTATCTCATAGGATATCATGAGAGGCCTGGTGGAGACAGACTTACTCGTATGCAGCTGAAGCAGCAGAGTTTGGAGCAGTGAGGGCAGAGACGAGCGTCCCTCAGCTTCTCCATGCAGATGAAGCAGCGGAACACTTCTGCGATGCTCTGTGGGGAGAGAGAGAGAGAGACGAGTCGGCTCAGTTTGACACAAACCACAGAATCACATGATTCACAAAAGGTTAGCAGGTTTCTTGAGAAGCTGTTTCACTGGAATCTTGTTGGATTGCACAGTTGTACTTATTAATGTGGAGAGTAAAACTAAATAGTGTCCTTTTTTAAATGCAGATGATACGACCACTGTGAAACCTTTACGTGATGTTATCGTTTTCTTTCAGAACAGCTGTACCGACATTTTCCGTGAAATGTTCCTCTGCCTTGAGGTGGAACGTACGAATTTCCCTGAATATTTCAAGGACAGACTGCGTGAGAACTTCAGAAACTCTTATCGTTAGGTTTCTCTTCATCTTTATTAGCGTTCACAGAAAGGTCAGAGGGTCAAAGCTCGACAAATTTGATTGTTTTAGCATAAAATAACCACAACTTGTTTGTGCTTGACCTTTGACTTCTCTCTTCTTGCCTCTACAACAGTCTATGAGGCCTCATCATCCAACTCTTGGCCTGAGGTGTGTGTGTGTGTGTGTGTGTGTGTGTGTGTGTGTGTGTGTGTGTGTGTGTGTGTGTGTGTGTGTGTGTGTGTGAGAGAGAGAGAGACAAACCTCAACACTTTGTTCATCCATGTCAGCCAGTTTTGAAGTTATTGATCTCAGGGACGAATCAAAGAAGTCGTAGCCGGTGGTCTAAAAAGAAAAGCATTGTTGAACCAAACTATATTTAAATGTTGTTTAAGTTTAATAATTGACACTTTTTGTTTTGACATAGCTAATATTTCTTTCACCGAAGTTAACAGAAACACAGATGTGTTGCTTTACTGCGGCGTACAGACAGGTTTTACAAGTTTTACTTCAGCTTTTGAAGGATCCAGTTTTATTTTTTTTATTTTTTATTCTGTGTTTTAAATTGGAAATGTTTCTGGTATTTTAACATCATGTGTTAGGTTTCACTGTTAAGCATTTTGTCCCTCCATTTAGAAAAGTGCTACACAATTATAATTATCAAAATCTAAACATTGTAGCATGTTTTTGTTTTTTTTAAGATGATGAACAGTCATCTGAAGTAAACAACAACTGTTCAAAAGTTTAGATTGCTTGTCACAGTTTAACAATTAAATTAAAATGAATTAACATAATTAACAGGCAACGTGTTGCTTTAGCAAAGCTCTTCTTCAAACTTCACAATAGAAATAAAGTTTAAACATCTTCAATCTGACCACTGAGGAGACTCCAAAGGGAAAAAGAAAAAGGCTGTCATGAACATTTAGAGCCCAATTAAGGAGGATTGAATCATTTAATTATTCGTATTGTGGGTGACGAAAATATTTCACATGTAAAAACAACATTTGATGAATTAAACTTTTTTAAATGTATGATTTATAATATATGAAATAGTTATTATTGAAGGAAACAACAAAAACGTCAATATAACAGCAAGAAAAGCCCACATAAATACAAACGTTAAACTGACCGCAGCAACAGCGAGTTAACCGGTCTGGGATCAGTTATTAAAATGACCATCTTTAGGTCCGTTATCATATAATAACGGGTTCAACCTGCAGAGACCGGAAACATCAGACGTAATGTATAACTGTGACGCTAAGCTAGCTGGCGTTAGCAGGGTAGCTCGCTTACCTGAACCAGAGACGGTTACACCTGATAAACACACAGATAAACTACATTATCTTCCCAGGCAACACAGCAGGCTGGTTAGTCTGACGTTAAAGACTCAATATATCCGGCTGCTGTTGTGTAAAAGCAGAAGTTAAGCTGAAAAACGGTTTGTTTGGTTGTTTTTTTTCGCCCCTAAATTGAAGATGTAGCGGTCGCGTTCGCTCTGAAGCTTTCCGTCACTCAGAGATAACCAATCAAATGGCTTCTTTTCTTCTTCGCTTAATTTTGCGTGTTTCGCGTATGTCAGACAGCTTAATAGGGAATTACTGCCACCTACTGGACTGGCCGCGGAATCACAGAGGCGACTCGAGGACGGAGGTGGAAGTTACATTTTTGCAGGATTACAGCAGCAGACAGGTAAAGTTTACACAAAAGACACATAGTAAAAAAAAAAGGTAATATAAATAAATAAACAGTAAAACAGTAAAGAATCTACAATATCAATATTATATATACAGACATAATCAAATGTATTTATAATTATATATATACAGACATAATCAAATGTATTTGTAGCTATGTATAACTTAGATCTTTTCCTTTAATAAAAATTACAAATATAATATATATATATATATATACATATATATATATGTATATATATATATATATATATATATATATATATATATATATATATATATATATATATATATATATATATATATAATAAAAATAAATGTTTTTTGAAGAATCTGACCCTTCAAGGCAAGTTTATTTAAAAGCACATTTCAGAAACAAGGCTATTGGACACGCTTAAACATCAAGAGACAAAAAGACAAAGTGCAAAAGAAACACATTCAGACTTATTAGGAACTGCAAACAAAAAAACCTTCATGCTAAGTTCAAATAATAAGAAAGTAGGTCAAAAATGTAAGATGCAAAGTTTGTTTAAACATTTGTTCACGCTAGCGGCTAGATTCACAATAGAAGTCCAAATTTGAGCTTTTTTAGCCCACATTTTAAAACAGTCCTAGCAAAAATGTTGAGAAATGTATAACACTTTATTACTTAATGATTATTGCTTAACAATACAACCAGTAATGAAGTGCTTGGTAAACACAGGTATTCATTCAAAGGGTTTTTTCTTTTATAAGCCACTGGAATATAAAGGAGAGTAAACCCACTTCCTCCTCAGTAACTCGTATACCTACTAGTAAACGACCACTCCAGCATCTTGTAACACGCACACACACACGCGCTGTAACTTGCAGTGAGCCCATTGTTGTTTTATGCAAACAAGGTGAAGCTGAATAGGTCGCACTGGGGCAAATATGCAAATCATCCCATCATGCATTGCAGGGCTGCAGGCTCCTGCAGAGGTGAACGTTTCTCCACTTAGGAAAATGCTGATGAGCAGCTGGTGGATTTTTCCTAAAATTTTTCATCCGCAACACTTCATTTTTGAATAATCAGAGAAGACGGACGGCAGCTGGAGCAACTCGACCTGTTGATCTGTCTGAGGTGAGTCTCTCTCAACTTAAACAGGCTCATCAGGTACTTTTATCAATTATGCTCATGGAATTTAAATGAGTTTGTGTGGTTTTCCTTTCATAAAAGTGCTTCGTGGGAATATCAGCCTTGCTTATGAATATTACAAGTAGGAAGGAGTATGTCGAGGTTTGTGTGGTGGAAGGGGAGGGGCAAGCCATTAGACTAAACTCAAGATCATTTTCCTGGGCACTTCATTGTCCTGTTGAAGCCACAATCCTGCAGGAAAATCAGCCATATTTATTATTGCAGATATTAAGATGAGCGCAGACGCGGTGGAGCAGTCGGAGGCTCCAGCCGAGCAGGCAGGTAAGGACGGATTCACCTGTTTGTTTGTTGTTTTGTTCCCTCACAGCTGCACGTAAAGCTGCATCCTCTCCACACACACACAGACGAGTTTGTGTGATGTGATGCTGCACTTTATATATTAAATATTGTTTTATTGTCTTTATTGTCTTTATATTTAAAAAAAAATATTTAGGGAGTTTATCAGCTTCAACACAAAGAGTATAATATCAGAAGATTGTTTGCGTTTGCTTTTTCCTAAGTGGTAAAAGAATACGGCCTTTTCATAAACTTAACTGTACTTTTTGCTTCTCGGTTCAACGACCTTTGGTGCTGTTATTTACATCAGGAAACATTTTTAATAAAAGTACCTGAAAAGTCTCTGGAAAAAACAGAATGTATTTGCTGAATGTTTCCTTTTTTAAGCAACTTAAAGGGACAGTTCAGCCTACAATCAAAAATACATATTTTCTACCACATCATTTTGGAACCAGTATGAGGAAAAATATTTGTCCCTGTGAAAATTTGTGCTTGAAGGGACACTTCACCAATAGATCAAAAACATATTTTCCCTCTTACCTGCAGTGCTTTGCATCAATCTAGATAGTTTTGGTGTGAGTTGCCTATTTTTGGAGCCATCAAACGTAGAGATGTTTTTCTCCTCTCTGATACAATGGGATTATATGACACTCGGCTTGTGTTGCTTAAAGTGATACACACACAAAAAAACTGTAGTTTCACGTCGGAACTATTTTCTTTTAACCATAGTTCCTGCATGAAACTGCTCACGACAAAGTATTTATTATCTTGAAAGTACTGGGTCATGATTTCTGGAAGGAGACGTTGCTGTCATCTGGTCCCATTATATTAGAGAGAAGGCAGACGTCTCCACGGCCGATATCTCCAACACCAGGCACGGCACGCCAAGAATAATGTAGTTTGATCAACAGCACTACAGGCAAGAGGAACAAAGTGCGTTTTTTGTTTTTTGGGGGTGAACTGTCCCTTTAACTTGGTTGACAAAGTCAAAAGTATTTCCTTAACCTTAAACGAAGGGTTGCCTAAACTTTGTGTGAAAAAGTTGTACATCTAACAGCAACCCAGAATATGAATGAAACATTTTAGATTTATGCCACAAAATGAACGTAATTTCTTGCACAAAGAGAGCAGCTGCAGATATGAACGCAAACGTAAAAAACAAAAAAAACATTCACTGAAACCATTTGAGGATTTAAACGGTCAGTTCTTTTTAAAGTTCAGGCAAAGTCATTAAGAACATTCACGGTGGCAGTTTAGATTTAAAAAACAAACTATACAGGTAAAAGGAAAAATATGTTTTTTCTCATTTAGGGGTGTACTGTCCCTTTAAGTACAACTTCTCACAGGGACAAACATCTTCCTCATACTGGTCCATATGATGTGGCAGAAATAAAAGCTTTTACAGCTGCTCCTGTGTGTGTGTGTGTGTGTGTGTGTGTGTGTGTGTGTGTGTGTGTGTGTGTGTGTGTGTGTGTGTGTGTGTGTGTGTGTGTGTGTGTGTGTGTGTGTGTGGATATCATGGCAGTTGGTTGCCGTACCAGGATGCACCTGAGGCTGTTTGATGAGAGAAGCATGCTGGCTGCCCCGCGGGGTCGAGGACTCCAACCAGACACCCACGAAGCAAAAACAAATGAAAACCAGGAACCAGCAACAGGAAAAAAAAAAAAAAGTGGAACCTTTAAATTCAGACAATGGCTGCGTGAGAGACACATCTCTGTTTCGTGGAAGTGCTACACGTCCGTGTTTTTATCAAAGTATATGAGCATGTCGGATCAGATGAGCAGCGCTCATTATTAGTTATTAGGAGGCCTGAGTGAATTAATATCAGCTCAAATATGCCGCACTATGCTGATATTATTACTATAAAATATATTAACAATTAATGTGTCTTCCCAATATCACTCTGGATATCCTCACTTTTATTATTTTTCATTCATATTTTTATTTAATCACAAACTTTATTCTCGGAGAGAAAACCTGAACTAATTAAACCAAAACTGTCTACGTGGCTCTTTGTGCAACTTCCCCGAAATTATGTACATTTTGTGTAGTAAAATCTAATGGCTGCCGTGATTATGTTCAGTGGAAATGTCTGGGACTTTGACACCAGAGATTTCTTTGTTTTTTTAACCAGAATCCTCTGTGTTGTTGGGTTTAGGAAAGTCTGTGTTAATTTAAGGTTTAGGAAAGTCTTTTGAATCTTTCAACCAAGATCTTCTTTAAATCGTGCTTAAAGGGACAGTTCACCCCAAATTCAATATACATATATATCCTTTTACATTTAGTGCTATTTATACATCATTTTGGAGATATTGTCCATAGGCATCTTTGCCTTCTCTTCAATTAATTGGGACTAAAGAATATAAATAAAGACTTTGTTGTGAGCAGTTTCATGCAGGAACTAACACAAAGTTCCCAACAAGGTCTTTGGATTATTTTGAATAACTGGGTCATGATTTCTGGAAAAATTTCCGGCAGATATTTTCAAAACAGACACCTAAACAATCTAGATTGATAAATAGAGCTAGAGGTGAGAGGAAAAATACACGTTTTAGATTTTTGCACTGTCCCTTTAAGTTGCTGTGAGCGGGAACATTTTGCAGATCATTTTATTTAAAATGTTTTGTCTTATCTTGATTAAAAAAAACAACGCTTGATTCAGAAGTTTCTCTCAAACTCTTTGATTTTAATAATAATTTATAGCAGGTGGGCGTTGCTTGGTGAGACTTCAGTCGGATGTCTGACAACTTTAATATTCATGTAGTCCTCGTAAAAAAACTGTCTCTGATTTATTTTAAATCTGCATCGTTGTGTAGCTTTCTGCTGAGTTTTTGTCAGCTTTTAATATCACGACAATCTGAAAGAAACACAGAATAATATTAAGATACTTTCCTTTTCAGTGGCCCACAAATTAAAAATATAATAACATGTGAAAACAGAAAAGACCGATGCAAAATAATATAATTCTTGTGCAAGTTGAAGTTTCACGATCAGAGTCTGCTTGTTTTTTTCTGTTTTTGTTAATCAAGAGAAGAACAGTCTGCCGTCCCATAATGTATTGCACAAAGCTGCTCATGCGATAAAAAACAAAATCGTAGAAAAAATTAACAATAAGTCTGGAGACGGTTCTGTATTTGACTGAAAAGACCAAAAGCAACAATAATTAGTTTTTTTTGGACTCAATCCCACCTAAGTAATACTCACTAGAGCAAAAAATATGGATTAATCCGCCGCTGAAAATAGTTCCCTGAAAATGCACTGTTTCCTCCTTTTTGTTTAATAAAAACAGCTGTTTTAGAAGATTTCTGAGCCCTTAAAACAAAAACTATATTTGTGATGAATTCTTTTTAAATATGAACTACAAACTAATGGGCTTCGGTCTGAGAGCAGGTTTGCAGGTTTTCGGTCTGAGAGCAAGTTTGCTGACAATAATAACAATATAGACATCCTTTAAATACTTGTGGCGTTCGAGCATCACGTCTGTATTGTTTAATTCTTGTTTGTACAAAACACAAATGCACAGTGATTTCTTAAAACTTACAAACAGTAGAGACAATTACTATAATAGTACCTAAAGTAAGCAGTACTATTACTTTTTACAGTATTTGTTGCATTTATTTTAGCACGTATAGTACTGTAAAAGTCTCTTTTTTTAAGCTATTGTTGATACGTTTTTGTTTATTGGTTAAATAAAATGATTGTTAAAGTACTCATTCTATCTACTATTAGGATGCAGAATGTGTCCGGGATACATCTTCTGTGACTTTACACTCCAGAAATGTCAAATTCTGACGAACTGAAGTCAAACAGATCATTGTGCCAAAGGGGAAATATCACAGTTTATAATAATCTACACACTCACTCTTTTAGAAAAAGACAAAACAGCTGGTTAAAATGGAGATGTATAGTGCATAGCCGTCGTTTTCCAGTGTGTGTGTGTGTGTGTGTGTGTGTGTGTGTGTGTGTGTGTGTGTGTGTGTGTCTGTGTGCAGGACGGAGCACTAGCACGGCTTCCTGCGCTCACAGCTGATTTGCATGTCTTGGTCATTTCCATACTGGAAGTTCGGCTGTGATGCTGGTTGTGCTGGGGGGCAAGTGACATGGCGGGGTGGTGGTAAGGTGAGGGAGGGGGAGGGGGCTTATTGGTGGATTTGCATCGTGTGTCTCCAGCAGCTCACCGCCTCGCTCTCTCACACACACACACGCACGCACGCACGCACGCACGCACGCACGCACACACACACACACACACACACACACACAGTCCAAAGGCCCAATTTGACATTCAAATGATGTGAGCTTATCCAGCACACCTTTGAACCCTCCTCCTCCATCAGCCGTCTGCCTGTCCTCTCTTTAAACACAAACTGGTGCTCGGTGCAGGACGAAACCTTCTTATAAAGACTTGTGTCCTTTTCTTTATGTGTTGTCATTTTTTTTTATGGGCGAAAATACATGTTTCAGTAATGTTGATAAAGATAAGATAAAATAAAATAATCCTTTATTAGTCCCTCAGTGGGGAAATTACAGGATTACAGCAGCCTTGCTCACAAGTGAATAAAAAGAATAAAAAGAAGAATAATACAGTAGAAACAAGTAATATAAATAAATATAAATGAGCAGTAAAACAGTAGAGAATATTAATATACAGACTGAATAGAAAAGTACTTAAACGTATTGCACGTAAATACACGTAATGTACGTAATAATATTGCACCAGGTGAATGATAAAGTGACCAAGTTCAGTTCAATGATAAAGTGACCAAGTTCAGTTCAAGTGTTCAGCTGTCAGAGTGGCAAAAAGTCATAAAGGCAAAATATATGCAACAAAAATAGTAGAGGAAAAAGAAGAAAAAAAAACAGCAATGAGCAAGAAACAAATTGTACAGTGTCGCCTCCTTTAGAATAACAATTATAACACAGACAGAACAAAACATAACTACACAAGAAGAAACTAAAAACAAGTGATTCACATGACTAACTACTCACGTGACTAACTATTCATGTAACTAACTACTCACGTGACTAACTATTCATGTAACTAACTACTCACGTGACTAACTATTCATGTGACTAACTACTCATGTGACTAACTATTCATGTGACTAACTACTCACGTGACTAACTATTCATGTAACTAACTACTCACGTGACTAACTATTCATGTAACTAACTACTCATGTGACTAACTATTCATGTGACTAACTACTCACGTGACTAACTATTCATGTAACTAACTACTCACGTGACTAACTATTCATGTAACTAACTACTCATGTGACTAACTATTCATGTGACTAACTACTCACGTGACTAACTATTCATGTAACTAACTACTCACGTGACTAACTATTCATGTAACTAACTACTCACGTGACTAACTATTCATGTAACTAACTACTCACGTGACTAACTATTCATGTAACTAACTACTCACGTGACTAACTATTCATGTGACTAACTACTCACGTGACTAACTATTCATGTAACTAACTACTCACGTGACTAACTATTCATTTGACTAACTACTCACGTGACTAACTATTCATGTAACTAACTACTCACGTGACTAACTATTCATGTAACTAACTACTCACGTGACTAACTATTCATTTGACTAACTACTCACGTGACTAACTATTCATTTGACTAACTACTCACGTGACTAACTATTCATGTAACTAACTACTCACGTGACTAACTATTCATTTGACTAACTACTCACGTGACTAACTATTCATGGCACTAACAACTCATGGGAATACCGAGGGACTAACGAGTAACTAACTAATGAAGAGTATTCATAAAAATCCCGGGTGGTCATGAGAAGTAAAGGTCCAGGATTCGATGAGTTATAATTAAAAAGTATTTAATAAAAGAATGATCACAAAAACAGCTTATGCATGTCGATCGGGTCCCTCCTTCCTCAGCGGACTCTACTGACCCGCACGTCCGCTTCGCTCGCGTCACCGGAGAGAGAGCCCCTCCTATACCGCGCGTGGGTTAGTTCATACTATCACACACGGAGCTTAAAGCCCTTCCTACTGGTTAAAAGTTATACTTTCACACCTTTTCCAACAAACTCCATGTTCACTGGCCTGCAGCTTCAGGGGCGGAGCTAGTCTTCTTCTACAGACCGGGTTGTCTGCTGCTTCATGAAGTCAATGTTCAGCTCCGCCACCTCAGGCGAACAAGAGAACTACACTTCCGTCTCAAAACAGTCCACCGGCATCCACATGCACTATGCAAACGTTGTTTTAAAATCCATTCACACATTAATCATTAATAAAACAGTGACCTTCATATGCATACAATTACACATTCTTCATAATAATATCCCTTATTAATTATCATATTCCATGCATTGTAATGTACACAAACAATTCTTTCTTACACTGTGTAAAGTCCAAATGTGACAGACTAAGCTCTAAAAAACCCTTCACTAACTAACTACTAACATTACTAACTACTAACATTACTAACTACTCATATTACTAACTACTCACAAGACTAACTACTCATTACGCTAACTACTCTAGTGTGACTAGCGTTACGTGACTTTGTCCTCATGTGAGAGACTAACTACGAACACAACTGCGGAGTGACCAACTACCATTTATCTCTCTCTCTCTCTCTGTCTCTCTTTTGTTTTTCCAGTGACTATTTATCTGTTTCTGTTGTATCGAGGTGTATTTGTGTTGCACTGATTCAACATGTTTTACATCTTACTTTTAGACCATATGAGACATACGTTGTTCTTACTGTAACACGTTATCCTCCAAGAGTGGTGTGTTTTTTAGATCCAAGTCCAATCAAATTAAAAAAAGTTACTTTTGTTTTTCCACCAATACCTTTTGTTCAGTTTAATTTAATTTGAAAGTCTTTATTTAATTTATTTTTTGCAGTTAGTATATCCTATCATTGCAGCCTTAAAAACAGAACGATTGTGTGGTGAAATCTAACATTTAATGCTCACAGACATCTTTATATTATTTAATTTGTTCTGTGTGTCACTCTGAAGAAGCTGGATGTAAAAACCAAACTGAATCTCTCTCTCTCTCCCTTCCGACATTTAGAGCAAAACGGAATCGACTTCCATCGACAAGTGAGTATCAGAGTTTTTAATATTTAATTACTGCACTTCCTGTGTTCAATGAAGATTTATTGAATGATGAATGTCATCAGGAGGATTTTGATTGTTTAGTTGTACATGCAGGTACCTTTCCCTGTTTAGCAGACATGGATTATTATTTGTTTAATCTTTGACAAATATCTTTAACATTAAAGTCATTTAATGTTACTAGTTTTTAGGCTATTTTCCTCTTAAATAACAGAAAATTATAAGAAAGAGCATCCACAGAAAGCAATGACTCAACCAAACCACCAGGATCCTGTTCCAGTGTTTTACTTTGGCTCATTTGATCAAATATTCTCTAAACTGTTATCACAAATTTTTCGTGTGACATCAAAACTATATTGCATGTGTGCAAAAAATACTTCAACCTAAACATTTCATGCATGCTTCAAACCCCAGTTATAGTTTGTGTAAATTGGCCAACGGCACCAAAATAAAAAGCTGGTACTGGTCAAAATGTCTAGATGCGTCTTCACAAGTAGACCTGGAAATGTTTTATATCTACAAATATCTGTTTTGCTGACACTGAATACGTCCTGTATTATACCACAACGTCCGTCTATCACACTGAGGCTTTTTAAATTCAGATTTCAACAATAGGGAAAAGTTTACTGGGAAAAGTCATTAATGTAGGGCAGTGATTCTCAACTGGTGGGTCGCGGACCCGTTTTCAGTGGGTCGCGTTTTCATTTTTTTTTTTTTTTTCATCCTGTTTTATTTTGAAAGGACTTTTTTATGCAGCGGAGTGTCGTTATTTTGCCGGCTCTGGTTTTAACTGGTTTTGCACTTGTCCCTCCATGTTTTCAGCAGCGTGGGCCAGGTTGGGTCAAACCATCCTGATATGAGGGAGACTCTGGGTTTTTAGGATAATTAAATTAAACAGCCTACTGAATATAACATTGACAACTGATGGCGCTGCCTGCATGACAGGAAAAAACTCTGGGGTTGGGAGGAGAATTGAGTGCTGCTTAATTTTCTGTAAAGCACAATGTTTTTCAGTATTTACTGATGAGGTAATCACAAGAGAAGTTAATGTTGTATATATGAATACTTTTGAATTCCACTTTTGTTTAATTTATTTTGAGTTAGTGGAAAAGCTGCTCCTCAACACAGTGACGTGTTCCACAGTAAAGTGTTTGTCATAGATTCGGTGAGTGTGTGTTGTCAGTTAAAGTTAGGTCATTTCAGTCTTTTTGAAACTTCTTCTTAGTTGTTGGACTGTTTGTGCATGAAAACTGTTGAGTCTGTTTAAAAATAGCTGAAGATTCAGAATTGTTATATATGTTGTAATACCTCGTGTCCTGAAGATGCAGTTTTAGTTTTTTAATTAAAATGCAGCTAATTGAGTGTAAAAGGGAATAGTTCCCTCTCTATCATCGCCACCAGCTGCTCGTTTTGGTTATTAAACTGGTTTTTGTGTTAGCATACATATTCTGTACTATCTCAGGTTCAAACTGCACCATCTTTTCATTAAATACATTGGAGAAGTTGAGAATGTTCCTGGATTTGGGTCGCGGCTTGTCATTCAGGGGTGATGGTGGGTCCCGGAGCCAGACCAGTTGAGAACCACTGATGTAGGGCACAGGTATAAAACAATCACCTTTAATCTTCCATGTCAAGTCATTGACATGGAAGAAAATAGTGGCCACAAAATGTCACTCATGCTACAAAACAAACAAACCCTGCAACGATTTAAAAAGCTGCGGTAGTTCAGTAAAAAAAAACGCTATGTCATAGACGTTTGCAGACAGTATTTTTTACTGACAATTAGCAAGTTAGATAGCTTTAAAAGCACGGTGACTGTGCTTCAAAAGCTAGCTAGCTCACTTATTCCACCATGCTTTAAAGCCACACTGGCCACCATTCAGTCAACAGTGTTAGTGTGTAGCATGAAAGCATGGTGGAATAAGCTAGCTTGCTAGCTATCGGTACAGAAGATTAGGCACATAAAGTTGCCAATCATCAGGCAATGTTCTTTCCTACGCTGTGACGCGAGGGTGTGGATGAAGCATTAAGTTGTTTAATTTTTACATAATGTTCCATCTCTTGCTGGAAGTCGGTTTAGTTTAAACAGAAGTTATGGTTGCCAAAGCGAATGAGAGAAAAACCCTGTATTATAAACAAGGTCTTGCTGCTTTGTATGTTAAAAGGTGTTATTCTATATGTTTTGCTATTGCCAACAATTCTTGTACAAAACATAAAAACAACAATGTTTTATTAAGTCTGTGTAACCATACATTCTTTACCCATTGATTCCAACTGAAGACAAATCTTTAAAGACAGGTCACATGTATATTCTTTATAAAAAAAATGTTTTAAAAGCTAGCAAAAGCCTGAGCAAACTTTACTCCATCAGTAGTAAACAGTGCATTACTTGGGGACTATTTTCGGTATGCAGATTGATCCATGTTTGGTTCTCTAGCGAGTATTTGCAGCAGCAGGATGGTTATTGTGGGATTCACTGAAAATGTCAGAGTTTCGAGTAGTTTTTGGGCAACAATGGAGCTCTAAAGCACAGAGGAGTGAGATACATCAGGCTTTGGAAACACAGAAAATACTTGTTAGACATATGAATGAATTGTTGGTTTCTGTCTCTTCGTGGTATTTGTTGATAATAAGAGAAATAAAGATAATAAAAAGACTTAATGTGCACTTAATAACGAAGCTAAATTGAAATATATTTAGCCGGGAGGCACGAGAAAAGTACCGAACCTTGAACCCAGAGACACAACTGACTTTTCTTTAGACGGCCAACACCCTGAGCATAAACTACCTGCAGATGTCCATAATGACTCTTTAGAAACATCTCAAATAGTTTGCAGCTATTTGGATTACTTCTCCAAACACTCTCTTTTTGGCAATTTCTTTTTTCAATACTCGTGTTTTCAGGAAGTGACATGGCTGTCAGGGGTTAGGAGGGTGGTGGGGGGTATTTGCATACTGGCTAGCCTGAGGGGAGGGAGAGAGTCTATCACTCTTTTGTAACATGCTTAGTGAACAAACTGGTCCTGGAGTGTGCACAAGTGTGTGTGCATGTGTGTGCTCTTGTAAATACGATAATTTCCCCCTGAGGTTATGCAACGACAATATTTCCCATCCTTTTAATGATATTCTCTGTCCATAAAAAATCTGAGTTAATGCTGTTACTGGCTGTGCTTTGGATGTCTCAGATTAAGAGAGAGGAGATCAACGACTCGCCTCATTCAGCCGCCACGCTGAAGACATGTCACCTGACACAGAGCTCTCCAGTGCCTGGAGGTCAGCTGTCTGGGGTCTGTTGTTTTAACATTTTTATCATCCTATTTAACACATAAACACTAACACAAACAACTCAAATAACCCCCGACACTACACAAGAGCTTAACAATAAATAAATATAATCCCCAAATGCCATTTAGCCAAAATAAAAAAAATAAAACAATTACCACCTTGTAACCCCAAAATGTCAGTGTGTCAATATAAATAAAAATGTATGAATACCCCACATGTTAATCCCTAAATCCCAGTGAGCCAAAATAAAAATAAAATATCAGTTAGCCAATTTTCATTGCAATATATCATTCTATTTTACACGATGCATATTGTGTCAGAAAGTGTACACAAGGTGTCAGTGGTGGAAGTTTATTTACTTACATTATGGGAGTTTTGACCCATTTAGAGAACTCGAAGTAAAGATATCTCAGCCTTCTAACTTGACAGAGTGCTGCGCTAAATCACTGGAGAAACACAGTAAAAAACAAACCAAAGGATTCTTTTGACAAATCCCCCAAAAACAAGATATTTGGTCATATTGGTATCTGATTAATTGTGATTGATTAGGAGATTTAGCGATTAAATAATTTATGTTGTTGACAACTTTTACTACTTTAAATAACTTTGAGTTACAAACAAAAGCAAAGCATTGTGTTTTATAAGCTGATCATATGTTATGAAAAATAGTAATTAAGGCCGTCAGATGAATGTAATGAAATAAAAAGTACAATATTTCTTTCTGAAATGAAGTAGAGTAGTATAATGAAGTAGCACTGAATCAAAAATATTCATGTGAATAGTACATCAGTGAAATGCTTCAATAAATGTACATTCACTATATGTACGGCTTGTTGTTGTGTGTTTTTCTGTCTTTGCTCCAGGAGCTCACCTCTCTTCACACCATGCAGCAGCTGGTTCTGATGCCACCATCTCACCTGTCGTCTCCCTCACCATTCCTGCTCTCCCAGAGCCCCACCAGCCACCAAGGTGGAGTCCTGAAACTGACTCATTTTTATTGAGTGAATGAATTTTTGGTTTTCACAAAAATATTTTAAGCACATGTGAATTCAGAAGCTTTCGTTTAAGGACTGGCATTTATATGTTTAATCAGATTACTTGCTGAGAGTTACATAAGAAAATCCTCATCCATGTCTGTAAATATAAATACTTACAGTAGCCCGCTGTAGAGGGAAACAGTAGTGAAGCCAATGCAGAACTGTCTTAAGGCTGCATTATCTCTACTGACCATTAGGGGGCGACTCCTCTGGTTGTATAGAAGTCTATGCTTCATGTGTTGAAGCTGCATTCTCTCTACTGACCATTAGGAGGTGACTCCTCTTGTTGTATAGAAGTATGTAGAAAATGACTCTACTTCTCTCTTGATTTATTCCCTCAGTAAACATTGTAAACATGAGTTTATGTCTCAATCTCTAGTTTCAAGTCTTCTTCAATACAGCATGATGTTCATTTAGTAAGTTACGTGCGGCGAACAATATGGCGAACAAGATGGCGACGGCCAAAAGACTGAACTTGAGGCTTAAAAAAAAAAAAAACATAGTCCCGAACCAATGGGTGACTATGTCCACTTCTTATATACTGTCTAGGATTCTGTACAAAGTTTAAAATATTTTTTCCCCGGGGTAACGTCATGCTGCATCTTTTTCTTGACAACAAATAATTTATCAAAATCTCCTTTTTTCCTTTGCAGCCCTTCTGCAGCAGAACCTGCTGTCCCTTCCCTGCCAGAGTCAAACTAGTCTCCTTCAGCATCAACCTGGTCTGGCTCTGACTCCCCAGGTAAACCCAGACCACCTCCTGTCTACATACACATCAGTGGATGTATGAAGCAGAGAGACAAAATCTAGACATCCGGCCAAGTAGATGTTGAGTCTTGTAGATGCATTGTAGTTGTTGTTGTTGGGCTACAGGACAATAAAAACCTTTTGTTTTCAGAAAGATTATTACTGTGATGCCTCTCTGATCCAGGCTATGAGTCGCTCAGGTCTGGCAGGCCCGTCTATGGAGAACCACATGGACATGTCCCACCTGCAGATGCCCAAACACATGTCAGTGCCACCGCAGGATGAACCCAGTGATCTGGAAGAGCTGGAGCAGTTTGCTAAAGCTTTCAAACAACGACGCATTAAACTGGGATTCACCCAGGTAATTAAGAAGAAGAGCTAAACTTTGTTTTCTTCTAAAGGCTCTGAAAACTGGTGCTTATTGAGTTGTTTATGTTCTGGAGAAGATTTAAAACCAAGAGACCAAGTTTACAGGTCTTTAAGGACATTAACACTCTTTATCCACCAAAATTAGCAGTGATATGCAGGTTATTTTAACCCTTTAATAATAGGCAATACACTAATTTCTCATTGCCAGAAGAAGAGTAGCCTTTCTGGGTTTTTCTTGTCATGAATATGCTGCAAATCAGGGTTAGTAAACAGTGGAATTGCTACAACGGCAACTTCTCTTTCTATATCTGTGACTTATTCTGTTTATTTTTAAAACTCTCAAACCAGAGTTGGTGATGGTTTAGAGCGTTGGAAAGACTAACGAAGAGGGATTTGACTAGACAATGATCAGCAAGGACAAATCAATGTTTCTATCAATGGAGTCCTGTGGCTCTGAGAAGAGCATATCAATTGTATGTGTTGTATGTTAATCAATTATAAATGCCCAAATCCCAGTTTATTTCATGAATTATGAATTCAACTCAATGGATGTAAATTAATTTGTCCTGGAAATTAATGCTGATTATAAATCTTCGCACTAAAGAGAAAAGCCAGATGTTGTTTTTGTGCAGTTGGAAAGGAGCTTTACTTCAAATCTTTTTTTGTACTCAGTAGTTCTCAGCTTGCTCCCTCAGGCAGTTGTAATAGTTGTTCTTCTAAATATGAGCGTAAAAGTTCATTCTTGATCTTGGAAACAGCAGAATCTAGACTCACGGTTTGGCATCTTTTTGTCCAACTGATTAAATATATTATTTTTACATCTGTACTTTTCTATTTGCATGATGAGAAGGTGATGTAGTTCATGTGTTTGTGTTTTCACAGGGAGATGTGGGCCTTGCGATGGGAAAACTGTACGGGAACGATTTCAGCCAGACCACAATCTCTCGCTTTGAGGCTCTAAACCTCAGCTTCAAAAACATGTGCAAGCTCAAACCTTTGCTGGAGAAATGGCTGAGTGACGCAGGTACAACACAATGACCACGATTTTCACGGTATATCATTGATTATTCTGGCTTAATGTGAAAAGGGTCTATAAAACAAGCAAATCAAATGTAAAATTCAATAAAAATGTCTCTTTAAGAAGAATTTTAAGCAGAAAATATACTTTGCGTAGTTTTTTTACTCAAACCCACCCCCACTAAACATGTCTTAAGTTCTAATTCTGCACAAAAAATGCTCTCAAAATCAGAGTGAAACTGTGACTTACCTAATTGTTCTGTTGTTCAAAGATGATGATAACTTCCGTGTCGTATATTGATTTTATTACATTAGAGAACTCACCTCCGGACTCGATGAGCAACCCCACCTCTCTGCCGCCGCTGATAGAGGGATACGGACGCAAACGGAAAAAGAGGACAAGCATTGAAACGAACATCAAGCTCACTCTGGAGAAGCGTTTCCATGATGTGAGTTCAAGACTGAATCAAAATCTAAAACGAGAAAAGGTGCACTCAGTAGAGTGCAGATCTCCGTCAGGTGTGTCTGCAACGACACTTGCTGTATTGTGTGATAGAATGAGTACAAACCACAATTGGCGAACTATTATCTAGACACCAAGTATGGCATCGTAAAAAACACTTGATTCAAACTCAAAAACAAGCGACGATGTATGCAGGCAATCGGCTCAAAGTCGTCCTATTGGATCGCAGCAGCTGAGTGGCTGTGATGTACTCAGCAGGGTGCATTTTGTTTGTTCCGTTGGCTGTCAGCTAAACACACCGTCCAAAATTGTTATATTTATAGTTATAGTCGTGGACAGACACAGAGGTTCACACTCACTCACTCATGAAATGGCATTATCCTCCTGGCGGAGATGATAAACACGTTTTTTCATTGTGAGCATGGTCTTCATACTAGCTATAGAAGAAAAGTTGGTTTGCATTATCTTTTCTGTCTCTTCACATCTGGGCCCCATTCCTCCACTGTCTGATATCGTATACATAAATACGCGCATGACGGGATGCTGTTCGGCCAGCAGAAAAGGCTTAGCAGGCCCTGACCTGGTGTACTAATAACACTGTCATATACACTACCGTTCAAAAGTTTGGGGTCACCCAGACACATTTTCAGTTTCTTTGCAATTTCTCGCATGGAATAGCCTTCATTTCTAAGAACAAGAACAGACTGGCAAGTTTCACATGAAAGTTCTCTTTTTCTGGACATTTTGAGAGTATAACCGAACCCACAAATGTGATGCTCCAGATACTCAACTAGCTCAAAAGAAGGCCAGTTTCATAGCTTCTCTAACCAGCATAACTGTTTTAAGCTGTGCTAACATAATTGCACAAGGGTTTTCAAGGGTTTTCTAATCATCCATTAGTCTTCTAAGGCGATTAGCAGACACAATGTACCATTAGAACACTGGAGTGATAGTTGCTGGAAATGGGCCTCTATATACCTATGTAGATATTTCATTAAAAACCAGACGTTTCCACTTAGAATAGTCATTTACCACATTAACAATGTATAGTGTATTTCTGATTAATTTAATGTTATCTTCATTGAAAAAAAACCTGTGCTTTTCTTTGAAATATAAGGACATTTATAAGTGACCTCAAACTTTTGAACGGTAGTGTAATTATGAGTGCTTTCAACACATCCATAAGTTTCATACAGTATGTGAGACGGTCGATGTGAGACGGTCGATGTGAGATGGTCGATGCTCTGCTGCGCCTGTGGTGTTCAATGTACGGCTCGAGGAGGTCTCGTAAATGATTCCTTGTCGGCAGAATCGATAGCGCTCGTCAGGATGATGTGATAACGGATCTTGGCGATCTGGAAGAACTCGCTCCCTATAAAACTAATATAACTAATATCGCTCCTTCATCAATGAGGAAGGGAGCTGCCTTTTTTGTCCGGTGGGAGTGGCCAACTTATCCAGTGAATTTCAGTAAACCTGTCCTGGAGCAGGTTAAGGGATTTCGATGTGTTGCTATGGTGATTTATCCAAACTTGCTTCGTGGAACCGAAATGCCTGACATGCGTCATCTTATCCTGAACATTATCCAGCTAACTCAGTAAACCAGGTACGAGGAATAGGGCCCTGATCTCTATATCTGTACAGACACAAAAAACTCCATTACAAACATATTAAGTTGTATGTTTTTAACACATTTGAAAAGATCCTGATATAGAGCAATATGATGGACACCAGTGGTTGCCAGGGCGCTATATACCTTGAAAACCTCCCGTCTTAACAGTTGAATTAAATGAGGAAATCATCTTTTTGTTGTTGTTGTTGTTGTTGTTGTTTTCAGAACCCCAAGCCCAACTCTGAGGAGATAAGCCTGATCTCAGAGCAGCTCGCCATGGAGAAGGAGGTGGTTCGAGTTTGGTTTTGCAATCGGCGTCAGAAGGAGAAAAGGATCTACTGCCCATCGACGAGTTTATCGGTCAAGTCACACGGCTACAACTCTAGAATGGTTAGCCGTCTCAAACATCCATCTCTTTCACTTAGAATTAAAAAGAAATCCAATTTTCGTATGTAATTCCCCTTTAATTAATTGTTATTTGTATTAAGTGTTGCAATTCATTAATATAATACAATTTAGAGCAGTGGTCGCCAACCCGTAGATCGCGATCTACCGGTCGATCTCGGAGACTTTCCCCGTCGCTCTCCAAAATAAAATAAAAATAAATTCAGAAACACATTCTTGAACATTTTCTAATGTGTCTGCTGAAATGTTTTCTTACGGACTTCAGAAGACCAACGTCAGAAAAGATCTCCGCCTGATTCATAAAGCCAGAAAATGGGTTCATACACAGCCGAAGCGTTCTCAGCTGTGCTCCCCGATGAGGATTTCTCGTGCACCTTGATTTGCATACAGAAACGCCCCGCCAGCTCCTTATAAGGGCATGCAACTGAAGAGACGTGTGCACAATGGACAGACCACGCGAAAGCAACTCCAGACTGATTAAAGTCATGTCAAAGCGAACTGCGGTCAACTCATCATACACTCGGATCTCCGTAGTTAAATCAGCAGACACTGAAATCAAATGTCATTGCACCTAAATACTGACATTCACGGTAAACACATTCAAACGGCACAGATCGGGAGCGAGCGAGGGTTTTTACAAAGTTAGTGGAAAGATCCACGTGACACAACATCCGGTTTTCAAAATAAGATAGACAAATCGTATACTAGCATATGGAAATGACATTCAATTAATTATATTCTCATTAAGTAAAACATGTGACCTTCAACTAGTGAGTTAAAGAGAAAATACAAGTGTATTTATTATTTTATTTGAGGGTTAATGGAAAGATAATTAATGTAATTATATATCTGACTGATAAGTATGTGTTCAGGACATTTCTGACCACATCCAAATAAAAATATCTTAACTTTACCAATTCAGATATTTTACAAAGTAAAAACTGAACTGATTTTGTATCTTTCAAATAGATAATTTCTAACATTTTGCTAATAATTATGCTTCAATTCAAACAGTTGATATTGGTAGTTGATCCAGCCTCCTGCTCATTGGAAATGTGTTTTTTATTGTTCATATTGTGTGCGGTTAACAAATAATTTCCTTTTTATGTTGCACTGAAATTAAGTCATTTAGTGTGTTCTTGGTCACATCAAATTGAAAGCTGGACCAAAGTGTTTGCTTTCATTCAATTAAAATTAGGCCAAATAAAAAGCCTCAAGTTGTAAATATAGTCTGGACAGTCTTTTTCTCTCAACGCCTCAATAGGTAGATCTTGCCTGTCACCGAGGCAGAGGTCAGGGATCTTGGGCTTAAAAAGGTTGGTGACCCACTGATTTAGAGGCTGGTTGTTTCCTTCTGCCTCCAGTCTTTATGCTAAGATACACTAACCATCAGTGTCAGGGACCATAAAAATCAGATAGTAAAACAGACATTGAACAAGCTAGCTTGCTAATTCCACCATGATTTAATACTCATCTGGTGATACCAATGCTAAAAGGAATCGTTGGAGAAGTGTTTTTTTTTAAAACATGTAAAAGCCAAAATACCAGTATGGACCTGACAATAAGCTTGATAAGTCTATATATATATATATATATATATTTTAAGTTTGCTTTATCTCATCCATTTTCACACAGTATCAGGCCACATCATCCAGATCCTACAGCCCTCCGGCTACAGGCGGAGGCAAGTGCTGTTTCCTACGTTCAACTATTGATAATGTTCATTCTAGATGTTGGAAACATTGTAAAAATGTTCACCTCTTATCTTACTATCCAGGGCTAAATAGCACACCACTGTAATAAAATTACACATAATAATGTTTTTTTTTACCTTTTATTTCCAGTTTCTTCAAATTCCTCTCCAAACAGCCGGGACTCTTCTCCCAATGGTCTGTCAGCAGCCTCTGTCTCTTTAACGTCTCAGGTTAACCCGGCTTCCTACAGCACGCCAGGGTAAGAAACTTCAGACTATGGTCTCCAATGCATTTTAAAGATACCAGAACAGGGAGCCTGTGACACAAAGGAGATTCAGAGGTGCTGGTGGTCAGATTTAGTTTGGACTGGATTGAGCCAGTCAAGCAGTTTCTTCCTGTTTCCACCAATGTCTGCGCTCAGGTTAGTTTATTATAAAGACTGGTTACAGAATCTGCCTACCAGCACCTCCAAAAAAAATAATCACAAATTAACATGTTATTTCGTGTGTGTTTAATCAAAACACAAAGTGTATTATGGACAATGTTTTATGAGGACAAGAAACCTAATGTACATAGTTCCTAAAAGTTTGGACTATTTCTTCAAATGAATCGTCAAAACTAATTTGCTGAATGAAGTACAGTTGTGGGAGAAGTATTCAGATCCTTTACTACAGTAAAAGTACTAATACCACATTATGAAAAGTGAGAGTCCTGCATTCAAAATGTTAAGTTTATAAGTATCAGTGCTCAAGTATGAAAAGTAAAAGTATCTATCTCTGTTGTATATTATATGATGTTTAATGTTAATGTGCATGCTGCATGTTACTTCTTTTTTAAAGTTTTGGTAATATAATCCTTTAAATAGAGTTCTGCAAGGAATGAGTCCTAAAACCAGGAAATGAGTCACCGTCTTTCCTTTGTCTCAAAGTCAATGTTTTTTAAATTTTTTTATGGGCTTTTGGTTAAATGTCTGAAATACAATCTGTGGTTTACACAAGCTGAACAGATAGTAAATACTCTAGGCACACATTTTTTTTAAGCTTTTAGGAACTGGGACTAGCTAAGTGGTTACAGCCTATATAACGTTAGCTTATTACTTCTCCTGAATGTATTCACGCTTCAAAAATCATAAAAGTGATGTTCTAATGTTAAGATTACTTTGCCGAACAAAACATGTTAGTACTATAAAGGTTTGTTCGCCACAGAGTTTATTTTTCACAAATAATTTAATGGAAAAATCTCATTAGCTTTTTGTCAAGGAAAACAATTTGACGCTAACTTCCGGTTTGGACAAACATTTTTCATCCCTGAAGCCCTCCGTAGTGTTGGATAGTTAAATCTACCGCATGATATTCTATAAGATAATCACGTTTGTTTGGTGAAGTACAAGTACCCCTATTTTGTACTGTGTACTTGAGTAAATGTACCTTCCCGTGTTCTGATAACCATCTGATCCCCGTTGGTCCTTTCAGGTCCTGGTACCGCACGTGGAATCCTGCGTACCATCACTGAGAACCATGAACTGTATCATATGAAGCTTCTTTTTTATTTGTATTTTGTTTTGTTTTGAGAAGGATGTACAGTAAAGAGATGTCTGAACTGTTGTGAACAGGGTCGTACAACTACAGGCCAAACCCGTGACACGAAAAAGCAGAGGACTGCTGGTAGGAAAAGCCTCGAGCTGTTTGATTTGTGTTCAGGTGACTCTTTGAGATCAGCTGCAAAGAGGAAGAATACACACACACAAAACACACCTGACAAGATAGAAAGACTAGCGGGGATTCTCATGTTCCCATGTGGCTCAAATAGACTCAAACAACCGGTTTGAGTGATTGTGTACCAAGCTGTTCCCTTTTTTTCTCCCTCTGCCATCTTTATGTTGGGCTCTCAATATGTTTTTATGTTCGTATCATAGCTTGTGTTGTGTTTGTGAAGTTTATTTGATCCTACGTTACATACTGCTGGCCTGTCTAAATAAATATGCAGTAAATGGGAATTTATTTTGTTGAACTGTTCACTACGGCTGCTAAAAAGGCCTTATATTTAATTTGTTTTAATATATATATAATTTGGGATCAGAACGGCTTTTTGATTTGGTTATTTATTTTTTGAAAGGATGGATCTGTTTTGTTTACAACTTGGGTTCTTTTTGTTGCAGTTTGGGCCGTCATTTCTTATCAGTTATGATAATAGCATTGAAGCGGAAACATGATCGGACTGGTTGTAGGTTATTGCGATCCCTTTTCCAGGCGACAGAAGTTACCTCTAATAATCCATTTTTGCACTAGAAAACTATGTGGAATGGAGGTTAAAACTGACTTTTCGCTGAGTAGCATCTGCATTCAGGGTCCGACAACTTTCAGGTTTAGTGGATTTGGAGCTTGTTGTGGTTAAAAGTTGTGTGATAGTGATACTCGTTTCCCCGGAGAGGTTGGAAGGAGATACACGTTTCTACGTAAAAACCTGTACGTTAGCTCATCATTAGGATAGCGTTAGCTACTGTAGGTTTACTGAATGTATGATTGTAACAGTAAATAAAGATTTACCCAGCTTTACAGGAACAGTGTAGTTCATTTCACTGTCTGATCACAATGGTGACGTGGTGGTTCACTTTGTTGTTTTCTCTGATTAATCAGTTTAACATCCTGGATATATACCATTTACACACATATTCTAGACCCTTTCTGTCTGCTTCTATCTGAAAAAAAATGTCTTCAGGGAGTAACGTGGATCTGACAGCCTGGATGTTGAAAACATACAGATTTTACCGTCTGCCTTTGTAACTTGAATGAATGAATATATACTTTATTAATCCCCAAGGGGAAATTTGTTGTCAGAGTAGCAGCAATTTACAGACTACAATCAACATATTAAAAACAACAAGGGATGAGAGATGTATAAAAAAATAAAATAAAAATAGCTGGGATGAACGATATGTACAGCTCAGAGAGTATTATTTAGGAAATTAAATTGAATTAAACTTAAACAATAGAGAAGTGCAAAAATGCAAAGTTTGTATGTGTAGTGTATGTGAAGTGAAGTGTAAATAAACAGACAATAGAGAAGTGCAAAAATGCAAAGTATGTATGTGTAAGTATATGAAGAGTGTGAAGTTTAGGTAAACATAAACGTGTACAGTGATTAATCAATCAACAGAGGATCTGACAGGAGGTGACTTGCTGTACAGTCTTAATGCCGTAAGCAGGAATGTTTTCCTGTATCTGTATGGCGAAGTACAGGGCACTGGCCACAACCGACTGGTAGAACATCTCCAACATCTTGCTGCACACATTGAAGGATCTAAACTTCCTCAGGAAAAAGAGTCGACTCATATCCTTCTTGTACACAGCGTTGATGTTGGCCTTCCAGTTCAGTCGGCTGTCGATGGAGACGTCCAGGTACCGGTACTCCTCCACCATGTTGACGCTAACCTTTCTGCAAACCTTTAGCTAGCTAGTTAGCTAACTTGTTAATTCCACCATGCTTTAATGCTACACTGTGTAGCCGTCCCTCCGCCTCACTACGCCTCACTACCCAATGCTCTGGAGAAGGACAAGCTAAGAAGCTAACTAGCCAGTTAATTCCACCATGCATTCATGCTACACTGTTCCTAACCGACCCGCCGCCTCACTACCCGCCGCTCTGGGGAAGGACAAGCTAAAAAGCTAACTAGTCAACTGTCTCCGGAGTGCCGACAATGCTGACGTGTGTTGTCACCATAACTGACAACAAAGTCAAATGACAACGGAATCTTTTTTCAATATCTGTTCTACTTTTATTCCATGTCTATTCATGTGGCTCATTGATGTTGTTTTATTAGTTTTTGGACAACAATGGAGTTCTATGGCACAGAGGAAGAAGTTATATCAGGCGCAATACTCCCATGTTGACAATAAGTTTAATTAAAATTAAGCTGGTGAAGAGATCATGCAGTGGTACCGCACTCTGAGCGAAGTAAAGCAACCACTATAATCATGATGTTATGACATGTAACAGCAGGAACTTTATAAAGTAAAGGGATGTTTTTACTGATGTAACTTGTGCTTCCATGCTATGGTTTGAAAGTGAAACCAGGGCTGTTACTGTTTACCTCCATGTGTATCATGGGTTCTTTCTTTAAAATGAGGCAAAGAATACAATCTAATTGTTGTATTCAGAGGTCAAAAGTTCATGTTGAACAAGTCATTTCAGCATGAACATCATGCTGAAATGAAAACTTGAAACTAGAGCTTGAGACCATAAACTCATGTTTACAATGTTTACTGAAGGAATAAATAGAGAGAAGTAGAGTAATTTTCTTTAGACTTCTATACAATCAGGGGAGTCACCCCTGGTGGTCAGGAGAGAGAATGCAGCTTTAACACATGAAGCATTGGCCGCCTGTCTAAAACCCTCAATGATGTGAGGAAACCATGAGAAACAGGAAAGACACAAACATTTTAATAAAAGGCACCATTTATTGACTTGTTGGCTATCTTGTAGAAAGAGCACAAAATGTGAAATAACAGTTTAATAATTTAAAGTTCATATAAATAAAAACATCGTGGACATGATTTGGGGGAAATGTGTTTTTTTGTTGTCAGGTTTAAAGGAAATTGAAACACTTTGGATGCAAAATGGTGAAGAACAATGTAACAGGAGTATTTCAATAGTTTAAACACAAAGTTGTGAACAATAAAGATGCAGTAAAGTCAATTTGTGTCTGAAAGACTGATGGTAACCAACAGCTGTTTAAAAAAATAATACAACTTTTTCTTCTTTGTGTTGCTGCTTCTTATCCGGAAATGTTAAATGTATATATTCTCTCTTAAAGATATGTATATGTGACATTCAAATAAATCAGAATGATCTCCTCTGACACCATTTTATAAGGTTTTTGTCACACTTTCTGTATGTTTTGGTGTTTTTAACAGATAGAGATATTATCTAAATTAAATAAGGGCTCATCTGTATCACCACCAACGCTAATTCTTTTACTTTGAAAAGTTGAAAAACGCTGCTGCTGAGCGGAGAACGCTGGGGAGCTGTAACCAAAAACACCCAAGTAATAGCTTTTGGTATCAGTGGAGAAAAAGACGAGGCAGAGGAGTCACACACTTGGATCTACCGGTTACTTAAATCAGATTTGAATGACCTTAAAAAGCTGCGTTTTAGGTAACACGGATAACCTTTGTTCAATTATTATCTTCATTGACCTTTTGCTAAGCTCCGCCCCTTGAACGCTCACTGGGAGTATTTATTTTTATTCTTTTGCAATTAATTTGCAAGTCAACATATTTTTTTTAACTTTTGTTTTTGTCATAAATATTCACACAAAACTTAAAAGCTACACTAGAATATGTTTTAAACAACACAATGCGAATAAAGACATCAACCGAATCACGTTGTGCAGAACGGACATAAACAAAGCGTCCACTATAGTGCAGCAACAACATGGAGGCTCTGTGGTCCGATCAAACTTTATTCCTCCTCTCAACCTCGACAAAGGCAGCGCAGACCAAATCCACTCCTTCCGTTCTTACCTTTCACAATAAAAGCCCTAGACGTAAACACTGCCTAACTGTTTACCAGAAGGAACTCAAATTCATTCAGAGAATTTAGCAAAAAGGAAACAAAAAAAAACTCCATGATAACATAGCTCTCACAGCTTCAGCAGTGGCAGGAGGCAGGGCTTAGCGGAGGGTCAATTCACGTGAGGATGCATGACGGAGAACCTAGTTCTGTTTCTTTTGGTTTAAAAAAAGAAAGACATTTTCCGAAGCCAGTTCCGAAGATACAATTGAGGGAGAGAAGTGTTGCCCAGATTAAGACATTAATGCGTGCGTGTGTGCGCGTTCTGGAGCTTTGGTTCACACTTCAGTCCACTTCTGTCAAGCCACATGGTCTCCTGAACTCTTGTCCACGCTCGTGAATCCACTTGTTTGACACTGAGAACAGAAAAAAGCCAACAACCAAAAAATATTGAAACAGCCTTTGTAATAGAAAACAACACTTTTCCATGTTGGCATGTGGTGAAAGCATTGCCCCAGAAAAGTTCAGCGTGCGTTTGTAATAGAAGAGATACAAAAATCTAATCAATAAAAACATGATTTGACCTACTTAAACTACCTTTAAAATCACACAGTATCTTTTTTTTTTAGGTGTCTATTTATTAGGACAATTTCTTTAAAAGAGACACCGGAGGGGAAATAAATAAAATGTCTGCAAGCAAACGAGAAAAATATCGAAGATCTATTGATTATCTGGAAATCTTTCTTTCGTTTGTGCCAAGAGTGTGTAGATGAAGCATTAAGTTGTCAGCTAGTTATCATTAGCTTACTAATTCCACCATGTTTTCATGCTAACGTTACGCTGGGTATGAGTTTGATTTCACCCATATTCTTATTAAAAAAAAACTAATGCATTGATATATTCATATATAATAGTTCTTTTTTTGTGTCCTTTTTTAGCAAATTGGGACTACAATTTAAATTCTGTTTTGCAACCCTGTACATAACAAATACAAATCTTGTAATAGTTGTTTTAATTTGTGATGCATCTGACTCACCCCATTTACTTCCTACTAAGACGGGACAGGCTGCATGTCGGGTCCTATAGTCGCCCTCCCCGCTCTTGAACAGATTGTACCAGAACACCGCCGTCCCCTGTTGGAGAAATGGAACGAATGGAGACATTATGGTGATGTCCGATGTGCACAAGAGAGAAGAAGGAAAAGTTAGAGAAGCTGAATGCGATGCACTGTGATCACGGCCATAACTGGGCCCTTAAAATAGTGTGCATTAGCCGCGGACAGACACAGAGGTGCACACTCACTCACTCACTCACTCATGGACAGAAAGCATAAACACACTCAACACACACACAGTTGTTTCACCTTTCGTGGCCAGATTACTGCCCCAAAGTCGGGGAAGACGGTGGCGCCTCCCGCCTCGACATCACTCATCTGAGAAAAGACAACGAACACTTAGAAACATTCTCGTTTTTGCTAATCCTCAACAGATACTTTTTTTTTCTCCTTAGCAAAATACTGTATACATTTGTTTTACTTAAAAACAAATAATAATAATAATAATAATAATAATAATAATAATGATAATATATTTAGCTTTTAATAAACCCAAATGTGATAATAATGACATGATATTCATTTTAAATGTGTGTGTACATCCAGAAATACAAGTGGATTACAAGTTTTTATGTTATGTCCTTTAATAAAAAAAAAAAAAAAAATCAGAAGCCAGCAATACTATTTGCACAGGCGGAATAACAGATGTGACCGTTTACACCCAACTACGACTAAATACTCCTGCAAAAAAGGACTGATTTCAGTCAGTTAATATGATAAACTCCTTGATGAGTGGAATGTGATACAAATAAATAAAACAAGGTCCTCTGAGAAATTAAAAAAATGCACAAAATGACAAGTCACACATCTTTTAACAACAAAGAACTGCAAGAAAGTTTCTATGTGCACTACAGCGAGGGAGAAGACGAGAAAGACTAAATAAATACTTGAGCGGAGCAAAAGAAAAATGGAATCTGGTCTTTTAAATGGACCCACCAGCTGTTTTTCATCACGTTGTTTCACGTTACGTAGCTGAAGCTATTTCTGCACGAGTCAGATATGTTTTTTGATCTGAAGTGATGGTCTATTGTCTAAATATCATACCAAATATTTTCTGGATCACTTTGAACAGTTATACAAATTAAAACAGTTTTATTCTGCAATATGTTGAGAATTTAAAGAATAACTAAACTCCCAAACTATATTTTTCAGCTGAAAACCAAAGTATCTGGCTATAAAACCAACGTCTCCCGTCTTTGCAGACTGTGGAGAGACGGAGTATTAATCAAAAGTAGTTGTTACCTCTTCAATTAGCCTGTTTGATTGTTATGCTGCACGTGTTATGGAAAACGCACTTTAGCTAAAACTCTTGGGTTTAAATACTCTTTAACAGTTTTTATTTGTATTTCTGTAGTATCTGCTGCTACGTTACCTTAGCTATAATTTCCCTTCAGGAATAAATGTTTTTCACTGCACTCTGTCCTGTTATATGGTTTAATCCTTGTTTATTCAGAATTAATACAGACTGATAAATGTTCTGAAACGTTTCAGTGCAAAAGTGCATAAATCTTTTTTCTTTTTGTGTATAATTG
The DNA here is from genome assembly GCA_038501785.1 of Myoxocephalus aenaeus. NCBI lineage: Eukaryota > Metazoa > Chordata > Actinopteri > Perciformes > Cottidae > Myoxocephalus > Myoxocephalus aenaeus. The sequence goes on along the minus strand of JBAMJR010000144.1, from coordinate 3,534,838 downwards.
TATTTCCAGTGTTAGCAAGGGTAAAATAAAGAGTGGCTTCCAAATCAGCATGTTAATGGAGGCTGGCCAACAAAACTCTCAACAATATGTACTGGAACTGATTGATAGAAAAACCTTTGAGATATTTGTCTGCAAAGTTTCTCAGTCGTGCAAAATCTGTAGAAATAATTATAGCCTCTTGCCCCATTACGTCGAGCAACTCTAGATTTTTAAACGTGCCAAAATGAAAGTCAATCAATACAAGTCCAAGATTGAACCAGAGCTTATGCATTCACTCATGAGGCTGAAACAAAAGAAGGACGGAGCGTAGATTTTTTAGGGGCGCTGCCACACGACCTTCATTCAACGGCGACTGATTGCACGTACTCACATAGTTCAAAAAAGTTGCCACGCGATTTCCAGTGCCTAATCTTTTGAAAGCATCAGGCTCATCTTTCTACAAAGATAAAATTCAAGAGTAAAAACACAAGATGAAAACACTGCTCTCCTTGCACGCACGTGTACTTACATAGTTCAGGAAGGTAGCAAGTCTATTTCCGTCGACCTTGAGGTTGCTGTCAAAAGGACGCTGCAACAGATGGTTAGAAGGTTTAACCCATCACCGGAAAGACTCGCAGTCGGAGCCCGGCCACTGAACACATGGTGTGACAACGCTGCTTTGTGTAACAACGACACAACATGTGCAACACATTTCACTGTGCAGCAACGCCCACGTTTTGTATTTAGTTGTTACATGTTGCAGTGGTTATTACATGTTGCAGTGGTTGTTGCATGTTGCAGTGGTTGTTGCATGTTGCAGTGGTTGTTGCATGTTGCAGTGGTTATTACATGTTGCAGTGGTTATTACAACATGTGGCAGTTGCACTGTTTTTAAATTTAAAAGCTTGTGATAGTGAGGAAAGTCCTACCCTTTCCAGTGGAATTATTATGGTCTGTATTCCTGGGAAAAATATCTGTACGTCACGCAACGACGAGAGAGAAATGTGTTTTTGATCATGTTTGAATTAAGCCATTTATTACACATGATGTGATTTTTCAACCAAAAAAAGATAATTTTGCAAAATACGTAATTAGAAAGATGACGCACCCAAAAAGCGACGTAAGTGTCGTCTCTCTTTGAAGCTGCGGTGCCCTTGTGTTTCGTAGCAGGATGTTCTCTAGTAAGACAACGTTTCGCCTAGGTAACGCCCATTTTGGTGTATTACTACGATAACTTACAACTTTCTAAACTTGCAAAATGATCTTTTAAAATGACAAATATCAAATGTGTAATTCACGGCACAGTTCAAACAAGATCAAACTATTATTCGTCTCTCGCCGTTCACTATCGTACATATTTCTTCGTAAATAAAGCCCTCTGGAGGACACCGGAGGGAGCGTGGCTTATGTATAGATCACATGTCACAGATGGTTCCCAGGTGTCACACACAGAGGGAACAATAGTCTCAGATCTCCACAGTATAAAAGAACATTAAAAGGATGCAGGGTTCATCGGTGTTAAAGATAAACAGCTTTTCAACGAGCAAAGAATTAAGACATTGTGCAGAATTCAAATAATCTATTTCTATAAATACAACACACACACATACACACAAATGAACTCACCCTTGAGAAGTCATAATGGGGCTCGTACTGTCCTCCGACTCCATAGTTAGCGACCTGGTGATCCATCGACAAAGATGATTCATTATTAAACTAATTGGTAGCACTTTATAATAAGTACACACTATTTAGCATTAGTAAATCATGAATAAACACTGAATTCATCATTTATAAAGCATTATTCCAACATGAACACTCATTAGTAACTCATTAGTATGCAATTCATAAACACAGTTATAAATGTTTCATTCTTGATTAATAAGCTTGGGTTTTCATACTTTATAAATGATGGATTCCCCATTTGTAAATGAAGTATTAAGGACTTATAAATGATTAATAAGATCATTTGTAGTGTTAGTAAATGATTACAAAAAGCTGCAATTCATGATTAATTCAGGTAGTTACTACAAATTAGTTAAGTATTAGTTAAGTGTGTTCTGTGACCTCATCTAAAGTGAAGACTATTTATGCTTAACAAAGCATTTATCAGCAGTGCCTCAAAGCTAGCAGAAGTCTCAGTTATCTTCTCAACAGAAACGGGAAATAGACACAACACAAAGTGAATCATTTTTATTGTTACTGTACCTGTAGTAACTCTGCAGTGTCGACCTCGAGGCCTGTGATGTCTTCTATCCTCTGGTTGACTCTGCCAATGAGCGGGTCATCCACTTCCTCCAACCATGCACTGGAAACACAAAGATGTACGCACACACACACACACACACACACACACACACACACACACACACACACACACACACACACACACACACACACACACACATTAAACCATCTAGCTTCGGTCTTCTCAGTCATCGAGTTACTGACGGAGGAGAACCTCTCTGTTACCTTTTAGAGACTCTGTAGTTGGCGGTGGTCAGGACGCCTGTTTTGGGGTCACGGACCGTCGCTCGAGCAAGCTGAAAAAAAAACAACAACAAAGTGTTTGTCGTCATAATCATGACATCTCAGTTTGAGATGTTCAAGGTGAACGCTCGGGTTAAAAATGTATCTACCTCTTTTCTTCTTTTTTTGGGGGCCTTTTAGCAAAGTGAAAACATAAAACCTAGAAGTTGATGTTGAAAAGAGCCCCGGCTCTCGCTGATGACGTCCAGATGAAAAATACAGCCTCAGACAGTCTTCATAGACTCTATCAGAACGAGTGCCTTGTGCTGAGGGAGTTTGTAGATTTATTATCATTCATGTATTCTTTAGGCTCACCCTGGGTTTAGCCAGCTTCTTAATCTTCTCCATCTCCTCGTGCGACAGCACGTCCAGGTAGCGAACGATGCGAGGGCTGTCCCACTCGTCCTCCTCCTTCATGGGCTTCAGCAGGAGGCGAGGGTTCCTCTTCCCGTCCTGGAAGCGGCAGAACAACCGGCTGCGCCGCGCGTCGTTCTGGTGAAACACAAGAAAATGTAATCGTGTCGAGAGGCTCGATGTATGGCGACTGGAAGTGGACGTTTCTTATAGGATTATATTGCAATTCAATATATTCCTTTAATCCTTGTTGTGATCTTTCTGTTCAATATAAATAAATTTAGACCAAAAGTATTTTTGTCATGAAAATAACTCAAGGCACTCAAGCGTCACTCGATGGACACAATAAAAAATTATCCAAAAGATAATTTTATGATTTAAGGCGAGACACTACAGGAAAGAAAAGGTTTCATGCACTGATACATTCTCAGATTTTATTTTTCTTCCATCACAAGTCCCCTCAGACTGGTTGAAAGAAAACATCAAAAATACTACTTTGTCTGTTTGCGTCTGTAGATTTCTCCTAAATTCAGAAGACTTGTAATACAAAAACTAATAGTCTTGATGTCAGTAATCAACTGGGGAAGTTTCATGGTGATTGCTAGTATTATTTATTTTGTAACCATATTCCCATAGTGTCGCTCCTTAATTCAACACTTTAGATTGTACATAAAGACAAAGTATTTCTTTCCATCACAGACCACCTCCTTCTCAATAGGCCTCACCATCTGGAGCCCCTCCCCTCTGCAGAGAGCCTCGTAGGTCTCCCTCTCTGGGAGGTGGTCTTTGGGTCGGAGGTAGGTTCCCAGCAGGATGGGCTCCTCGGAAGCCGGCTGGTAGTCCTGGTTCTGCTCGTTGAGCTGCTTTGACAGCAACCGCTCAAAATAACGCAGGTTTCCTCCTGCCCTCTGGTGGCCGGGGGCTGTCAGTACAAGACACAGTTCAATGCTAGTGGATCAACTGAGCTGAAGTTTAATAACCTGTAGAGCGGAGAAGAAACTTAATCTAATGTTTATCAAACAGCTTCATTTAAAAACAAGCTTTTCCCCTTCATGAGGTATTATTTAATAGTTATACATGATTAAAACATAGGGAAAAGCTTTTACAGCTTCTTACCTCTCCAGCTTTAGCTTTTTAAAGTATTATTTACTTTCCTCAAGTACTGTCTGGTTTCATTAAAGAGGAAACAACTCACTAGAATGGCAGCTGGAAACACACTTCCACTCCTTCCAAAATAACCATATTTTGAGGTTTTTTGTACATGTACATTTTAAGCTTCCTAATACTTCTACTCTGCTACTGAGTTGGAGGGAAATATTGTACAATTATCTCAACTACTTTTATTCAACAGCTATTAATACAAAACACATGATCAGTTTGTGAAATAAATAAACTACCCAGCAGTATATTGAGCAGTTAAAATTAGTGAGTATTTAGACTTTTGGGGACTAAAAGGAATTTTGAGTATTTCATGGTGTGGTATTGCTTTTGGTGATTTGGTGTGTGACAATAAATAGTTATCTGTTCTATTTCCATCCCTCTAACTTCAGATTTTCTTTGTTTTTCAAACAGTTACCTTTTGTAGCTCTTATAAATATATGTAATTTTCTGTGTAACGTTTCCCTGTGAAAACAGAATAAATTGTTTAATCCGTTACGGATTTATTTTTTTATGCACGAATGAGCCGTTAAACGTGAATTTTAAACGCTACTGTAGGTCAAGTCATTGCGATTGACATGTAAAGAAGCGAACCACAGACCTAAGAATGATGGTCTGCAGCTTTCAGCTGAGCCCTCGATGCTGAAATAACGGTTACAAACCACGAGCTCCTACTTCGGATGGACAACACCCTGCAGCTCCGACTCAGGAGGGCGAACCTCAGCAACCCACCAATTACCTCACAGATTGGTCGGCTAGCCGGTGTCTGTCTGTGTGTGTGTGTGTGTGTGTGTGTGTGTGGGGGGGGGGAGGAAACGACTTAAATACAAGTGCTATTCTCAACTTCTAAAAGCTGAGAGCATGAACCCATCCACCCTAACCCTCAATGGTTGAATCCTGACGTCCCCCGAAAGCTTTACAACTTTAGGGACCTAAATGACGTCACCTGGTGAACGGTTCAGCCTGAGAGGCTGCAAGTCTTGAAATGGCATATAATTGACCTGTCAATCATCTTGTAGCCCCGCCCTAAAGCAGCCCCGGCTTTATTGTCTGTTTGACACTAAATGGACCATAATTTACTAAATGAACAACATGCTGTATTGAAAAAGACTTGAAACTAGAGATTGAGACATAAACTCATGTTTACAATGTTTACTGAGGGAATAAATCAAGAGAGAAGTAGAGTCATTTATATTGACTTCTATACAACCAGAGGAGTCGCCCCTGGTGGTCAGGAGAGAGAATGCAGCGTTAACACATGAAGCATAGACTTCTATACAACCACAGGAGTCGCCCCCTGGTGGTCAGTAGAGTGAATGCAGGTTTAAGATACTTCCCTCAGGAAGTGTTCATAAAGAGTTCAAAATGTCCTCAAACACTGGAGTGTGTAGATTAGGGTTGTTTGTGTCTTGTTTATTAGGAAGCACACTGATTCTAGCTCATGTCATCTTACCAATAGCCACCAGCCGCCGGGTCAGCTCAATGGCTCGAGGGAGGTCTCCCATCTGGTAAACGGAGTAGCTGAGGTAGTCCAAGATGTCCGCCTTGGAAGCCACGGATTCCTCCCCGCCGTCCAGCTGCTTCAGGGCCTGCTGCATCCACAGCACCGCATGGTAATAGTCTGCGTCGTTGTAACCAGTCTTGCCCATATCGAAGCAGTCGTCCACAGTCAGTAAGACATTGGCGTGCATCCCTGGGGCGAGATTCAATATACCGAGAATCACGATATATTATCACATTTATTTCATCAAACATGGATCATCTTAAGGGTTTTATTCATTATTCATGATTCATTTTGGAAATAATTCAGATGCTCATAATATATTTAGTATTTTAGTTGAGATTATTTTCCTATAAATGTGCATGTTTTCTTGCACGGGATTCCTAAAGTTTGTCTTTTTCTTCTTTGTTGTCTTTGTTTTTTTAAAGTATTGTACTCAACACGGGAAACCTCACCAGGCCTGGACACGGAAAGGATTGACAGATTGATAGCTCATACTGCTTCAGATTTTTTTAATTTCTGCAGAATTGAGCATAATCTGAAACATGAAAATGCAATTTCTACCTCAGTAAGGTTCCTATTTGTCACTTTTTTGGACATGTATCAATTCTAAATCAGTTTTAAGTGGTTTGATGGCTGGCAGGTTGAGACATGCAGTCGGTCCACTAAGGAAACTGGATTCTGACTCAGCAAGAAGAGCGATGAATGCTCACAAAAACACAACTGAAGGAGAAACTGGCATGGCAGTTTTTGAAGGATGCAGGTTTCTGCATGCAGTAAAAATGCATGCAGAATTTTGTCTTTGAATATTTCTGTCTATTGGGGTCCCAAATAACTTGCCGCGTGTGATCATGTGACTGTCACGAATAGTTGACTGATCACTGATCAGTTGACTGATCAAAAAAATCACTATTGACATCTTAATTTACAGGTCTTAATTTAAAAAAGTAAATATTTTGCAGCCAAATAAAATAGTTTTTCAGGGTATTCAACCTTTGTTTCTTCATAATGCTTTTAATACTTAACTTGTTTCTGCCGCACCAAGCGCAAGTATAAACAAAGATTTAAGAGTCTTTCTTGCATAAATTGGATTTGGCTGGACATCTGTAACTCTTGTGGATCCAGTGATTTATATTACATTCATGTGTGATGATGTTTGTCATCCAATTTCACACAGTGAGGCCATTGTTTGAAACTTGACGTCACTCTCTAAAATGACCTGCTGTGAGCTCGAGGATAAACACAACCTCATGAAACGTTACAACAACTATGGTAGGATCTTGAGCAATCAGAGGATGTATGGTTTATTTAAGGTAAATAAACAATAAGGGGGTTTCTGAGCAGTTTACAGAACATGACATGCTTGCCATCCAATAGCTGAAACATGCAGAAATCTCCAAATGTCATAGGTTTACGATACCAAATCCCAGGATGTATTTTTCAATGGTGTTCCTCAACGTCTTGTTGTCTTAATGTGGTATTTTGGAGGGATTTGTGATCATTTCTATCAATTCTCAAGTGGTGAAGAAAAAAAAAGAAAAAAAAAAAAACTTATGAGAATTACCGTCACATACTCCTAAAAAAAATTCATCTTCAGCTTTTAGATCATGTACATCACGTATATGTGACATCCCCCTAAAGTTCCCTTGTCCCCCCTAAAAAAGACAAAAAAATCGGTATTAACAAATAAAGCTGAACTTGAGGACAACAGATTCAACATGTGTCCTTATGTGACGCAACTAGAATTTTTTGTTCTAGTTTAACATTTGTATCCTAACCACACGCACAGTTATCCTCAATATTCAGAGCCAACATATTAACTCTGAAATAACACCTTAAACTATCTTTAACCTCGAGCCTAAACCCTTGAAGAAGTGAGGTCAAAACAACATGACCTTGAACTCAAACAGCCTCTCACGATGGTTTTAGAATAAACACGGCAGTTTAAAATCATTACGGGTGGGTTGGGTTTTGCATTCCTCTCGTTCTTTCATTAATGATCACGCTCGTCTGTCCCTCTCAACGTATTCATGTTCAGTCCTTGGTTACCAGGCAGCTTTCCTCTGGAGAAGGCCTCAGAATCCAGTTGGTACGTGTCCTGAAGACGCATCAGCGCCTTGGCTGCACCCGTCTCATCCTCTTCATCTGGGAAGAACTGTCTGTGTACGGACATGTTGGAAATGAACCCTGGAGAGAAAAAGTCAGGTCGGAAATGTCACGATGGAAGTTCATTAAAAGGTACTGCGAGGAACTTTAAATCAGTGTTGATTCTGGCGGGGGGCCAGAATCAACACTGTGGACTAAAGTGGTACTGTATCTGAGTACCAGGGTCCCTTTAAAAAAACTCTCATTTTACTGCAGCAGGGTCTGAATGTGTTAATGTGGTTTTAGTATTTATACATATTTTATCTTATTTTATGTCACTCTAATTGTACTTTTCTACTGTTTTACCATGGTCACTTTATTCAGTGTTGATTGTATTTAAAACCTTTGAGTCAGTTACATTAAAGTAAATCATTAAGGCTCATTAAATATAAATGCATTTAACAATACAACTTCTAATGGACTTTTGTCTGTGTCGTCATCCTCGTTCTCCTCGTCTGTCACCTGATCTCTATGTGTTCGCAGCCAAAATTGCCGATGAAAACAAAAGGTAACAACGACTTTTACCAATATCTTTAATTTATTCAGTTAATATATATTTAACTTACAGCCTGTTCTGAACTCAGACGGACATCCGAGTGAATATCATCCTTCTCATCCCGCCAATCAATCAGATCCAGTGTCTTCTATGTGGCTAATGATGATGACTAACAATCTCTAAAACAAACATATTGAAAAAATATTACTATGTTTGGTTGTCTGTATTCTTTTTATTTCATCCCTGCATGTCAGATATCACAACCCGCTGCTCCGTAAATCCTGATAATTCACGAAAAGAAACTCCAGAGGGCTCATGTGACATTTTCATTCAATATTTTCCGTGATTTGCACGACGTCTGATACGATTGCAATCTGCGTGAATGAGCCTAAACTAATAATTATTGGCAAAAGTCCAAATTCCATATTTTTTTTTGGTTTCAAATGTTTTTTGTTTTTTAACTTTCTTTATTGACACGGCAAAGTAAACACATCCGTGTTTCCAAAACATAAAGCGGGAAAGGATCAATTCTCTTAACACAACATTGAAGCTCCTGCACGTCTTCCTTGTGAGGTTTACATCCAGTCTCTCTGACTCACGGCCACGTATACACACTCACTTGTGTGACACATCATTCCTGCTATCTGCCTCCCAGATTGCCTCAGGTCCAAACAACACACACGAGAAGCAGAGCATGTGCCAAAATAGGCAGAGATGAGGACCAGCTGCAGCTAAAACACGACGGACTCTTTTTCTCTCTTCGGAGAGTATTTGAGCCGAGATCAGCAGAAAATGTCCACGCTGCAGCTGGAGTGACGCTTCACTCGCATCCACTCTGCATTTCACATTTTGCTGCCAGCTCTCTGCTCGTGTTGAAAAGAGCTCCGTGGAAAGAGTCTCAGGACTCACTGGACCAAACGCAGACCGGAACGTAGATCCAACCCGTGTTCGATGCCGACAAGCTGTTCCACTCATAAACGTCTCTCGCCTCCTTTCTATGAATCGTTATTTGCAGCATTCTCCCAAGATGTGGAAAGCCCCTCTCGAAGCCCTCTTCTTCAACCAGACACTTCACTTCCCCGACAATCTATTCCAGCAGCTCATGGTAAACCACATCAACGAGGGGAGCCTCTAAATAATTAGTTACATCCATCCACTTTCTATCCGCTTATCAACCGATGATAAGCAGGATATCGGATATATCTCTATATACACTACCGTTCAAAAGTTTGGGTTCACTTAGTAATGTCCTTATTTTTCAAAGAAAAGCACTGTTTTTTTCAATGAAGATAACATTAAATTAATCAGAAATACACTATACATTGTTAATGTGGTAAATGACTATTCTAGGTGGAAACATCTGGTTTTTAATGAAATATCTACATAGGTGTATAGAGGCCCATTTCCAGCAACTATCACTCCAGTGTTCTAATGGTACATTGTGTTTGCTAATCACATAGAAGACTAATGGATGATTAGAAAACCCTTGAACCCTTGTGCAATTATGTTAGCACAGCTAAAAACCGTTATGCTGGTTAGAGAAGCTATAAAACTGGCCTTCCTTTGAGCCAGTTGAGTATCTGGAGCATCACATATGTGGGTTCGATTATACTCTCAAAATGGCCAGAAAAAGAGAACTTTCATGTGAAACTCGCCAGCCTATTCTTGTTCTTAGAAATGAAGGCTATTCCATGCGAGAAATTGCGAAGAAATTGCGGAGAAAACCCCAAACCTTTGAACGGTAGTGTCCTTGAACAGTAGTGTCCTATATATATATATATATATATATATATATATATATATATATATACACATACATACATACATACATACATACACTCACCTAAAGGATTATTAGGAACACCATACTAATACTGTGTTTGACCCCCTTTCGCCTTCAGAACTGCCTTAATTCTACGTGGCATTGATTCAACAAGGTGCTGAAAGCATTCTTTAGAAATGTTGGCCCATATTGATAGGATAGCATCTTGCAGTTGATGGCGATTTGTGTGATGCACATCCAGGGCACGAAGCTCCCGTTCCACCACATCCCAAAGATGCTCTATTGGGTTGAGATCTGGTGACTGTGGGGGCCATTTTAGTACAGTGAACTCATTGTCATGTTCAAGAAACCAATTTGAAATGATTCGAGCTTTGTGACATGGTGCATTATCCAGCTGGAAGTAGCCATCAGAGGATGGGTACATGGTGGCCATAAAGGGATGGACATGGTCAGAAACAATGCTCAGGTAGGCCGTGGCATTTAAACGATGCCCAATTGGCACTAAGGGGCCTAAAGTGTGCCAAGAAAACATCCCCCACACCATTACACCACCACCACCAGCAGCCTGCACAGTGGTAACAAGGCATGATGGATCCATGTTCTCATTCTGTTTACGCCAAATTCTGACTCTACCATCTGAATGTCTCAACAGAAATTGAGACTCATCAGACCAGGCAACATTTTTCCAGTCTTCAACTGTCCAATTTTGGTGAGCTCTTGCAAATTGTAGCCTCTTTTTCCTATTTGTAGAGGAGATGAGTGGTACCCGGTGGGGTCTTCTGCTGTTGTAGCCCATCCGCCTCAAGGTTGTGCGTGTTGTGGCTTCACAAATGCTTTGCTGCATACCTCGGTTGTAACGAGTGGTTATTTCAGTCAAAGTTGCTCTTCTATCAGCTTGAATCAGTCGGCCCATTCTCCTCTGACCTCTAGCATCAACAAGGCATTTTCGCCCACAGGACTGCCGCATACTGGATGTTTTTCCCTTTTCACACCATTCTTTGTAAACCCTAGAAATGGTTGTGCGTGAAAATTGTAATGGTAAAATATAGTGTTGTCATGTTGAAGGCCTGAATCGAACCTTAAATGACCCTCAGAGATGAAGACCAAATGGCTGGGATCAAAGGACTGTTGATTTTCCTTCATTTGAATATGGGGGGTCGTAAAAGAGGCTGACTTCCCAGTTCAAAGGGAAATGTTTTCCTGCTCTGGCTACGGGAAGCGGGGGTGTTCACGGGTCTCGAACAGACTAAGCCACCCTGTTTTCCTCCATGATGGGTTTGGGGGCGGAGACCTGATTGTGTTAAAAGGGGCCTGATGACTGTGCTTTTTTGAATCTTGTGTCACAGGCTGCTATGACCAGTGACAGACTTTTCCTTCCTGCAGGAATAAACAGACTTAAGACAACTTTGATTAAGAGAGACTTCATTCCTTCTTAACAGATCTAATGGGAAAAACTTCCATTACATTTGGTGTCAGAAGTGGGATCGTTTGAAGCTTCGTCTGAACTCTGATGGCGTGCAGGATAGTGGCCACTTCAGAACCAAAAAAAAAAACTGGTTCTGCCCCATACCTCATTAGACAAAGAGAGAGGGGTCCTGTGCCCAACGAGTCAGATCTACTTCACAACGATCAAACAAGGAAGCAATTTTCTTCAAATCTGGTAAGAAGTTGATATTCCAAATTTAAAATTGAGTTAGAGATTACGAAGACGTAGAACTTCGTAAAATAATTGATAAAACCGGAGAATTAAACAAATTCTGTTTAAAGATATGGTCTCTAATGATGATAATTTGTCTTAGCCTGTTACTTAAAATGTGTGTTGATTCATAAAATAATTGTAAAATGTTCCTGATTCATCATCATCCATTCCGTTTTTACTAAGGAAGACAGGACTGAGTAATGCGATAAAATACAGGACTCAATTAGGGGCCTGTAGGGGATCGTATTTCCAGGTCCTTGACCGACAGGGAAGACAGGACTGAGTAATGCGATATAAGATCGTATTTCCAGGTCCTTGACTAACACAGAAGACAGGACTGAGTGGTGCGATGTAATACAGGACTCAATTAGGGTCCTTGAAGGTCGTAGTTCCAGGTCCTTGACTGTTCAATCGAGAGAATTGACGGTTTTCACTTGATTTTTCTAAAATTGGGACTTATAGTGACGACTGTATTTAATAAATAAGTATACTTAGACCACCCTAATGAAAATGGGAGGTTTTTGGACCACCCTAACGAAAATGGGAGGTTCACAGTAAAAGGGAAATGGATGTGAAAAGGAAAAATAAGAAATAATGAGATATGGGGATGAATCTTTAGACTGTTTACCTGTTTGAACAAAATAGTGTGTTCATAAAAGGTGTTTAAAAATGGGGAATGATAATGCAGAATTTAGGGAAAGGAAGGTAATATGTGTAATGATGCCTGAAGTAGATGCTAACATGACCGGAGCAGACACAGCTTCTGGGAATCCTTTTCTCTCTTGTTGCACACAGAATGGATCCTGATCTCAGACTTATGCCCTCCACCGTATTCACACCAGCCAATCAACAGCCTGCAGACAACAAGCTGCTGAAAGCGACAGAATATTACACCAAGCTGCACGCTGTATTCAACAAACAAGCGGCCTTCAAGAACCAAAAGCCAGAGGTGAGGTCCCAGCTAATCAGGAGTGCCATCTCTGCAGCAGTAAGATTGAGCTGCATAAGCTGTGAAAAAGCTCACCTCAGACCTCATGCGGAGAAGCAAGACACAGCCGACAAGAACAAAAGACTGTGTCAAAAGAACAACAACTGCACTTGGCTCAAATAACCATGGCCCAGGCTGCTCAACGCATGACAAGAGACCAAGCTCCACGTTGGAACACAGGATTCAACAGACGTGGCAGAGGACGTGGACGTGGATACCGGCATCACAGGCAGATAGACACAAATGCTGCATCTGCTACCAGAGAGGACATTGGGCTTTTGAGTGTCCACAGTGGGACAAAACCATGTCCAGAAAGCACAAAGACATCAGGAATCTGGCTGACGTGAGGTGGGGGCATGAAGAGAGAAAGGGCGAAATTCTGTTGGAATAGCAGAGAGGAGGGGTGAGAAACACACACACACACACATGCAAATGAAGGAAAGCATGCTCTACTAACCGCAAACACACGCACATACACGCACATACATGCACAGATACAATCATATATTTAGAACGGGCATCAAAGTCAGTTGCAGGGACAGAATGTATGTATATAATATACCACTGAGCCTTTTAAAAATTACCAGAAACTATTTTGATAGTAGGGGGATTTTAAGGTTGTTTTTTTTCTTGTAGATTCAGGAACCACAAACTTAGATTTGTGGAACAAAATGTTTTGTCTCACCCTAAACTTAGTGGACAATATGTCTATTTTGTAGGAACCTTAGGGTTGACGTTAAAAGATATTATTTACGGTTCGACTCGCGTATGTTTTTTTTTTAAGAAAAGGACTAAGCATGAATTTTTTTGGTGCTCAGGCATCTTTTCTGTACGTTTTTTTCAGCAGAGACTTGAAGCTGAAGTATGGTAATCAGTTTGATTTCCACACCTGAAAGGTTTAAAAGTCGTACGCACTTCCATCCAACATGACCATGGTCCAAGATAGCCCATCACACTTTGATGTGTGTATCAGAAGCTTATCCTTGTTCCAGTGGGAAGGGACCTGGAACATTACTGTTCTCTGGTCATTTCCCATCTTGCAGAAGTAATGAGCTCCACACACATGCAGTGTACAGCATATGTTTCCTTGGGAAAATATGCTACATATGAATACATTTGTTTTAGGATTTGAATAATATTCTCCAATGTTCTACTATGTGTGGTCTAATAGAAGATGTACAGTTTTCTGTTATCCTCACAGACCCTGGAAACAGCTGCTCAAAGTGGACTCCTCCTACCCACACGTCTCCTTGTTCATGTGTCAGACTGATCAATGGAGTGACTTGGGATATTTTGTGCTGAAATTTCAGTCTATCACAGATTGGAAAGCAACAGGTGATTTTCAGGTGATGTATTCACCGCGCACAGGTATTCACAAAAAACTATTCTATGCTTCTATTCTGCACATCTGCCTTACGCTCTGTGTATTTGTTTGATGATGATAAGCCACACACTGTCTCATTTCTTGCTGACGCCTGCAGTCTCCCCCACCCTTACAGGAAGTTCCCTCTTCCCTCTGGGCGACGGGTAAATATGACGTAGGACGGAAATGCACAACCTGTGGTCATCACACCTAAATTCTTGTTTCGGCTTTGCAAAATATCACTAAGCTATTGATGGCATAACTCCTGTGTTAACTTTCTTTTGCAGGCAGGCGTAATCATCCCCTGCAATAGCTCACCTGTCAGTACTTACATTTTTCCTTTGAGGAAGATCAGAGATAACGGAGCACCAAAAGAGTGGGGGTTTGTCAAGGACTTACAGGCAGTTAATGCAGAAGTCCATTTGTAAGTCACTGTTTCCAAATCCGTACACCATAATTTTTTTAATCTCAAGTATCATTGGATGCAACATTTTTTTTTGTGGCAATTTTGATTTGCTTTGGTTTTGACAGTGGACTGTGTGCATCTGCTCGCCTCATTGGGGCTGTTGTGAGATGGCTTGGAGGCTCTTGTGTTGACTGAAGGCACTTCCTGGGTGTCATATGTTAATTACCCTTTGATTGCCTCCCCCTCACAGAAACAGTGGGAGACAGGGTACAGTGACCCCTGTAACACACATGGCAGCAGAGGGACATTAGGCCAGCCTGTCTAAACTACAGTTTGTTTCACAGAATGTCCATTTCCTAGGTCACGATATTTCTGGTAAAGGCAAAACACTCTCGTCTACACGCATTGCCACAATTGTGACGCTTCCAAAACTTCAACCAGCGAAACAAATGATGTCATTTTTGGGCATGTGTTCTTACTCTTGTTCATTTATTCCAAATTACTCTCAGCTTGAACAACCTCTGTCCGCATTGATACATGGTAAAAATCGTATTGCTCATGACAAAATTCAGTGGCTCCCTGCAGCCTCAGAAACTTTCACAGTCATGAAATGCGCCTTACAGACTCCACCCACTCTGGATCTGCCTGATCCTCACAAACCGTTCACTCAAACGGTTGATGAACGCGCTGGCTTTATGACATCAGTTCGTTTACGGTCACATGGCGATACATTGCGACCGGTTGCATATTTCTCCGCAAAACTCGATCCTGTCATTGCAGGTTTACCACATTTTCTCCGCGCAGTGGCAGATGCAGAGAAGGCTCTCATGGCCTCTCGTGACATAGTGGGTTATGCTCCACTAACTTTACTGGTTCCACATTCGGTTTCGTTGATTCTCCTCGAACAGGAATCGTCTCACCTTTCCGCAGCACGTTGCCTGCGTTGGCACACGTGTCTCTTTGACATGCTGAATGTCACGGTTAAACGCTACAATGTTTTAAACCCTAAATTTCTTTTTCCAGAACCTGAGATGGCGGAACTGTTTTGCAGAACTCCAAGTTCTGTGAACTCCTCGTCTGAACCTCTCTGATATTCATTTGTCTAACCTTGATTTCATTTTCTAGGTGGATGAGTCCAAATCACGTGATCTGTCTATGAGAGGTGATCATATTGGTTTTGATGTTAATTCAGATTGGGCCACTTTTGTATATGATTCTCTTCCTCACCATTTCTCTGCACAGGCAGCTTGATTGGTCGTTTTAGATTTCTCAGATCTTGTGGGAGATCTTGTTCCTTAAATGTTTTCTGCTTCTCAATGTGCTGGGTTTGTCGCATGGTTAGAACACCTTGCGACAAAGGGGTGGAATGGTTGTCTAATAGATAACAAATTGATTCACTAAAGATTTTCTCAACAGGTTCCATAGTTTGAACATATGCTGAAGGTAATAGTACTGTTAGGTATAGCAGACATATGGTCTGAGTGAGTCAAGTTCCTCTTGGCTCTAACTCTACTGCTTAGATTGTCAGGAGACCTGCACGATTTTAATAGATAAATTAAGTGAAACAGAGCAATGGACAGTTTTGTTTTTCAATCCAGTTGTGTCCTTGTGCCTTACAACATTGTATAAAAAACCACTGCCACTGCAAGACTAACGATCATCCCTGATAACAAAAGGTTTGTTGTTATGTAGATTGGTTAAGTGTTGTAAAGACACAGCTCTCCCCCAAGGCTCAGCTCACTGCTGTGATGCACATCAGGATGAGAGGACAAACACGCAGCAACTTGTGTCCATTCAAAATCCTTTTTGCACTCCACATTGGTGTGGGAAGTCCGAGGGAACGTCCTCCCTCAACAACGATACATGAAATGCAATGTTGATCTACTGCATTAATATCTCTATCCAGTGTCAGAAAACAGGTAGCACCAGCTGTACCGACTCCAGTTTCCAGGACACTCCATTCACTGCAACTAGGTGATTTGGTGGTGATGACAGCCTTCAGAAGGAAGAACTGGAAGGCGAAGCGATGGCAAGGCCCATTTCCAGATCTTGTTGGTGACCCACACAGCAGCTAAGATGGCAGAACGAGCCACCTGGGAACGAGCGACCCACTGCAAACACGTCCCAGCTCCAGCTGAACCAACCGACACCGAGTGACGGACTTGTACAAGTTCTGTGTCACCAACTCAACTGCCAAAGACGGGTCCAGAAGCAGACCAGGCCTGGTCAGCGCACCAGGTTCAAGACCGCACTAATTCACGATGGTCTTGCCCGTGGTGTCCGTGAGGCTGCCAAGGTCCTGGACAAGCGGCAAGCCCCACACCGTGCCCTGCGAGGTGACTGGCCGCTGTGGCTCCGTGCTGGTGCGTCTCATCCCTGCACTACGTGATGCTGGCATCGTGTTCGTACCGTGACCAAGGGTACTCCTACCAGGCCCAGCCAGCTATCTGCAGGTGGAACCTGATGAAGCTGGCGGAGGCTTTTGCTCTAGAGCTGCCACCGGACCGGTCTGAGTCTGATATGAACGAGTACATGGATCTGTATAAACGGCTTCTACCTGGACAACATGATGAAGTTTAAACAGAACTGTTTCACACAAACCAGTTGGTTGACTGTTTCATCATCTCATCATCATGCTTGAAATGAATCGACCGTGGAATCCTTTCCGTTGCGTTTGTGGAACACGGCTGAGTATATGTTTAATGTTTATTGTAGCATGTGCAGTTATTTTGCTTTTGCTTTTGTACATTTCCAACATAAAACTAGACTTCCCAACTCGACTGACCGACCTGTTGTACAAAATAACCACATCACTAGCTCCACCACACGATACTCTGACTAGAACTTAGGAATGACCTCGATAATGGCACGACCGCACTCACAGGGCATACATGTGAGAATTAAACGACGCATAGTTAGGTTGGACGGAGGGAAGGCCATGTCCCGAAAGATATGGAGAAAGCAGTATAATAACAATAACCAACCAAACATCTCTTTGGTAAAAGTAAATTCAACTTCCCCAGTAGTCTTGCTTACGTTAAGGGATGCTAAGATATCTGACACTGGTTATTATATTGTGTATGCTTATGTAGAGGACAACGATCCATGCGGCGCGTTTTACATTGATGTAGTGGAAACGGGTAAAACTCAGCTGATCGCACAGACACAGATAGTCCAACAACTTAAACACATCGCTCCATGGGTGCAATATGCTGATAATGAAGGGTCCCTAAGCACCAACGTTTGGATGGCGACAATAAGTAAATTCACTAAAGACGCCGGCTATAATGAATCATGTTTTGTTTGTTCCCTTTTCCCACACTAGCATAAACAGACGACTCCTGTCAAACCTAAGTCACAGCGACACAGGTACTCTGTGCCTTCACAGACCTTATTAAGACAGACTAAAAGGAGATATTTATGGACAACCACTGGGTGTGTTGTGACCCATAATGCAACATGTAGTCACGCTCCGTTCAATATTAGCGAATGTTTAGTGTCACTGAAACCAGGTAGAGCCAATGCAAGTTTAAATACTTAATTCACTGGCCAGTTGATTTCAGGAAGTCTCACACGGCATGATTGACTGTGTGGAGATTACTGGTTCCAGGTGCTAACTCCAGCATGGGCGGGAACCTGTGCTCTGGTTTACCTATTACCCTTCTTTTTACTGTGTATTTGTGTTTGTATATGCTGTGTTATTCCTTGGTGAAACGCTGGGCGTCACAGCTCATTTCCATACAGATGGTGCAATACACACAACTTTCAGACTCAAGTGACATACGACTCGACACGACTGACTACTACAACGACTCTAAAGACATGTAAGAGGTCTCATCCTCTGACGACGAATCTCCTGGGTAAAACAAAAGGGTTTTATGTATGCTTGCAACGCACCAAGAGATACCTCTCTTTGAAACTGTGTGATTTTTAAGTATTTTAAACCATGAATGAATTTGTACCTTATAGGATTCCGTAATATGATGTACAAGCTATATTTTTGCATACTGTGTGATTAGGATGTAATCAAAAGAGTGGAATGTAATGGTAAAATATAGTGTTGTCATGTTGAAGGCCTGAATCGAACCTTAAATGACCCTCAGAGATGAAGACCAAATGGCTGGGATCAAAGGACTGTTGATTTTCCTTCATTTGAATATGGGGGGGTCGTAAAAGAGGCTGACTTCCCAGTTCAAAGGGAAATGTTTTCCTGCTCTGGCTACGGGAAGCGGGGGTGTTCACGGGTCTCGAACAGACTAAGCCACCCTGTTTTCCTCCATGATGGGTTTGGGGGCGGAGACCTGATTGTGTTAAAAGGGGCCTGATGACTGTGCTTTTTTGAATCTTGTGTCACAGGCTGCTATGACCAGTGACAGACTTTTCCTTCCTGCAGGAATAAACGGACTTAAGACAACTTTGATTAAGAGAGACTTCATTCCTTCTTAACAGATCTAATGGGAAAAACTTCCATTACAAAATCCCAGTAACTGAGCAGATTGTGAAATATTCAGACCGGCCCGTCTGGCACCAACAACCATGCCACGCTCAAAATTGCTTAAATCACCTTTCTTTCCCATTCTGACATTCAGTTTGGAGTTCAGGAGATTGTCTTGACCAGGACCACACCCCTAAATGCATTGAAGCAACTGCCATGTGATTGGTTGATTAGATAATTGCATTAATGAGAAATTGAACAGGTGTTCCTAATAATCCTTTAGGTGAGTATATATATATATATATATATATATATATATATATATATATATATATATATATATATATATATGATATCTGCAGGAGCCAACCGAACCACATCATCTGCAAAGAGACAAATTCTGAGGTGACGAAGGACAAACCTGGCGGAAGGCATCGCCCACTGGAAACGTGTGTTAGTTTAGGTCAGTTAAAGCTAATGTTAAAAAGACAGCACAGCTCCAAGCAAAGTAAAACTACACCAGACTGGTCCACTCCTTTCTTCCTCCTTTCTTCCTCCCCTCCCCTTTCCTTTCCTCTCCTTACCATCGGAGGGGTTCTCCAGCACCAGCGTCTCCAGTTCAGACCACTCCGTGTTGAGTCTCTTCATCAGTTTGTAGGCGTTCACTGGGTGGGCCAGGTAGCCCTCTGGGTCGGAGGTGGACACTCTGGTCAGAGCGTCAAGTTTGTTGGCCCAGCTGTGAGACAGACAGACAAGTGTTGTTACTACTGGAAAAGCTCATTTTACAGATACATATGTTATAATTCTACATACAAGTATAAAACATTATTAAACATACTCAATAATATTATTTTCTATTTCTGTCAAAAGATCCCCCTAAAATAAAGTGACAAATATATTTTCATATCTAACATTTACACACACTTGTCTTTCAGAGGCGGTATCGGCCTCAGTTTTGAAGCTAGATTGAAGATAAAGTCATCATATGAGACTAGACGACCAAATTAAGCTAACGATAGTACTTGAGTTGTGTCACAGCAGTGTTTCCCCCACCGTTAGAATAGGGGGGCGGGGCGCCCCCCTGAGAAAACCCTCTGCCCCCCTGTAATTTTCTCGATAGCGTCAGATCACAAGTCGTCATTTAAGTTTCTCTTTCATATAGAACAGGTCTACACCTTGTTCTGTTATTAAACAAACTAAACGGCCGTATTTTATTGATCTTATCCACACACAGCTTGTCATTTCGGTCTCTACATGGTCGCGTTAACACTTCTCCTCTGCTCTGCATCGCGCACAGCGGAGTTCCGCCCCATGCGTACAGACACGTGCGCGCGCACACACAGGTGAGCACTGAGCACACAGCAGCGGACAGAGAGCGTCAAAAAATATGTCGCGTGAAAAGCAGACCTATATCTGCGTTTTAAACGCTCCCAGGGTGAAGATGGCAACAGCAGCTCTCATGTGAGGAGCACTGGAGCAGCTCTCCTGAACCCGGAGCAGCTCTCCTGCTCCAGGTGAAAGAGCCAAAGTGCTCGTGTCTTCTACCAACAATGAGCTGCTGGCTTCACATATTACAAAAGTACAAAGTACACGGATATAAAACTAAGTCATTAATAAATACATGGAGAAAAGCCTGTACTTTCGGGTAAATGTTTACGTTATGCCGTTAACAGGTTACGCTTGCGCATAGCGACTCGCCGACTTTTGGCTCTTTGCCAGAAGTCTCCGTGACGTCCTTCCTGCTACTGCGTCTCTTAAAACAGAAAACAGATCTCAGATCGACGTTGAGCATGAATTGTATCAAACCTACAACCCCGTTTATAAAAGATGTGTAGAGGCTCACTGCTCCACTAATACTGATGTAACCTGATGCTCACATATCTGCACTCATTCTGTTTTGTTTGGCAAAAAAATAAATAGCTTATTGTTTTCCACAATGAGCTATTTAGTAGTAACTAAATATTAGTTATTTTTTGCACAGATATAACTTTATTTTCATTGTTCTAAGTGATTGCAATTTAAAAATAAAAAAATGTCTGATGGAGCAATCTGATTTACTTGAAAGTGATTGCAATTTTCTTTATTCTGTTATTTATAAAAGCGCAGATGGAGTCACAAAATGAAGTTATTTACAGAAAAAGTTTGAGAACCACTACTTTAAGTGTTTGTGTCGGTGTCGTCGCCGTCGCCCCCGCCGCGCCGCGCCCCCCCCCCCTGAAGCTGTAAACCTAGGGGAAACACTGCACAGGGTTCAAACATACCTTTTGACAGCAGCAAGCTTGGACTCCTCCGCTTTAATGTAATCCCTCAGAGACTGGACCAACTCTTTCTCTGTGTGGATCAGGTCGGTCATTTGGCCTGCAGAGAGAGACGGATACTGAAGGTAAGTGAGGTCATCAAGCCTCGCCTTCTAATGTTCCTAGAATCAGGTGTCAAAAATGTGTCTATTTTATTCCTTGATATTCAGTGTTTCCAAGACACATATTTTCTCTTTCCAATTCAAAACTCCACGAAGCAATATTTTCTAACATTTAATCAAAAAGGCTCCTGTAATTTACTTTAAAAGGCTGATGAAAAGTATTTCCGGTAACACCGTTTTCCTCAGGCTTGAATCCCCGGTCTGATTGGACAGAATGACTCAGCGGATCACAGTGGGTCATTCATCCAGGAGCCGCCGAGTGGAGCGTGTATCTTAAACAATTCCATGGAAACACTCAGCCGTGATTAATTCAGCAGGGCGCACAAGCAGCAGAGGAGAAATGAAACACTGTCATTGTTTCTGCATGCAACCGCGATAACCGCCCAGCCAAGTGCAGTCAATCACGGAGATCGAAGCGACGGTTTGATACCTGCCGAGTGATGTGACGCAAACTCTGTAAATCAGGGATGCTCCTATTAGAGTAGATGAAGGACGGTTTGGACAAAGGAAACACTTTTTATGCAACAGATTGCTTTTAAGAAAGAGATGTTTTTTTCTTCTTTGTTTTTTTACAAATTCTATTTAAAGAATCAGTGGACCACAATTATGGCCTCTTTAACCACTTCCTCTGTTTAAACCTTTTTTATGGCAAAGAAAAGTCATGCATTCCTGAGGTCAGAACTCCTGGAAAGTGCTGCAGGGATGACGTATGACAACTCCCAGACCAGATACCGCCGTGTTAGCAACCTGTCAATCACCTTGTAGCCCCGCCCCTAAATCATCCCCTGCTTTATGGCCTGTTTGACTCTAAATGACCATAATTTACTAAATGAACATCATGCTGTATTTGTAATGAAGTGGAGCTTCTAATGAGGACCAAGACACGTCTGGTCCTCTCCAATCAGTCTTTGGCGGTAGAGAAGTTAGTCTTTTCCCAACCAAGAAATGAGAGGGTGTGAGTGGTTGTGGCTCTGACGCATCCTCATGTACATAGGAAAGCGGCCTGGAGTTCAACACAGCCTCTATCTCTGTGAGCATGGTTGTCAGCTCCTCAAAGTTCAGTGAGGCCTTCCCCAGGATCTTCTTTAAGCAGGTTTTCACAGATCTCACAAGTCTTTCCCAGAAACCACCCCACCAAGCAGCTCGCTCTGCAATAAACTTCCAGGTGATCCCCTTGTCAGTGAAAAACTCTGTGAGCTCTGATCCTCTGAATGACTTCCATAGTTCCTTTAGATCTTGATCTGCTCTTTTGAACGTTTTGGCATTGTCTGAATAAACAACCTTGCACAGTCCTCACCTTGCGATAAACCTCTTTAAGGCCAACAGAAAGTTTTCTGTGGTCAGATCAGAAACCAACTCTAAATGCACTGCTCTGGTGACCGCGCAAGTGAAAAGCGCAATATATGCCTTCTTAGACTGACCACTAGCCTTAACATATAATGGCCCTGCAAAATCCACCCCAATAACTTCAAAGGGAGGGGACTCTGTCACTCTGTCTCTGGGTAATGGAGCCGTGGACTGCTGTGCTGGTTTCACCTTCAGTCTCTTGCAGATGTAGCAATGTGATATCATCATCTTGACTAACTGTCTCCCTTTTGGAATCCAATACCTCTCTCTCACTTGTACTAGAGTGTCTCTGACTCCAGAATGCATCACTCTCTCATGACAGTCCTGAGCAAGTAACTCAGAGTATCTGTGATTTCTAGGTAGCACCCATGGGTGTTGCTGTCTAAAACTGAAATCAGAGTACTGTAGCCTGCCTCCTACACTAATAAGGCTATTCTCATCTAAGAATGGTTTCAAGTCTTTGATTTTTGAATCTCTCTTAATATCCTGTCCAGATTTCAGCTGGACGATTTCTTGGCTGAAGCTCTGCTCTTGGGTCATCTTCACCCAATACACTTCTGCTGCAGTGAGCTCCTCGGAAGTTAGCTCTCCCTGAATCCTTTGACTACAACGGGCATTAGCTATGAATCTTTTCACCCATGCAGTTATTCTTAATGCAGGTTTTAACCTACTGTACTGCTCCAAGTCCAATAGTGGCTCAGCTTGTTCAGTGCTGGTCACCTGTACTACAGCCTGAAACTTAGACCTAAGCTCAGTGTTCACCTCATCTTCAACACAGTCTTCATCCATGTCCTTTTCCCCATCAGTTGATAACAGTGAAGCAGGTCCGCTCCACCACAGCTGGCCTTGGATGAGATTTTCGACGCTCTGGCCTCTGGTTGGTAAATCAGCAGGATTCGTTTTACCATTGCAGTGACACCACAACTCTGGATTAGTGAGTCCTTGTATTTCAGTCACTCTGTTGGCCACAAATGGCTTCCACCTTTGTGCTGTGCTGCGTATCCAATGGAAAACAATCATTGAATCTGTCCACATGTGCAGCTGATTTCTTTCCATGTTGAGTGGCTTGAGGAGATTATTTCCTAGTCTCGCTCCAATCAGTGCACCCATGAGTTCCAAGCGTGGTAACGTCATTTTCTTCAGTGGGGTTACCTTTGACTTGGAAGCCACAAAGCTTGTTACAACATCTCCTTCCTTGTTTTGTCCTTGCAGATAGGCAACAGCACTGTATGCCTTCTCACTGGCGTCGCAGAAGACGTGCAGTTTGATCTGCGAGTTTGGTCGGATCTCGATCTGGTACCATCTTGGAATGTCCACCAGGTGGAGCTGTGGCAGCTCTGCACACCACTGATCCCAATTTTCCACCAAGTCTGGGGGAAGCTGCTCATCCCAACCGATTCCCCTCTCCCATAGTTCTTGAAACAAACACTTTACTCGAATAGTGAATGGAGTGAGGAAACCGATGGGGTCGAAAACTCTTGCTGATGTCTGTAGCACACTTCTCTTTGTGTTTTCTTTGTTCTTTACAATGTCCAGTAATCCCTTTAAATCAAACACAAAACTGTCCTTTTCAGATCTCCATACCAACCCCAACACCTTCAGTACATTTCCACAAATGGCTGTGTCTGTTGTGTGCTCCACACCCCTTTCTGTCCACTTGTCTCTCAGGTCTGGTGAATTTGTCACCCATTTGCACAGGTTCATGCCGGCGTGAGACAGAATCTCCTTTGCTGTTGTGGTAACTAGAAGTGCTTCATCCACATCACATGAGCTGGAGATAAAATCATCTACGTAGAGGGACTCTCTCAGTGCCTCCACTGTCTTAGGCTGTTCCGCTTCATACTGCTTAATGTGGTTTCTTATTGTTGCAGCTAACAGGAACGGGCTGGATGACACTCCAAAAACCACTCTACTCATTCTCATGATGCGCAGCTCATTTTCACAGTCTTTGGTTGGAGGTCCATGTAGCCACAGGAACCTCACAGCATCTTTGTCTATTTTTGCTAGTTCTATCTGCAGGAACGCCTTGGTGATGTCTGCCGTAAAGGCTATCTGGTGGAGTCTGAATTTTATCAGTACATCTAACAGATTTGGGTTCAGGTTGGGCCCAGCAAGTAAACAGTCATTTAGGGAGGGGCAACTCTCTTCGTGTGATGATGCATCAAATACAACCCTCAGTTTAGTTGTCACCTTATCTTCTCGAAGAACAGCATGATGTGGCATGTAGTACTTCACTGCCTCAGTTTGATCAGACTCTGAGGTGTGCTCTGGTACATCCTCGCAGATGCCTTGCTGCAGATAATCTTGTATGACATCATTGTACCTTGTGTACAGTGTTGCATCCATTTTCAGTCTCCTCTTGAGGCCTTCAAATCGTCTCCTTGCAACTCTGAAGTTGTTTGGGAGATCTGGTTTGTCAGGTCGCCACGGCAACTCAACTCTGTAGTGGCCCTCCTCATACTTTATAGTCTTTTGAAAGTTCTGAAGAGCTTCTGTTTCTTCTGGGCTCTGGATTTGTTCATGAACAATGCCCAGTGACTCTACTTCCCAGAAAGCATGTAGTTGTTTAGCTATTTGAGTGTCCTCCTCTAGGCAGATGTGCATGCAAGTGGCATCGGTTACACTGGATGTGGTAACTGGACCCTGCAGAATCCATCCGAAGCTGCTTTCAACGGCTACTAGTGATTCTGTTATCCTCTGAACTTTGCCAGTCACTATTCGCCAGTAATAGTCTGCTCCTATTAACACTGACACTTCTGGATCCTCAGTGCCCTGTGGTGGAAAATCAGCAAGTTGAAGACCTTTTCTCTTTAACTCCTCTTGGATCGGTTCGCCGGGGATCTTTATCACAGCCGTGCACACTTGAGGGGTTTCCACTGCTTCAATCTCAATTTGTTGCTGTATATTCCACACGTTTCCCAGTGACACTCTCACGATGTTGCGCCGTGCAGTGACAGGAGAAGTGGACCCAAAGGTGTGGATGTTCAACGTCTCTTGCCTGACTACTGGCAGTTTTAGTGCTTTAACTACATCTTCGTGAATGAAGCTTTTCTGGCTACCTCCATCTAACAGACAGCGTACCATTTTCCTCCCTGCTGGAGCTACTGCCCATGCCGTGGCTGTCTGGAGCAACACTGTGTTCTGAACGTCTGCTCTCGGTTTCACTGTGCTGGACACAGAGGATACCACAGCATCTGTACCTCCACTGTCAGCATCTGGCTTAGCTTCACTTTGATCACAAACTGACTGGTGATGTCTGCGATGGCACAAGGCACACGAAGCACCCTTGACTCTGCAGAATTTTGCTATGTGTTTTGGACCGAGACACACGTAGCATCTTCCCAGTTTTCTTAGTTTCTCCTTGCGAGCAGCCACAGAACTGTGTGGACAGTGTTCGGGTTTATGGTTGGCACCATCACAATACACACAGGTCTGACAAACATTACTTGCTGTGTGCAAAGCTGTTGCTGAAGGCACGTTCCATCTTTTAGGTCTGTTTTCATAAACAGGGTCTGGCTTACCAAATGATCTGTTATTTGGTATAAAGTCTCTTTGTGTGTTACCTGGTCTGGTGAGATGAAGAGCTCTCTCTCTGCTTTGGACTTCATTTTGCAAGAACTGCACGAGATCAAGCACTTTCCATTCGCCACTAGAGTCTGACTTGCGGGTGTAGTCTAGTGCGATATCTTCTGGTATGAGCTGTATCAATACTGGGCATAGCAGGCAGCCATATGTGTCGCTGTGAACCCCTAAGGATTCTAGACTTCGGATCTGTACTTCACATTCATCGTACAGGTGCCTGAGAGCTACAACATCTGATGATCTTTTCACAGGAGCCAAGTTGAGCAGTCTGGACATATGTGCACTTATTACAATGTCCTTTCTTCCAAAACGGCTCTGAAGCAGTTGTACTGCGGCATCATAATTATCATCCGTCATAGTTAGTCCTGCCACAGATCTTGCAGCCGCTCCGGTCAGATAGGATCTCAGGTAAGTGAACCTTTCCCTTTTACACAGTGTGTCGTTGTCGTGGATAGCTGTTTCATATTGTGACCAGAATTCTTGCCACTGGCTTATTTCTCCGCTGTATTTTTCTATCACCAACTTAGGCAGTTTGACAGTATGCTTATTTCTGACTGTACTTGAATTTGCATCGCTCACCGGCACACTCACAGCTTCCTCTGCCCTCTGAATGGTTCTTTTGGCGCGGGTTTTCAATGTGAGGATACGGTCCTGGTATTCCTGAGCAGCTGCAATCTCTGTCTCAAGCACATCCGTCTCCGTTCCGTCTTCAATGCCTTTGTCTAAGTCGAATAAACTTTCTTCTTTCATCGATAATAGTGATAACAGCTCACGGAGTCTCTCACAGTCTGGCACCTCTCCGCTCACCTCTTCTTCAATGTTAGTTAACAGCTTCGTTGTCGAGGTGCGTATTGTTTTACGCTTCTTTTTCATCCGTTCATATTGTGTGGCCATCTCTCCAGCTAGCGTTAGCGTTAGCTTCCAACTTCGTCGAAGTTTAAAGTCTCACAGTCCTGACTTCCCGGGTTTCGGCACCAAAATGTAATGAAGTGGAGCTTCTAATGAGGACCAAGACACGTCTGGTATGAACGGAATCACTTTACTGGTGAACTGCAGCTTTACAAACTGTTCAAGTGATTTGGAACGCGCTCTAGCACCCGACATGTATATTTTCCAACACGACATCAAACTTTAGCTAGCGTCAACAAGCACGTAACTCCTACTTTCTGCCTTCAAAATAAAAGCACTTCCTGTTTCCACAATAAAACTAAATCATCCAATAAAACAAGTTACAACAGTATTGAAGAAGACTTGGAACTAGAGATTGAGCCATAAACTCATGTTTACAATGTTTACTGAGGGAATAAATCAAGAGAGAAGTAGAGTCATTTTCTATAGACTTCTATACAACCAGGAGTCGCCCCCTGGTGGTCAGGAGAGAGAATGCAGCTTTAACACATGAAGCATAGACTTCTATACAACCAGATGAGTCTCCCCCTGGTGGTCAGGAGAGAGAATGCAGCTTCAACACATGAAGCATAGACTTCTATACAACCAGAGGAGTCGCCCCCTGCTGGACGTTAAAAGGAATGCAAGTTTGAGACACTTCAATGTTGGCTCTTTGTTTTTCAGACCCGGAAGCTGAAGAGAGTTCTTTTGTTTTGCTCTACGATATAAAATACATCAGTAAAAAGCCCTCTTGTGAATGTTGAAGCTTTCAAGTGTCTTAAAAAAAAGGCGGTTACTTAGGTTTATTTTCTGCTTTAGCCTCAATGTCACTTGGGTCTCAAGCTCAAACCTACTGATGGAGGTGAAGATCTCTGCCCGCGTCGTCCAGCAGCAACAGAGCAGCGCCCAGAGGACTAAGGACAGGAACTTCCTCATTCTGTCTCTTTCGATAACCTGCGAGGACAAACATCATCACGTCACAAATAGATCCACACAAGCTACAGTTTTGACCCTTTGATGTGTGTCTAAATTATTGTCCATCAACATTCAAAACAAGCCGTTTAAGACTCTTTCAGCCAGTAGGACACCATTCAGACACTCGTCCTGGAGGAGTCGGAGCTGTGTGCGACTACGGATAATATTATGAACCCAGACACGGGGGTGTTTGATGTTCCGGCGTTCGTGGGACTTCCACAACAAGTATAAAGCAGAACTAGTGGTTATTTCAATGGTGAATGGCGGAAATAGTAATTATTTTCACGGAGTAAAGCCACGGAGATACCATTAGAAATAGTTATTATTCCTTCCATGGTGGATAGCGGAAATGAAAACTGTTTTACGGAGAAAGCT
The DNA here is from genome assembly GCA_038501785.1 of Myoxocephalus aenaeus. Lineage (NCBI taxonomy): Eukaryota > Metazoa > Chordata > Actinopteri > Perciformes > Cottidae > Myoxocephalus > Myoxocephalus aenaeus. The sequence continues at coordinate 3,506,416 of JBAMJR010000144.1, read as the reverse complement.
GCGCCCCCTTTCCGCCGCGAATGGTTGCGAAAAAGCGAATTAACCACATAAAGTCGAGGCGAAAAAGCATGGTGAAAATTCATAACTCTTTTGGTGTGAACGCGGCATAAGAACTGGTTATGGATCAAATTGCCAACACATGCTTATTTGGACACAAGCGGGCAGCGGAAACAAGATGTGAACACAACAATGACACGACCACTTTTAAAGTAAGTGAGCTAACGGTTACGTCTTTACGCATTATTATGAATCAAATTGCTTTTCTTCGTAAGACCCGCCTTGGGCAGCATTCAAAAGCTACGATTGGCCCGTCGAGGAACCGGTGACCAGATTTGTCCAGGTCTTATGTCCTCGAGGTCAATGCCTTACCTGAACTAATATTCTCTGCTTCAACCAGCTTCACAGGACGGGATTCATAATGACGCTGTATACACACATCCAGTAGTGACAGAGCAATGCTATCATTTAACTGGAGTCACTTTTTTTTTGGCCACTTGATGGATGTTAGTCCAATATTCACTCTTCTTTAAGATGCTTTTACTACGATAAAAAAGGTATCTGTGTTCAGTAGCTACTAAACACCAGGGCCGGCTCTAGCCCTTTGGTTGCCCTAGGCGAGATTGAGTTTTGCTTCAGTAATTCAACAAAAGAGCTTGAAAAGGAGCTTTGTTCGTGGTCTCAGTGGGAAAGTGCCACTGCTCCACTTTCTCCTCTCGGATTTAACTTTCCTTTCACCACAGATCCCTTCTCAGAGATGACTGTTTACCGTTGCCTTTGTAAAACATGCACACATACATCCACTCTCCCAGATGAAACCACACATGCAAAACCACACACACACACACACACACACACACTTGTGTGTGCACCGCTGTCTAATCAAAGGCTTAGAGAGAGAGACGGAGGCTCTGTAAGAAGAAAAAAAGCGGCACCTTAATTATTAGTGTCGTAATAATCATTTCACTTACATGACACATACAAGTGTCATGTAAAATTTACAAAATACAAGGGGACTCTCTATAGTTGACTATATGAGTTTAAGCCTTACAGCTCCAGTAGGTAACTTTAAAGCCGTGTTCACACCAAAAGAGTTGTGAATTTTCGCAACGCTTTTTCGTCTGAGTTTACTCGCTCGACTTTATGTGGTTAATTCGCTTTTTCGTAACCATTCGCTGCGGAAAAGGGGCGGGGCTTATCTCTGTGTCTTTACTCTGTGAAAACATTTACCATTTCCGCCATTCACCATTGAAATAACCACTAGTTCTGCTTTATACTTGTTGAGGAAGTTCCACAAATGTCAAAACATCAAACGCCCCCGTGTCTGGGTTCATAATATTATCCGTAGTCGCACACAGCTCCGACTCCTCCAGGACGAGTGTCTGAATGAAGCCGCTTCCACCGCTCCTTCAGCGGACCAGCAGCAGTTTGATTCAGTAATGGCAAGACGGTGGTGATGCCGGGCAGAGCTTCTCAACTCTGTTTGGCTTTCGCAACTCAGAATTTCGCAACTCAGAATTTCTCACCAGAGTTAAAATATTTCAACTCCGGCGAAAAAGCGAATATTCGCAACCATTCGCATCTGTGCATTGACTTAACATGTAATCTACTCGCGAGAAGATTTCGCAACTCTTTTGGTGTGAACACGGCATAAGAATAGTTACTTTTAAGTGTCACTGTTTCCTGACAGTTGCACATGAGACGGATAATCTGTGAATGACATTACTGCCTCCTTTTAAAGCTCCTCATTTTAGAGACAAGACCCACCACGCCTGAAGAAAGACAATCAATCAGAGCTTGTGAAAAAAATTCTAAAACGTGTCCACGACAACAGAACAATATTCAATTACACACTATATTCAGCTTGAAGATAAGATAAACTAGAAAATGCATTTCCTGCTGAAAATGCGTTGGAATGCTAAAAGCTGAAGCTTAAATATTTGAAAAGATAGCTGAATATAGCTGAAAATAGCGGAAAATAGAGGAAAATAGCTGAAAATAGCTGAATATAAAGAATATGAAATTATAGAATAATAGCTGAAGGTTTTGTCAACATTTGAACGTTTAAAAGGTGTCTGTAGCTGAACATATGCAGAACCTGTAAGCTTTTGAAGTTGAAGATTTCCTCCATTGGATCCCATTCATTTTAATTTTCATAAAAAGCTTAATAATTCAAAAATTGGAAAAGTCAGATATATGAAAAGGTCATTGCCATCGTGTCCTTAAGGAGCTTAACATTTTAATAGCTGAGCGGTTTCTGTAGCTGAATATATGAAGGAGGAGAAGAGATTAAAAATACGTACGGAAGAAATAGAAGAAGATATACAAGTTGAACGAGAGAGGTATAGAAAGAGAGGGGGAGAGAGTGAAACCGAAGAGAGAGAAAGAAAGACAAAAGAGGGAGAGGGAGGGGTATAGAACGAGAGAGGTATAGAAAGAGAGGGAGAGAAGCAGGGAAAGAGATACAGACAGAGAGAGAGAGGGAGGACAGAGAGGGAGAGATAGAGGGGGAGAGAGAGAGGGAGAGAATGAGAGAGCAAGAAAGAGGGAGGGATGGAGAGAGAGAGACAGAGGGAGGAGACAGACAGAGAGAGAAAAAGAGAGTTGTTAGAGGCAGAGGGGGACAGAGAGAGGGAAAAAGATGGAGGGTCGGTAGGGTGTTAAGAAACTAACTTGGGGGGACTTAGGACAAAGGGGAATGCAGGTATGAATTTGTCATACATGTCATACCCATGGTGCATTGTCACTCTTGACAGAGAGCATAATTTAATTTTCACAGAATACAGCTGAGAGCGCAGGGGGCGCTACTTATGTGACAGGGTACAAATGTTCAGTCATGGTTTCACATTTATAAAATTACACCAGCAAACTGTATGCTGGGTAAAACCCGCCCACTTATCATGATACTTCGTCGCACAGGAGAGAGTGTCTCCTGTGTGACGGAGTTTCCCAGCATGCAGTTCGGCCGTGTCACTCTGTGTGTGTGCTTGTGTCACTGTGTGTGTCTGTCACACACTGTGTGTGTGTGTGTGTGTGTGTGTGTGTGTCAGTGGAGCTGTTGCTCCCATGTCTATTTAAAGTGACATATACACACGCACGCACAGACGCGACAGTGCACGCGACCATATTTACCACGTGCACACGTGCGCGCGCACGTGCGCCCGTTCACGCACACACAGACACACACAGTCGGTGAGCTTAGTCTAACACAAAGCTAACTTCATGCTAGCAATCAAATTCACTTCCTCCACCAACAGCCTGTGTGTGTGTGTGTGTCCTCACAATGTTGCTAAAACAAGAATGAGCGTGAAGCTGCACTGATTAGTTAATTTGAAGTACCTGTATCATGAGTGAGACTGAGTTTTTGCTTCGAAGATGATGCCCATTGACTTCAATGCATTTTTTAATATTTAATATTTCTTAATATTTCAAGAACTTCAAAGCCAAGACACCAAAATAATGATACTTTCTGAGAGATTATTTGTGGGTCTGTAGGTTACACAATGTGTCTCTAGTTTCAATTTCGAAATCAAGTACGATCGTCAGGGGGAGACAGAATTTGAGGGAGATTTAACATGGCGGCATATGGAGGAGAGAGGAGGATTAGCTCTCACAAACAGTCTGATTTAAACACGTCTGAATCTGTTGGATTCAAATCGACACAAGTTTACGACATAAGACAATATTTCCTAAATTTTGATAAATAAATTATGCCCAAAAAGTTAGAAATCCTGAAGGCTCACTGCACTCTAGCTATGACATCACCCACTCTGAGCTGCGCAATACACACCCATGTTAAATGCAGAAAAGGTCGGAAAAAAGCATAAAACAAAAACGCTGACAGTTAAAAAACTATTACAGATATCAAAAATCTGAATCATACGGTAATAGCTGAAGGTTTTGTCAACATTTTAAAAAGGTGAAATTGTGTCTTTAGCTCAACGTATGCAGAACCTAAGCTTTTGAAGTTGAAGAGGATTTGAAGATTTTCCCCATCCGATCCCATTCATTTTAATTTTCATAAAAAGCTTAATAATTTGAAAATTTTTGAAAAATATGAAAGGTCATAGCCATCGTGTCCTTAAGTAGCTGAATATTTTAATATTTGAATGGTTTCTGTAGCTGAATATATGAAGGAGAAGAGTTTCAAAATACGTACAGAAGAAATAGAGGAAGCATATATAAGTTGAATAAAGAAGAGGATAACAATAGTTGGACTGCTGAAGCATTCCAACTAAATAAGATAATCCTTTATTAGTCCCGCAGTGGGGAAATTACAGGGGGGAAATTTATCTATGCTTAATACATTATTGTAGCATATGTCTGATTTTGTATTATTGAGGTTGTATAAATGTAATTGATGGTTAACCGCCCTGTTAATACAGTGTTGTTTGGGAGAGTTAACAGTCTTGATCAGAGTGATTTTTTTTCTTTTTTAAAAAGGCTAAACGCCAACAAAAATGGATTAAAAATGAATATTTTGTTGAATAAAATTTGACTTTAAAACTGAGATAATTAGAGAGACGAGGACAAGGCGCTGCTAAGATGTGGAGATGCCGACATATTATCTGCTGTTTAAATTCATCCTGATGCATATTTCTTTTTAAATAGACTTTTTTCATGTTGTTTTGTGGGGAGCAAACGGGCCACAACAGCAACCCTCTGTTGCTTAATGACAATAAATTATCCTTAAATCCTTGAAGGAAAACCAGTTGAACAACGACACATCTGTCTGCCACTAACGTCCTCCGTAAAACAAACATGGGGGAAGGTAGAGTTTGGTTTATTTGTGACAAATGGACCCTCTTAAACTTTTTAGCCCCACGCCTCGCGGCGCTCATTATCGGACAAGGAAATAAAAAAAGAAGTCAAGTGACGTTTCCTAAAGTATCTCCGAAACCACAACCAGGGCTGTAGTGGAGGGTAAACGCACGTAAACGCCGTTTACGCACCTCTGGAATTTTGGAAATAGCGTTTACGCACCTCTAAATAGCGTTTAACCACCTCTAAGTGGCGTTTACGCACCTCAAAGTTCCATGCGCCTTGTATTCTTCCGTTGGAATAATCCGAAATAAATTTGGTGTCATTTTAAAACACCTAAGACTACGTTTCATATTGTTGAACATATAAACGCTGTAGTCTGAATCATTTTCATCTGCGCTGTATTATGGTCTGTGACCCTCCAATCAGTGCCTTGCGGCTGCGGCGACGACACCAATCAGGATCCAGGAAGTATGTAAACACATACACGTTGTGGATTAGCCTGCCTGCCTACCTGTTTGGAATGGATTAATTAGCCATGGATATCAGGCTATTTTTTAAGAGACCATCGAGTGCTCCCACTCCCACAGATGCCCACAAAAGGCCTCAAGTACAAAGTAAGACTGAAGAAGATCAATTCACGTTTTTAAACGTTGTTTTGGTTTGCACAACATCGCCTTAACCCCATCCCCCCGCAGCCTAATTTGCAAGCCAGTACACCATCTTATTCCAGTTAGCACTGCTGAGTGTGAGAGGAGATTCAGCTTAATGAACGTCATATTGTGCCCCCTGAGATGCAGTCTGCACATTGCCACAGTGTCGTCCTTGAAGTTTATTAACCAGAATGGCCCGCCACTCACAAAGTTCAATCCAACACAGTATGTGAAGTCCTGGCTGGTGAAGCACAGAGGAGCCATGAACCCCAGAACACGCCCCTGCAAGGCAGGACCTGACGTGGAGGACAAGGAGGCCCTCTGGGCACTACTGTAAAAAGGAGACTCCATACCTAGATAGTTCTTAATCTAGCAATTGTCTTGTTGTGTTGTGTTGACATACTTTTCTTTACTGTTTTCTTGAAATTTAATAAACTACAAACTACAAACACATGTATTCACTGTCATTGATTGTATATGACTTTTTAACTGAAAACATAATGCAATATAGCCAGGATAGCCTTACAGACGCTTTGTGTTGCGTTGCTTCGCATCGCGTCGAGGTCTGTATGATCACAAAATTCATAGTTTACCCACCTCTAATTTTACCACTACAGCACTGACCACAACGCAATTTAAACTTCATTTAAATTGCTGAAATACAGTAAAGCCTTGTGGGAAGAGTTCTAGACGAAAAGAAAAAAAATTAACTTACCATTACGTTTATGTAATTACATAAACCTCGTAACCTCGCCGTCATTTCCGGGTGGCGGCCGTAATGTTTCACTAGATCGGCAATAAGTAAACTTTACAAAGTCGGATTTCAATAAAAGACACCTCTTCGTAACCCTATGAGCTTGTATGAATCTAACAAAATATGATAGATCCTTGTGTGTTGTATATTATTACCTGTAAGATCCAAATGCTGCCGGATTGTTCCCCCCCACTCTCCTTCGACTTTTACAACTCTGCAGGCTTCCGTGATCGGGGGAGGCTTCTTAAGCAGAAATTTATGCAAAGAATAATACCCAGCAAGCACCAATCCGAGCATATTTAGGCATAAAGGTTATAACTTTTCCATTTTTGAACCGAACGACACAGTTTTTTGACAAAAACTCCTTGGTAACACCCCAATTTTTTATTTTTAACTCTTAATTTTTATTTCTATTTTCTCTTCTTTATTTTTATTTCTCTCTACCATACACTCCTCTGCACACCGCATACTTAAACACTCGTCACTTTAACATACACTTTTAACTTAAATACACACGTCACTTTAACGTACATTCACATTAATGTATCTGTTGACTGAGCACTTGCTTATCCTACACATATTTTAATTCAACCGCATTCCAATTGCACTGTTGTTGTTTTCGTTGATTGTTGATTGTTGTTTGTCTCGTCCTACGTCCCATGTCCACGTCCAATGTATGCACCTTCCGCCTCAAAAAATTCCTCGCTTGTGTGAAAACATTCCTGGCAATAAACGGTTTCTGATTCTGATTCTGATTCTGAAAGGCTTTGTTTTATTGTGATTTTGATTCTTTAGGTCATTATCTTTACAAAGAGGGGTATTACAACTCTGTAGGTTGTTGTTTAGGCCTTGAACCATGGAGTTGGAAAAACTCGGGGCCGGCTCGAAAAGGCATTTTGGTGAAATCTTGCTCATATCATGCTGGATGTTCATAGTTATGATCAAAATATGTTATAAAATTGTTATACAAGTGTTGGAACTCATTTTGGGTTCATACGACTACTTGAACAGACCTCACTAACGCCGCTAGAAGGGCTTCTCCCCCCTAGGGGGCGGGTCAGGGCTCAGAAGGTTTTAATGAGGCAGCTTTGCCAAATGGTGTAAACAAGCAGTAGGTGTTGTTAGTGAAACGCCGTTAAAGTCACTGTGAACTCTAACTTCACTTTCACATGTTTCAGCCCTGCATGCCTCCAAAGGAACTGCTCAAAAACAAAAGAACCCTAAGATACAATTATCTTTAATAGCCTGCTTTATGACTTCATAAACATTTTGATCAACAGACTTGTTATAAATGTGTTTTTATTACGCTATAATCCAGGTTTAGCATTTACAATGACGGTTATTTTGCTGGAATGTACAACATTGGGTGGTATTTTGAGTCAGTGTTTGTATAATCTAACATTTCTGAGTATGACTAGAAAGAAAAACTCTTATCTGGTCTGAGGAGGGAAAGCATTTTATCAGTTTTCGCCGACACGATGCGGAGCTGTCCTTACTTGTTGGGAGTTGCCAGCAGGTGAGATGCGTTTATATTCTCCACAGATGTGGAAATAAAGATTGCTGCATTTAAAATATAAATCTTCCAGCTTGAAGGTATTGAATGTCAGTGATAATCCTTTTCACTATGACTATTAAATAAATACAGAGATATAAATGAGAATCTATAAAATGTTATTTATTATAAAAAATATAAATATTGTACACCAGCAACTTCTATCTTCAGACTCAAAATTAACACGGAATACAATTCAATTGAAATATTATTTTATGCAGCAACAAATTGGTCAAAAGTTAAAAAAGTAATTTAAATTCCAGTATATAATATTTATCGCATATTAACATAGAATTGCTGGCTATTTCAGATAGTATCGGCTCAAAATTGTTTTGGGTCAAAATCTTACAAATTACACAAAATGTATGTGGCTACAAAATGTAAGTAACTCCTTTGCCATACCTTTGCGTCCGCCACGTAACATGCTTATTGAAAAGACCAAACATATAGTGATTATGCATAATCCTTGTGCATGATCAGTTGGCTCAGCTGCACACAGCAAATGGACAGCGCTGCAGAATGAGAGCAATCTGGGCTGCAACACTCTTCATTTACAGCCTTCCCCTGTTTTGTTTTTTTAACGTATTTAATATAAATTTGCCAAGATCAACTCAGACCAGCAAAGATTTCATTTTAGAATTTAAAGTGTTGTAAAACTGTGATATCAATCACTCTTAAAAAGGAGGAACGCCTACTGTAAAGCTTCATAAACAACTTTTAAATCTGGGACTTTGGCTTCCAAAGTGCAACAGAGCAATGATTTTGGTTTCTTAATGAGCCGCTCAGATAACTGCACACAATGAACACAGCTACAAATGAAAGGACCAGATCTCTGTCAATCCTTGTAATTTACAGCCTGTGCGACAGCTCAGCCCAAACACAGCCCCTCCTGTTGTTGCCGGCTGTAACGCCCGTGTCACATTCCTGGAAAGAGGCCTGTTACATTTACGGCCCCACGTTCCAGACTCCCGACCCTCTCGCCTGGCATTTCTGGCCGGGGAGGGTCATGAGAGGACAGACGGGCTTCAGTTTGAACGGAGACACTGAATGCAACATGTCTTCCTGTGTTTTGTGTGGATTAAGCAACATTATAATACGGGTAGATCAAATCAAGCATTCTGATTGGTTGAGAGTGAGTCACGGGGTGTATTTTATTCAGCCATAAAGTACTGTACAGCCTGTTTACATTTAGAGCGTTCCATATCAGTGCGCACTTAAAATAACAGCTAGATTTAAATTGCGCGTCCGTTAGTTGTCATTTCAATCTTGACATTTATCAAACATGTTTGGTGTAAACTTTGATATTGTCACGTCCGCAGTAACGACTCGCAGACGTTGGTTTCCTTAACTTGCAGGTTTATTGCTTGAGTGTTCACAGTATTGCAACGGGGCTCTTCGCTAACAGTAGCTCAAATGGAACAGCTAACAAGCTCACTTAGCATCCCCACACTAGCATAACGAACGACAACACACACGTCACTTCCTCCATAACCTAAAGATGAGGAATGAAAAAGGTTTGAACACAAAATTGTGATAATTTCCAGTGAGACATAATTACGTCGGTAATTTCCCGACGCGAGGCAAGTTCTCTAAACATCATGGAGGAGAAAAATTACGTTCAAGGGTTCAAGGGTTCAAGGGTTTGCGCGTCGGGCCTAACAACACCCTTGAACAGTACATTTTTGCACGACACAGTACTGCCTCTCGTACCTTATTGCTTAAATAACACACAGCAAAGGTGATCAAAATGTGCGAAAACACAAAATTTGTTGGACAGAAATAACGTTTTTCTTGCTCATCTGTTCTCCAGTGTTGGTGCGTAATAAAGACCCACAGGAGATCCTGTCTAGTCCACTGCTGGGTTCAAGTTTCTCCAGACTGTTTCTGTTTTACATGAAGGTGAGTCTCCAGATGAGAGATAAGAAAACCACAGTAATACACTCTCTGACCATACGGAGCAAGGGTTTCCTATAGGAGCAAACGTTTCCTTTGTAAAACAGTAACATTTACAACATCTGCAGTTGTTCTGTTCGTCGTTTAGCTTATTTTCTTTTCTCACTTGACAAAAACCTGGCAAAAAATCCTGGCTGGAAGGAGCAACAAGCTGTCTTCGGGTCACAAGTGCCAAGAACTTGTTCAAATACAATTTTCCCTGTTTTGAGGGAAAGCAGAGCCAAAAAATAGGTCAAGAGGTCTGAAAATAAATCTAAAACTCATCGTTCTCAACCATTATTTTCCCCATAGAGTTAAAAAAAAAAAAAAGCAAACGCAAAAGAAGAGGATAGGGATGCTCGTCAGAAAAAAAAATGCGAGTACGCCCCACAAACAGGCAAAGACTAAATACAGGCGCGCGCACACACACACACACACACACACACACACACACACACACACACACACACACACACACACACACACACACACACACACACAAACACACAGATGCATATTACATAACGTGCATACACATACGTATGCACACAAAGTGTCCACAGGCCGCCAACGTGCTCAGACAACCTCTGAAAAGTGTTTTAGATTCAAAGTTGAAACTTGTCGTTGGTGTTTTACTTTACACAGTAGAGAGAAGACAAATAGCTCAATTAGATTACAATTAAAGTTACTGGGAGGAGCTGTTAACTGGTTCTTAACCAGTCTCAGTCTAGTCCTGGTCCTCTATAGACCTCCATCAGTAAACAAGACCACCAGAGAGAAGATGGTCTGGTTCTATAGAGTTCTTCTTAAAGCTCTTCATCGGAGCCAATCGACCAATAGAAACTCTACTTGTGGCCCTGCAGCATCTCCCTGCTCAGACAAAAGGAAGTGAGCCTTTCCAACGTCGTATATCTGACCTGTGAACTCAACAACATCTCTGCCAAATGAATGGAATGAACATCTCTGACTATAGCAAAGGGTTAACAACTTTTCTGTGTGCATTTCTGCTGACCACATGCGGTTAACATAAATGCAAATTTGTTACAGGCGCAACGAGAGCTAAAACATCTGGAGCCGTATTGCAGCTAAAATTAGGCCTGATCTGTTTTACTCTCAATGTTCTCCCTTAACGTTACTTAACATGGAAGCTGCACCGCTGATCTATCACCAGATTGCTGTGTTGCAATCGCATCCCGAAGCTCATTCATACCCCGAGGTCACTGGAGGTCACATGTTAAAACAAAGACAGACACACAAGAGAGAACACATACACGCTGTCAACTTCCAAAAAGCTTTTCTTCTGGTATGTAAACACCGGAGGTTTATATAAACAATATCTTTTTTTAAAAGACACTGATGTTGTAATAACATATAAATCAGCCAGATATGTAGATCATGTAAAGTATTCTTAGAACCTCGGGTGCTCATGGCAGAGAAAGATACAGAAATCAAAGAGTTATAACAAACGGTTTAATTAAAGTTCAAATGGTGATACAGTGTACATATACTCAGCTGAGGGTCTCTGAACTTCCGCTCCACTGACCGTTCCTGTCTCTCTTCAGCTCAAAGACCTCGAACAGGAATCTCCAATCTGGTTTTAACATCCCAGCATTTTGGGCTCATTGGTTCAAATCTACGGCATGCGATTGTCTAAAAGTCTCTCTTTGGCTCAGGTTTTGAAGATGGCTCCATAACATTCATGTTTTCTGGTACCTGAAGTCCACACTCCGCCCTCCTGTGTTTACTAGCAAAATATTTGACCTAGAAGGAATTGTTATTCAGTTCTATCTGTTACAGCTGATGAGAATCGTATTACAGCTACAGTCATCCTCCCACAGAAACTCTTCACCTCTGATGGCTGAAATGCAAATCGAATCCCCATCCTGTTCCTAAGATCAGGGGGAGATTCCCCCAGACCACAGGTGGTCCAGTCCCCTTTGTTCTTAAAACCAAATGCTCCTTTGTAAAACCTCAGCCCTGATCACTGTGTGCAAATGACTGTGACCCACAACAGACTAGTGACTCTGTGCTCATTCCATGCATACCTGATAAACAATACTCCATCTTAAGCATTGTAATGTACACATAAACATTTCTTGAGCAAGTCTAAATTTGACAAACTAAGTTATTAAAACTCTTCAATCAGCATTGCTTCAATATTTATGATAACAAGAAAATAGATGGACACAGAGGGGGTCGGGGATATGATTTAATGAAGCAATATCTACAAAGAGGTCTACTGCTGACAGATTCATGGCATCGCTCTTTGTGCTGCCTTTTTAAAATTCATAGCAAATCCAATTACCGCCATTGTATTACACGAAAACCGCTGCAGGGCGTCTTTCACCTGGCGGCCCTTTTATTCTAGGACTGTGGGCGCAGTGATACTTTGTGGTGTTTGCCAAGGGTGGAGAAAAGCTGAAGTCTATTTTCACAATGGACGACGTAACGAACCGGAAACTGTTCCATTGATATGTGACAACATGTCGGCATGGGATGAAGAAGGAAGGGAATTATTGTCAGCATTGCATTGGGGAGAAAGTAAGCAATCTAATGAATTCCTTAAGAGGAAGGATTAATATAGAATTTAGTATTTTTTTCTTTTTCTAACAGCTATTTTTCTGTAACCAGTGTAGCATTAAAGCATGGCGGGATTTAAAGGGCTTTAATGTCTGGTGAGTGGTTAGAGCCACAGACTGCATATAAGAAGTGGACGTAGTCTTCGTGACGTCACCCGTTGGATTGTGGACTGATGTTTTGAAGGCTAGGGTTCGGCGAATTTGCCGTCGCCATCTTGGATTACGGTCGTTACCATGTTTTCTTTTTTTTCGCAACCAATGAATGGAAGTTACCAGATTTGGAACGAGGAGTAGCGACGTAGAGACGCCGTATACAGCGACCTGTCAATCACCTTGTAGCCCCGCCCATAAAGCATCCCCTGCTTTATGGTCTGTTTGACTCTAAATCAGTGGTTCTCAACTGGTCTGGCTCCGGGACCCACTATCACCCCTGAATGACAAGCCGTGACCCAAATCGAGGAACGTTCTCAACTTCTCCAATGTATTTAATGAAAAGATGGTGCAGTTTGAACCTGAGATAGTACAGAATATGTATGCTAACACAAAAACCAGTTTAATAACCAAAACGAGCAGCTGGTGGCGATGATAGAGAGGGAACTATTCCCTTTTACACTCAATTAGCTGCATTTTAATTAAAAAACTAAAACTGCATCTTTAGGACACGAGGTATTACAACATATATAACAATTCAGAATCTTCAGCTATTTTTAAACAGACTCAACAGTTTTCATGCACAAACAGTCCAACAACTAAGAAGAAGTTTCAAAAAGACTGAAATGACCTGACTTTAACTGAGAACACACACTCACCGAATCTATGACAAACACTTTACTGTGGAACACGTCACTGTGTTGAGGAGCAGCTTTTCCACTAACTCAAAATAAATTAAACAAAAGTGGAATTCAAAAGTATTCATATATACAACATTAACTTGTGATTACCTCATCAGTAAATACTGAAAAACATTGTGCTTTACAGAAAATTAAGCAGCACTCAATTCTCCTCCCAACCCCAGAGTTTTTTCCTGTCATGCAGGCAGCGCCATCAGTTGTGAATGTTATATTCAGTAGGCTGTTTAATTAAATTATCCTAAAAACCCAGAGTCTCCCTCATATCAGGATGGTTTGACCCAACCTGGCCCACGCTGCTGAAAACATGGAGGGACAAGTGCAAAACCAGTTGAAACCAGAGCCGGCAAAATAACGACACTCCGCTGCATAAAAAAGTCCTTTCAAAATAAAACCACAGGATGAAAAAAAAAAAAATTCAGTGGGTCCGCGACCCACCGCGACCCACCAGTTGAGAATCACTGCTCTAAATGACCATAATTTATTAAATGAACAGAATGCTGTATTGAAGAAGACTTGAAACGGGAGATTGAGCCATAAACTCGTGTTTACAATGTTTACTGAGGGAATAAATCAAGAGAGAAGTAGAGTCATTTTCTATAGACTTCTATACACCGCGTTCCACATTATTATGCAAATTACACTTTGCTCAGATTTTCCTAAATAGTAATGCACAGTCAGTCAGTATCATTTTCAAGTCATCAACTGTTAGAGTATAAGTCAAATTCTATTGAACAAACCTCCTAATGATAACAGTATTTTTTTCAAAAATAAAAAACTCAAAATGCAGTGTTCCAAATTATTATGCAGAATTTCAGAATTTCAGAGTTTCAAGATATTTTATAGGTTGTAAAGAACAAAAAATCGTCATTTGTTGAATTTGCAGCATTAGGAGGTCATATTTATTGAAATCAAGAAAAGTTTGAATCAAAAACATCTTAACAGGTCAAGTTACATGTTAACATATGACCCCTTCTTTGATATCAACTTCACAATTCTTGCATCCATTGAACTTGTGAGTTCTTTGATAGTTTCTGCTTTAATGTCTTTGCAGGATGCCATAATAGCCTCCCAGAGCACCTGCTTGGATGTGAACTGCCTTCCACCCACATAGATCTTTTGCTTGATGATGCTCCAAAGGTTCTCAATAGGGTTAAGGTCAGGGGAAGATGGGGGCCACACCATGAGTTTCTCTCCTTTTATGCCCATAGCAGCCAATGCCCCAGAGGTATTCTTTGCAGCATGACATGGTGCATTGTCATGCATGAATATGATTTTGCTACGGAAGGCACGGTTCTTCTTTTTGTACCACAGAAGAAAGTGGTCAGTCAGAAACTCTACATACTTTGCCGAGGTCATTTTCACACCGTCAGGGACCCTGAAGGGGCCTACCAGCTCTCTCCCCATGATTCCGGCCCAAAACATGACTCCGCCACCTCCTTGTTGACGTCTCAGCCTTGTTGGGACATGGTGGCCATTCACCAACCATCCACTACTCCATCCATCAGGACCATCAAGGGTTGCACGGCACTCATCCGTAAACAAAACAGTTTGAAAGTTAGTCTTCATGTAGTCCTGAGCCCACTGCAACCTTTTTTGCTTATGAGCTTGGTTTAGGGGTGGCCGAATAACAGGTTTAAGGACACTTGCAAACCTCTTGAGCATCCTACATCTTGAAGTTCGCGAGACTCCAGAGGCACCAGCGGCTTCAAACACCTGTTTGCTGCTAGTCAATGGCATTTTAGTGGCTGCTCTCTTAACCCTACGCATTTGTTTGGCAGAAATCTTCCTTATTTTGCCTTTGTCTGAACGAACCCGCTTGTGCTGTGAATCGGTGACAAATTTCTTCACCGTCCGATGATCACGCGCAATTCTTTTGGAAATATCCAATGTTGTGATACCTTGACCAAGGTATTGCACTATTTGCCGCTTTTCAGCAGCAGAGAGATCCTTTTACTTCCCCATTTTGCCTGAAACATGTAGCTTGCTTAATAATGTGGAACATCCTTCTTAAGTAGTTTTCCTTTGATTGGGCTCACCTGGCAAACTAATTATTATTATTACTATTTGGATGATTTCAATCATCCAAATAGCCCTGAGACACAATACCATCCATGAGTTTCATTGAAAAACCAAAAAATTAATGTTTATGACCCTTAAATACAATTTGCCTAATAATGTGGAACGTGGTGTATAACCAGAGAAGTCGCCCCCTGGTGGTCAGGAGAGAGAATGCAGGTTTTAGGACACTTCCTCAAGACCCCCCTCCTTCTCTTCCTCCAGCCATCCCGGTGACGTCACACAGTCGTTTCTAGAAATTCCCAACACTTTCCACCATGAATGTCCTGCATCAACAGCAGAACTTTCAGAATCACTCACGCTCTTGAAGGACGTGCGTGATGAACAAACACACACACACACACACACACACACACACACACACACACACACACACACACACACAGTTAACACTAAAGTTTCCACACACAAAAAAACGTTCTTCCACCTTTTACCCCTACGTTGTGAAACATAGTATCTGTTTCTGTGAAACATTCTGTGAAACATTTTGAAACATTGCTTCGCAGCGGAGTACCACCTTCTCGGACCCAGTTATTGACAATCATCCCGGCACGTTCGACAGGCGCGCGAGCGTGACGTAAACAACGGCGTTGTTGTAATATCGGTCGTTGTCTTACCGTTATTCTCTCGCGTCCTCGGGAGGAACGTCACACGTCGGTAAGCGGACGCAGTGTCAGTCGGCACAACCGGGGCTACGAGCAGCACAGAGAGGGGCTTCAGGATTTAGACGCTGCCACGTACAGAACCGACAGGAGAGATTACCGTAATGCCGCGAGTAGACGCGCATAGACATTCTTCGAGGGTTTGTGTGTGTGTGCGTGTGTGTGTGTGTGTGTTTTGCCTTCAAGTGCGCCTCGAAAACGCTGATTTCTGAGATTTAGGTTGGAAAAGACGTTGTTTTTTCCACGGTAGCAGCTCCATTATGTCTGTTTTAAGAATGAACTAGGACGAGACCCATTAATGCTTTAATACTTAAATTTAGTGGTGGAAAAACAAAACTGTAATACATTTCAACCAGTAAAAGCCCTGCATTCAAAATGTTACTGAAGCAAAAGTACAACAATATTAGAAGCAAAATGTAACCTACTGAAAGTAAAAGTACTTCTGCACAAGTCTGAATCTGCACAGCTGTGCAATATAAATACATTGTATTATGTACATGGTATTGTTATTGTGCATTCTTTACTGTTGTTATTACGGTTTTACTGTTTATTTATATACTTTTTTATATTTTATTTTATTTACTATGCTTCTTTACCCGTTTGCTGCTGTAATCCTGCACATGTCCCCACTGCGGGACTAATGAAGGAATATATAATCTAATATAATCTAAATTGTAATTAAAACTGTCGGATACATAGTGGAGTGAAAGGTAAAAACACCCCCTTCTGAAATATAAGGATAGTATTTAAATGTATTAATTATGTGCAAAAGGCTTTGCTGTAGACCTATTTTATTCCCAGTCTATAAATTTCATGTATCATAATCAATAAGAGGCTCTTTGCAGAAGAAAAAATAAGAATTGTAGATGAGAACATTCAAACGCACTTTTGCCTCCACAGTTCAATCTTTTAGGAGCTTTACGGTAATGCAATCCGTGCAGCCAGTCACGTTGACGGTCTGGATCTGGGTTTCAGAGCTTGTTCTCTGGATTTACTGAACACCATCTGGAAAAAAGGAAACATATGGCCATGGCTTTTCAATTATGTCTGGTTCTTGAAGTTTCTGTGGTCTGTTCGTGTGCTGTTTTATGTGGGACTAAAGGGACACATAGGATTTTTTAAACATAAATAAGATTGGAGCCACTTTAATTAAAGCTAAGATTGTGAGGGGACCCAATATATTTGCTGTGTTAGAACTTACATTTATATTTACACACTTCATATACTTTGCTTAAATGTCTTATATGTAGTTTTGCTTGCTGCTGCCACACCCACATTTCCCCTGGGGGATGAATAACATATATGTCCTATCCTATAATGTTTTGTAGCTGAAAATATTGTCGGAAAGAACAATTTATAATGGTTTTCTTATTTTTTTCATTAGATAACTTTAAGCATATGGGTGACTAAGACTGACATTATACAATTATATAAAATATAATAATATCAATATAAATATATTATATAAATGCATAATAATGAATAAATTACTTAATAAATGAATAAAATAATGAAGAATCAAATGTGGAAAGAAAAGCCTCAGTTATCAAACAATTGTGCAGGTTAATGTGAAAATCAATAAATATCCACAGAAATAGAAAATATAAATACATTTCATTTAGCTGACGCTTTTATCCAAAGCGACTTACAATAAGTGCAATTCCACCATGAGTACAAACTCAGAACAACAAGAATCAAGAAAGTACAATTTCAATAAAGTTAAATTACAAAGTGCTATCAGTAAATGCCATCTAAATGCTACTAAAGTCCTACTACGGTGCTACCTTCCTTATTCAAGGTGTAGTCGAAAAAGATGTGTTTTTAGTTTGCGACGGAAAATGTATTTTGCGATGTGTAAATGTATATCTATGTGAAACATTACTTATGTTTGTATTAATTCATTTTCATAAATAATAATATTACAAATGTATCATTTTCTGTTTCCCTTTATCTCAATTTTTCCTATTTTATTATTTATGTACAATATCTTTACATTTTCACGTCAACCTGCACATTTATTTGATAATTGAGGCTTTTATTTCCACCTTTATTTATTTATTATAATGGGAGATTTAGTCCTCTATATTTTTATTTATTTTTATATTTGTAAATACAAAAATATGACTACATTATATATATATATATATATATATATATATATATATATATATATATAAAAAAAAACTCATTCTATTTCTAATTAGAAATCTCATAACCCATATAATGATTTCTTATTAGAAATATAATCCATTGATTTATATTGTCAAAGATCTTGTGAACACTTGGAGTTTGACCAGCAGGTGTCACTGTGCATCAACACAAGATAAATGATAAATGTCATATATATAGCAGTTCTATTTCATCCTTACTGACCGCCAGAGGCAGTGTTTCACACTGGATATGTTCAATATCGCGCTTGCGCAGTTCGAGTAATTATAACAACAAAGTCACGGGTGACCCCCAGCCGGGTATAACATCCCGAGCTGGGTTCTTTTTCATCTTCTCGCTGCGCAGGCTAACTAGTTTGTTAGCATCAGCTTTGGCTGAACTTGTGTAGAAGAAAGCTCGTCGCCTGTAGCCTTGTGACCTCCGGTCGGAGTTGCGGGTCTCTCGCCCTCCAAAGGCTGCGACAGCTAGAACCTCCTAGGAGGAGACGGTGCGCTTCTACGTCTGGACCATCGAGCCGGATGGCGTACCTATCTTCGGTCATCACCAGGTCGGCTATCTTCACACCGTGAAGCAACACCGGGTGAGATCGACTAATATTGTGTCTGCAACAGCAGATTCCACGGGCGCTCTCGCTCCCGCTAACTAAGTGGAGTGCTAATGGAAGCGCGCCGCTCGGCGTGGCTACATCGCTACTGCCGCGGCCGGTCTCCACAGCAGTACAGTGCTCCTGTTGTAGCTTACCGCTAGGACACCAATGACCACAGCTACTGTACTGGTGGGGAGAGTGCCCTCGCTTCCCCCCACTAGACAGACTGTGCCCGTCCTGTCGCCACAGGACCAGCCTCCACAGTAGCGCAGCGCTAGCCCGCTGTAGCTGACTGCTAGGACCCCAAGAGTCACAGCTACTGTACTGGTGAGGAGAGCGTCCTCACTTCCCCCCACTAGACAGACTGCGCCTGTCTTGTCGCCACAGGTCCGGCCTCCACAGTAGCACAGCGCTCAGGCGCTGTAGCTGACTGCTAGGAAGCCAAGAGCCACAGCGACTGTACTGGTGAAGAGTGTCCTCGCTCCCCCTCACTAGACAGCCTGTGCCTGTCCCGTCGCCACAGGACCGGCCTCCACAGTAGCACAGCGCTCAGGCGCTGTAGCTGACTGCTAGGACGCCAGGAATCACAGTTGCCGTACTGGTGAAGAGAGTGTTCTCGCTCCCCCTAACTAAGTCGGGCTGTGCCGTCCTCTCGCCACAGGACCGGCCTCCATAGTAGCTCAGTGCTCCCGCTGTAGCTGACTGCTAGGACGCTAGGCGCCACAGCTACTGTACTGGTGAAGAGAGTGCCCTCGCTCCCCCTAACTAAGTCAGGCTGTGCCTGTCCTGTCGCAGAGGGACCGGCCTCCACAGTAGCACAGTGCTCCCGCTGTAGCTGACTGCTAGGACGCCAGGAGCCACAGCAACTGTACTGGTGAGGAGGGTGCCCTCGCTCCCTCCCACTAAACAGACTGTGCCTGTCCTGTTGCCACAGGACCGGTTCCCCACTAGCCCAGTGCTCTCGCTGAAGCTTACTGGTAGGACACCGATGATCACAGCTACTGGACTAGTGAAGAGAGCGCTGCGCTCCCCTCTCCTAGACAGACTGTGCCTGTTTCCACAGTAGCACAGTGCTCCCGCTGAGGCTTACTGGTAGGACAGCAGGAATCACAGAGCGTACTAGCAGAGAGTGCTTTATGAAGAGATAGAAGCGCTCCCTTCACGCTAGACGGACTGTGTCTGATCTGTTTCCACAGGACTTGTTTCCACACTAGCAGAGTGTTCTCGCTTGGCTTACTGCTAGGACACCAGTAATTACCGCTACAATACCAGGGAGGAGAGTGTCCTCACTCCCTATCTCTTACTGTTCCCTGCCCCTTCTCTAGCAGTCAGCAGAGCGCCCCGCTCAGACAGACTTCGTAATCCACATCGATTAGTGGGGCAGGGTCCCCTCAGACTCATGCTTAGGTTTAACCTTGCCGGCTGTGGGACCTGTGCGGCTCCTCTCCAGCCTAAAGACGGCCATGACCCTTGGCCTCGAGCCCGGGGGAGGGTCTCTCGCCTTCCGACATAGTGCGGAGAGGACTGAGGCATCAGACCCATCCGCGGCTGAGCCGGTCCCAGAGAAGGACATTGTCACTGGCAGTGTCCGCCAGTTTCTTTACTGAGTACAGTGGCGAGCGGCCCTCCCATGCTTCCGGGCCTGGTTCCCGTTCCTCGGGCCATACCCCTTCGGCGGGAGCAGTCGACTACTCTAGGGGTCTGTCATCCGCAGGGCGCTGGCAATGCCTTCTTCAGGCACATTCCCACCCCTGCCACCTTTTCTGTCCCTCCCTCTGAGGGAGCTGCACGCATGCGGGGGAGACACCAGAGGTGCGCTCTCCCATCTCTTACGGCAGATGGCCGAACCCTGGCATCCATAGAGGACGTGGCAAAAAGGTGGCCTTGAGGCCAGCCATTGAGCCGACTATTGCGTCTCGCATATTTGAGGCCAGCGGTCGGGTACCCCTGACCCCCAAGGTCGGGTCGCAGCCGACCTGCTTTCCCAGGCTTACAAGATGGCAGCAGGGGCTCCAGGTCGGCCCCCAGCTCACCCCAATAGCCACCATTTCTAAAGAATGCTTTCAGCATGCCACGTAGAATTAAGGCAGTTCTGAAGGCGAAAGGGGGTCAAACACAGTATTAGTATGGTGTTCCTAATAATCCTTTAGGTGAGTGTAGATAAGCATAACCTTCATCTCTCTATGGAGAGAAGAACCATGCATGCAGCTTTTGATGCTCTTTTATGTTTGTGCACTTAAACCTTTCACTAATGCCAAGTTACAATCTCTCCTTTACAATCCATGACCCATTTCTCTGCGGGCTGAAATGTTCTTCCTCTCCTCCGCATCAGGACTCATCATGACTCACCAGGAGAGGAGGCAAAGTGCCTTCAGTGAATAAAGAGTATAGACACTGTGCAAAATAATATTGATGGATTTATGTAACCTTAAACCTTCTTTAAACCTTCTTTATACCTAACCTCGTTCTAAACATAACCCGAACGTCATAATTTCTTGTCCTAGTTTCAAGGTCTTTTAAAAAAAAATACTACATCTGTGATTTGTATTGAGATATATACTTTATTTGGATTTTCTGTTTTTCTGTTTTTTGTTGTTACCTTTATCAAATGTGCAATGTGCAATTATGGGGATTTAATAAAAGTCAGAACAAACATTATGTTTTTCTTTTTTTGCATTCATTATAATATTTTTTTACAAATACAACATATGTGAGACCACAAACAACATCCATCCATCCACCCATCCATCTATCCATCTGTCCAGCTATCATCTATCCATTTACCTATCCAGTCATCCATTGAATTCCATCCATCCATCCATCCAGCCATCCATCCATCTAGCTATCATCTATCCATCTACCTAGCTACCTATCCATCCATCCATCCATCACTTCTACCTATTCATCCATCCATCCATCCATCTATCCAACTATCATTTATCACTTCTACCTATCATCCATCCATCCATCCATCACTTCTATCTAGCTACCTATCCATCCATCCATCCATCCATCATCTATCACTTCTACCTACCTACCTACCTACCCCTACCCCTACCCCTCTCTCCCTCTCTCTCTCTCTCTCTCTCTCTCTATCTATTGTTTAGATTGGACCACAGATTTTGATCACTGACACTAACTTACTTAACATGAAATAAGTGATTGTCTAGCGTTTGATGACAGGATGAAACAGAATAACATGTTTGTTTGTTTGTTTTTCCCCCTGTAAATACACTTGCCACTTTATCATTACACTTGCCACTTTATCATTACACTTGTCACTTTCGCATCACACTTGTCACCTTCACATAACACTTACATTCCGTGCACTTTATTAGGGTCCGAGCGACTGACGTAGTCAGTCCGAGAAGACCCTATTGAAATTGCTCGGTTTCTTATTATTCTGATTTTAATTTGTCCTCTTTGGACTGCTTTTTGGGGGACTTGTCATATTCGAAAACTCACCAAATTTGGACCGCTTGTCAGGCCTGATGAAAATAGCCATATGAAAGGCGTAAAAAAAGTACCAAAAAATGGCTCTCGAGCGCCCCCTAGAAGTTGGACCGGCGATGCCCCTCACCCAGAATGTTTTATTGACTTGAAAAAATTCACACATGTCCATCTCCACGTGCTCTACAAAAAAGCCTCTCAGACCCATAAAGTCCGCCTATGAACATTTTCCGCCATTTTGAATGTAGTGAAAAACACACTATTGCAGTTTTCTCCTAAACGCTTGGTGTGTTTCATACCAAACTTGGTCTGCATCATGATTGGAGCTGTATCATTAATACTGGTTTGAAAGTTCTTTGATATCTCATTGCGTTTAGGAGATATCGATCAATTAACCTCTTAGGGGCGTGTCTTGTTTATAAACACTCATAACATTAAAACTATTTGGACACACGACTCCGAACTTTTTGTATATGTGCACATTGCATCCCCTAACTTGCAATAAATCAGCCGTGCGATTTAAACACTAGGGGACGTTACAGTAATTCGGGCAATTTGGGATTTTTTGGTCATTTTTGTCATTTTTCGCCTTTTTTAGCGTTTATATTTTGCTAACTCCTCCTACAATTTTTATGCAATCGACTTCACTTCTGTTCAAGGATGATCTCAAGAAGACCCTTATGAGTATGTCTTGTGCTTTGTTTGCGAACGTAGGCAACGGCCTCGACGTGGCGTGGACCCAAAGACACACCCATTTTGTGTGGTTCGCTATGTGAGAGAAACCTGTTGTAAATCCTAGATACATGATGCAATCTGCCCAATACTCCTCATGTATGATGCTGGTCAAGGCTTGAGCACATGTACATGAAGAAATGTTCACATTGTCATAGCGCCACCTAATGGCCAAACAAAATCAACCAAACAGCATCGGATTTACATGTAATTTATATGATGTAGTCTAAACTTCACATAGAGAAACATGATACACAGTGTATGTTCAAATTGTCATAGCGCCACCTACTGGACAATGTAGGGATGTAACTCCCTACACATGTCACATGTTTCCTCATTGAAAAGCTCATGTAACTCCACTGGACTTCCTCCAATCTGCACCAAACTTGTCGTGCTTGCTAAAAGTCACGGTCTGAGGATATCGACAAGCCTTTTTTTCACTTGCAGTCAAAGCGACTCCTACTGGTGAAAGGAAATCAGCGTTGGGTGACAAAAGGCATCGGATTGATATGACATTTGCACAACGTGGTCTAAGCTTCACGTAGAGAGACGTGACGAACGTTGTCCAGCGTGTTGTCTATCACCACAGGGCGGATGCAATTTCCCACGTCACATGCTCCACCAGGATAAAAGAACGTCAAACCAGCGGGCGAACGTTCTCGCCGGGCGAGTCGGCAACCCGCCGGTGACCCGCCGGCGACCCCAAACGTGCCGGAGCAAGGACCCGCTCACAGCTGCTAGCAACTTTAATTTTAACTTTAATTTGATATTCTACTGTAGATTCAATTGTAAATATTCATGCTCCCATTTATTGCACTCTGTTTATTGTTACATGTTTATTGTTAAATATCATGCACCTCCCACCAGGACAAATTCCTTGTATGTGAAAACATACATGGCAATAAATGGTTCTGATTCTGATTCTAAACTGAGGAACAATAAAGCTGCACCGTCCATTAATGTCCACTGAGTGTCGGCAGTATTCAGCAGATAAAATACACCCTACACTTTCACTTCCTCAAGCAAACCTCATGGGGACTTTTACCAGTGAAGCTGAGACGTCCAAAATTAATCTGTTGATGAATCTGATAGAGCTTTTAGCAGGTTATTTCCAAATAACCTGCTGGTTTTGCTTGTAATGCACTCTACTCATGCTTCACGGCTTATGTTTGGTGGTTGCAAGGTGGGACGCAAGATAAATCGGGGGGTTCACAAGTCTAGAAGCAGAATAGGAGAACAGAAAAAACATATTCCTGGGGCTTAAACCATATGTTTACTTATGTTTCACCCTCTCTTTGTGTGTTGTTATTTGTTGTCGGCCCCATCAGTTAAAATTCCCATGAGCTGGAAGGCAGTTGTAGGAGCGATTTATTGAATATTATAAGTTATTTTTTATCCACAAGCAGTATTGTTTAATTCTAGTTGTTTTCTTATTTAGGTTCGATTTTTTTATGTATTAGGATAGTTTTTTCTTTTGATAGTTTTTAGTTTAATTATGTGTTGTTGTTTACTTAGTCTTTAGATTGGTTATTGGTGTATTCATTGGGTAATATCATAAGCACCTAGGGGCGGCTGTAGCTCAGGGGGATGAGTGGTCGTCCCGCGACCACAAGGTAGCCGGCTCGATCCCCAGTCCCCCCATAGCTCACACATCGAAGTGTCCCTGAGCAAGACACTTAACCCCTAATTGTTCCCCATTGCTGTGTCTACAGTGTATAGAGCAAAAATGTAAGTCGCTTTGGATAAAAGCGTCAGCTAAATGAAATGTAATGTTTACTTAAAGGAGTAGGCGGGTACAGGACCAGGATGCACCTGGGTAGGCCTATGATTTTTTTTACCACCTCATGAGGGAGAGGCAGCATGGGGAGTCTCTTTGTTCTCTTGTTTGTTTGCTTGTTTTGTTAAGTTGCAATAAATATCAGAAAAACCGGACTCCCGCATGGACACTGCATTCTTTTATCTGCGTAATCTACATACCATCAGTGCCTTTTTTATTTTGGTTTATTTTCTTTGATTTATATGTATTTTCTTTGATTCACGGGACAAATGGCCACTACATACAGCAGTAGAAGAATGAAACTTGGCCGATGATGTGCAGGTGCTTCCGAAGAAATAAGACTCCAATCGGCCACATGGTGGCGCTGTAATTAAAGCCCCAAAATGCTATTTTGGAAAGGCATCGCCCCTCATAACGCAAGTCCGATTGACTTGAAATTTGACACACATGTCCAACTCAATGTGCTCTGCAAAAAAATCTCAAGCACACAGTAAATACGACCAAACTTTCTGTGAATCATTACTTGACCAAGCTTATCAAAACGTATCCACAGCTTGTTGATATCTGACTTAGTTTTCAAGATGTGGACCAACAGACTTCAAAAGGAGCCGGAGTGGCTCAGCACATAACTCGCCCAAAGTCAACAACCGTCGAGCCAATCATCACAAAACGTGCAGGATATGTCCAAAAGAGCACCAGAAGCACACACTTTCACATTACACTTAAATTCCACCTTAAGTACTGTTATCTGTTTTGTCTGTGCACTTTATCTTCATTTTATATTATATTGTAGATTTAATTGTATATTTCATGCTCCCAATTCTTGCACTCTGTTCATTGTTTATGTTTTAATGTTATGCACCTCCCGCCAGGACAAATTCCTTGTATGTGCAAACATACAAGGCAATAAATGGTTCTCATCACCAATTAGGGGGAATAACACAAATCAGACTTAAATCAGAAGAATTGTTTGTCCAATCAATACAAAACTCGCAAGAAATTAGTTCTACACTACCACGAGTGTAGAACTATTTTGTAATCGCTCAAAAGGGGGCCCCACTAGGCCGAGCTTAGATCTCATCTAATGATAGTTTGTCCAAACATCGAGCAAACTTGCAGGACATTTTATAATTTAGCTGTTGAAACATGTCCCGAAAAGGCCTGTTGAGACTTTGCCTTACTGACAGGCCTTACTGACAGGCCGCCTACATTGTGATGATGATCCCGGAGCATGAATGCTCTCAGTCCTTCTTGAGACAGAATTCAACAAACGGAAGTAAACTCGCTCGCTGCTGCTTGTGGCTTTGATTTTAGGAATTGAGCTGCTTCCTTCCGTTGAGCGAAAAAGGGCTATATTTAGCTTTTGTTTATATTTTAATGAGTCACGAGCCAAAATGTTTGGGAACAAGAGACGGATCCATAAACTGTTTTCATGCTGCATGCTTTGGTCACCAGATGTCACACTTGACCCGTTTCTAACACACTGAACGTTATCGCCGTCTCACATTTTCTGCCACTTTTAATCCATTACATCCAGGACAATACAGATCGTATCTGTATCGCATACCTGCAGTGGAAGCAAGCCACCTTTCCCACAAATACCACAATGAAGCAGAAGAATGGATGCTATCATAAATCTGGCCTTGTTGACACAGCGGGGCGTCTCTGTTGAGCTAAACACAAAGGTATTTGGCTGTCAGGTCTGAGGACTAACACACCAGCTGTCAGGTAATTCCCACACCTAAGCAGAGCAATAATAAAAGGCTGTGAAACTGTGATTTCCTAGTTACACATCGAGAACTGAATGTCTGGTATGTCAGAAACACATCAGAGAGTAGAAAACATCGTAAAGCAAAGAATGTGGCGTCCATCTTTAATGAATTGTGTCGGAGACATCGTCTCGTGAATGTGACGATGTTTTCTGCCCCCCCCCCCCCCCGAGTGAAATTACTTCAGAAAACGATCTACCTCCACCCACTCATTTAGTCGAGGTTAAAGCTTTCCAGATGTTGCAAGCGCGTCCTGACGTTAAGCCTCATCCTGTGCTCGGCCCTGGCCGGTAAATCAGAAAGGTCACGGGGTCAGAGATGATTTAGAGAGGACACACATGGCAGAGACATCGTAGTGCGAGTGTCTGTGAGCTGCTGTACTGTCCGATGTGTTGCTTGTTATTGAAGGTGAACACACACGGAGCTGGTTTTGGGTTTCCGCCGCTTGTAATCAAACCTAATCAGGGGAGGTCTGTGGCTCAACTCAACTCAACCGCAAGTCTCCAACCTGGTGAAAACCCCTAAAAAAACGTGGTATTTCTTCGCGCAAAGAATTACAATTATTTGCAGAAATACCGCGTTTTATCGTCGCACAATTACAACACATGAAACCAGCTGACACCAGTCTGAGTGCCATTTATTCCACTCTGGTGGAAGTTTAAACAACACAGTAAGACAGTGAAAGCAGTTAAGTGTGTGTGTGTGTGTGTGTGTGTGTGTGTGTGTGTGTGTGTGTGTGTGTGTGTGTGTGCTCCACTGTCTCCAACCAGGTAATGATGCAGAAGAAAACTCACTAAAAGCACAAAGGAGGGATCCTGCAGTCCGCTGTGAGAGAGGAACGAGTCCCATGAGCTAGTGACTTTTTATTATAACCTGCATGACCTTAAAACTGTTAGTGGGTTCCAAGCATTAACATGTTTAGTGCGGCACACACGGCAGGTTTTGTCTTGTGGTGTGTGTGTGTGTGTGTGTGTGTGTGTGTGTGTGTGTGTGTGTGTGTGTGTGTGTAACTCCAGCGTACATGTAGTAGTAATAACTCCAGGCCGGCTGCAGTACCTGAGGATTGGGTTACATGAGCCGTCTGTCATCATAGACAAAATAAGCCCCCCGCCCCACACACACACTTGGGACAGAAGAGACAAAGCGCTGTTCACACCACACTGATGTCAAATACTATGTCCAAGTACTCCTTCACATTAGCTTTTAGGGAGGCTAGACTCCCCCCAGACGGGTGGTGCTCGACACCAGATACCGGGAGACATCACAGGAATGCTCGGTGAAGTGAGCTGGACTGGTTTGTTGTTGACGACTTTGCCGACAGCACGTGAGTCCAGACATGAAGGCTCATCTCGACGTCACAGACACACACAGCAGTGGTGGAGCCCTCAGATATGATTTGAAGGTCTCGTCTCAGACATAAGAGCAGAATGTACAGCTGGGTATCGTCTGCAGAACAGTGGAAGGAGATTGCATGTTTCCCAATGATGGGACACAGCGATTGATAAACTGTAGTAACTCTGGAAAGGCAAGGCAAGAATATTTGTAGAGCACATTTCAACAACAAGGCAATTCAAAGTGCTTCACATAAAACCATTACGATCAGTTACTTGTGAAAAGTATAAATGCTAAGAAGTTGAATCCAAATGCATTTTTTATTAAAAGTATATAAGTGGTTTATTAACGTGACTCAAATTTAAATGTGACCCTCTTTATCTCTATGACGTATTGAGCTTGAAGAGTTTTACAATACAAATAGTTCCAATGGCATCTAAGAGTACAAACGGTATGAAACCTATAGTATCTATGATATATTAGTATTATAATAGTATAGTGTACCTTAAATGCATCAACATAATAATTAAAACATTACAAACAGTCAAAGAGCTGAGGGTCTCTGAGGGTCTCTGCAGACCTGCAGCCTTCAGGGACCTTGTTCCAGATATGTGGAGCAGATCTGTCTGAAATAGCCACATAAAGCCGTACAAAAGTTGTAAATAAAGTGAAAAAAGTCAGGCCACCTCTAAAAAGCTGAAATAATCGTAGATAAGTCATAGATCAAATTGTAGATAAGTCGTAGATAAAATATTTTTTTCAGGCTTATTGCTGACTTTTTAAGATGATTTCTCAACATCATCTCTGATTTATTTGTGTTGTTACTGTAGTTTAAACTCATTTATCAAGGAACAGCATTATCTATACATTTCTCATTCCTGTGTTTCTTTTTCCTCCCCCCCTCTTCTTTGTGGTGTGTACAAGCACGTGAATACATGAGTGTGTGTTTGTGTGGATGTGTGTCTGTTCGCACACACCTCATTTGACTAAAGGCTACTGTCACCAAAGCTTTATCTGACCATTCAACGTATCAGTGAGTTACGGCTTCACCAATATTGACTCAGCTCGAAAGCGCCGAGCAGCTCGAGCTCAGACACACAAGAGCCGACTGTGGAAATACAGAAGGAAGGACGCACGGCGGAGGCCGGCCCCCCAGTCCCACCAGTCCGTCCCACGGCGGTCACTGGTCTGAACTCCCAGCTTCCCTGAGCCACATAAAATGTCCTGTCAGCATTCAACATGAATCATCATGTAACTTGGCAGTATCACGTTGGCTAACATTATGTTGCACACTGCAGATTATTTTGTCAGAGAGTCAGAGATCTCCACTTCAGCAGCTCTAACATCCAACAAACTTTTTAAAAGGTTATCACAGAGGGGTTTGCTCATATATCATTCATACCCTGATTTATACAACATCTTATCACGAAAAACATGATGAAAATAGATTTTTTTAATGGCTGTTGACAATATTTTCTGATTTATGTAGGTATACAAAGAGACATCCAAAACTCCCTCTGCAAAAACATTTTCCTGGCTTTTTGAACCTGCCTTTTTCTAATGTTCACATTTCTGTTCTTAGCACATATTTGATAAGATAATGTATCATTTGCATATGTAAACATAACATTTCAGAAAACTTGTAACACAAAAAAAAATGATTGTCTTATTGTCAGTAATCAACTGGGGAAGTTTCACGGTGATATCTGCTGGTTACGTTATATTTTCCACCTGTAGTGTGAGCTCCACAATGAGAGAACCATGAAGTCCTGTGAGAACGCCGCTGTGATCTGAAGCCTCACAACTCAACCCGACTCTCAGCTCGGCCGTCAGGAAGGAGGTCGAATTATCTCCGCCGACTCCACAAAATCATTTTTGTGTGACCTTTTGGGTTTTGCAGCACTGCCGCTTGCTGTCAAATCACATCGTCGTCCAGCACACTTTGTTCTCATTTGAATGGTAACGGCTCGGGGCGGATAGAAAACACTCCCTCCCTCAGACATGTGCTGAAGCAATCAAGGAGCTGGGGGAGGACGCTAATGTTTCAAATAGGAGCTCAGATCGAGAGAGAGAGAGAGAGAGAGAGAGAGAGAGAGAGAGATTCCCATTTCATACCAAAATCCCACTTTAAGCCAAAAAACCACATGCATCTCAAAACCACAGCCTGTTGAAGGACCTGAGGCTGATTCCTGGGAGGAAAACCTTTGAACCGCGCCAATCAGATAAGATGGCACGCATTCAGTCTGCTATACAGCCAAGGTACTTTCTATCTATCTAATTCTGTGCATCTGCGCCATTTCAAATCCAAACCAAACGTCTATCTTTAGTTATTTTTGTGTCCAGACATGATGTCACTGGTATCAGCAGAGCCATCTAAAGTAGCGGGAAGGAAAAACAAAACCAAATAGCAAACATTAGTGCACCTGTAACCGAATTAGGTCTTCAAGGTGGAGGGAGCGGAGATTCAATTACATGATTACGTCACAGCAGAAGCCCGGTTAGCGACTCTAATGGGCCCACAGTGGCCCGATTGTTAAAGTTCAGCTACTGAGAGGTTCCTGAGTATTTTCAGCATGTGTGGGCCATTTCTTTTAGTTTTTTAAGAGTCTATTTCTGTTCTTGTTCTTGTGTGAAGCACGTTTGAGATTAACTTATATTGTAGACAAAAAAGTCCTTTGGCCTAAATGTGAGAGACTTTGTCTCTGTTGGGAGCCAAAACTCAAAAGGCTAACCTTTTCAGAGAGAAGGAAACAAAACCTGCACACCATACTTGATGTTGAAATTACCCCTCATATGTTTAAATTATTTTAGCAGACGCTATGAGCACACTTGTGTCCATTTGCACACGTTAGATACTGTATGTGTATAAGTCAGGCGGCAACTTTCGGTTCTGAAAAGTGAAGACAAAACTAAAGTGGCTTAAAGCTGCATTCTCTCTACTGTCCACCAGGGGGCGACTCCCCTGGTTGTATAGAAGAAGTATATGCTTCATGTGTTAAAGCTGCATTCTCTCTCCTGACCACCAGGGGGCGACTCCTCTGGTTGTATAGAAGCCTATATAAATGACTCTACTTCTCTCTTGATTTATTCCCTCAAAACATTCCCTATTGTAAACATGAGTTTATGTCTCAATCTCTAGTTTCAAGTCTTCTTCAATACAGCATGATGTTCATTTAGTAAATGATGATCCATTTATGGTTCAAACAGACCATAAAGCAGTGGATGCTTTAGGGCAGGGCTACAAGGTGATTGACAGGTCTCTACCACGGTTGTTGACTGAGATCTTTAAGCCTTTCACAGTGTGTTTTCAGTTCATAAATGTTAATTGTACCTTTTTGGTCGCCTAAAAATGTCTTATTCAGCGTTTGGTTGTATTTAGCTCCGCCCTCTCGTGTCAAGATGCTGGCGGCCGGACTAGAGTCTTCAAAAAGGTAAATCCACAAACATATAGGTATAGTTTATGGTAGATGTAGCCTTCCGTGGGCTGTAGGTGCAAATGTTTTAGATATATGAATAGTATTAAAAATAGGAATAGATTCATTAGATATTTTAATCTGAAGACCATCCATCCATTACTGCATGTCTCAGAGATCTGATCAAATCTGTTTATATAAACTTAAATCACCCATCATCCATCACATTTCCATTGACATCTTTTCCTTTGTTTTGTTGATCCATTACATTTCATTTAGCTGAGGCTTTTATCCAAAGTGACTTACAATAAGTGCATTCAACCATGAGTACAAACTCAGAACAACAAGAATCAAGAAAGTACAATTTCTTCAATAAAGTCAAACTACAAAGTGCTATCAGTTAGTGCCATTTAAGTGATACTAAAGTACTTCTACGGTGTTACTTTCCTTATTCAAGGTATAGTCGAAAAATATGTGTTTTTAGTTTGTGAAACTGGTGGAAGCAAGTTGTACGAATGTCTCATTTTGGCCCCGGTATTTTTTGTCTGTCTGAGAAATAAATCAGTCAAACCCTTTAATCCGTGCCAAAAAGTCTGTTTCACAGAATGATGAACTCGAGGATGGACCCTGACAGGGGTATGCAGCACAAACGATGAGCAACACACGATAGTCTGGAAGTCATCATGGAGAGAACGTAAAACTCTCCCTCTTTGAGTCCGCTAAAGTCCCTGAAGCCCCCCGAAGGCTGTAAACTGGTCCTAAAAGCATTCTTCAGGGACGTCCCAGAGATGTTCAGCTGCCCTCATGCAACACAACACAAACACACAACGATGCATCCGTGAGGAGTCATGCGAGCTCACAGCAGATTGGATGTAATCCACGAAATAAATCACACAAAAAGAGTCTTTAACCCGCAGGACCGTTGTTTTTGCTGCATGTGAAACCTAACTAAGTATTTCAAGGTATTTTCCTTAACATAACTAAATATTTAACAATCTTTTCCTAAACCTACTAAGTAGTTTTGTTGCCTAAATAGACACGTTTTCAAATGCACTAATTAAGATTTTTGCATGCTTTTCTACTGATGACTCTCTGAGGCCTGGTTCAGTTCTGGTTCAGTTCTGGTTCAGCTGATGGTTTTGGTGGAAAGAGAGTAAAGCAGATGAACAAGCTTTCAAGAAACAAAATAAAACAAAAGCCAGACGACGGGTAATTTCCTGTGAGTGGGTGAGTGGGTGGCTGCAGAGGTTTGTGTGAGTAGGTGTGTGTGTGTGTGTGTGTGTGTGTGTGTGTGTGTGTGTGTGTGTGTGTGTGTGTGTGTGTGTGTGTGTGTGTGTGTGTGTGTGTGTGTGTGTGTGTGTGTACTGTTTGGTAGTTCCCCTTTTATGTGTCTTTCTCACAAGTGCTGTTTGACATTCCTGTTCAGGGCTAGACCAACGTATGTAGAAAGGATGAAGAGCGAAACAGTGAGGCAGGCAACAGGAAGGAAAGGAAATAAAAAAAGAAATATGTAGAAATCTTTATGCAATCATATTTATATAAACCTTTTTAGTTTCAACTTTTGTCTTCCAAAACCTCACAAATGCTTTTTTTTTTCCTCCCCACGTTTTTTTTTCTTCAGAGGAAGCCGAAATGTGTAAACATGGACTCCCACTGTGTTTTAATTGGTGTGTGAATGTGAGTGCGTGTGTGTGTGGGTGTGTGTGTTGACCAGTAATTCATCTCATGTTCCAGCTCATAGAGGAACATGGTGATCCTAAAACGTGGACGCTGCCCCTGCTAAACGAACTAGTGACTCCAAGTATGTTCAAATCTGTGTAATTTATGAATCTTTTGGGAAAAGGGCTCGTTCCTCCGCATCGTTTCTACTCCGGACCCAAAAGAGGTTCCATTACCTCTTTAAGAAGCTGGAGCAGACTCTCGTCTTGGAGCTAGAGTGAAGATCCTAATTACACGCCAACTTTATGACAATCACATGCACTTTGGGGCAAAAGCCATGTTGTACTTTGCATGCAGTATACATGTGTTGTTTTAGCCCATTGGGTTTGACTAGAAAGCTGAGACTCTTCCAGTGAGTTAAATGTATTCACGGTGATGTCAGTCATCATCGTGGCCTTTTAATTGCTGTGAAAACATGTTTTTGAAACTTGACGTGACTGTATAAAATGCATTGTTGTGACATCTAAGGGTAATTAAAGCCACATGAAACTGGAGAACCACAAGCTTTCCTCGGCATATTGACATGAAGGGAGTTTCCAGAACATAAGTGCTCGCCATCCACTTGCAGAGATCTCCAAATGTCAAAGGTTTTCTCTAGCAAATCCGAGCATGGCTTCTACTATGGTGTTCCTCGTGGTCTTGGTGTCTTAATGATTTTGGAGTGATTTCTGATTATTATTGTTTTATCAATGCTGAAGGGGTAAACATGGTTAAACTGAGCATCATATTTGTAAGAAAAAAATTGTATCAACCCAAAAATTGCTGGACCCAATCGAGCATTGGAATGGCCTTTGTGTACTTCCTTTCTCAGCTCTTTAACACTTTCATAATTTATTCTAATTAATCACTTTTTATTTCAGATTTATGTCTCGAACAACTTGACATACTGCTGAGCTGCATCTTAAATTAATCTTCAGGTTCCCAGGTTTAAGATGACGTATACCACTTCAATGTGGCTTATACTGTTGACCTGCTATCTCCCGCTCAAGATCCCTAACAGTCAAACATGGGGACCTTTCAGCTAGAGTTAAAACTAAAAGTGCATGCCCAGATCATTGAAATATACTCTCTTCAGCTGAGTATTCACCATTTCCTCGTATGGCTGAAATGAACTCAGATGGAGTTCCCCTTTGGTTTACGATGTGTGTAATCTTTTAGCTCCGCTTCACGACACCTGTTGCTCCTTGTGTGAGGCCTCTGCCTTTTGAAGCGAGGCAACATGAAACACTGATGTGGTTTTTTGTACTAAGACGACACGCTTTTTCACAGCAGAAACTAACCGTAACACCCCTTTCCTTTATTTCCTTTATTTTAAAAGGTAAACACTGCACAACGCTGTGTACTTATTTAGCATTTGGCAGTTTTACTGTCCCGTGAGAATCCGCAGTGTAGAGTTAAAAGCTACAGAGTAACATTCCCATAACCAACAAAAGAAGTTTCCAATGACTAACCACAATTAACACACAGAGGGATCACAGAGCATTGAGCTTGTTAAATCCCCGAAAACCCATTTACTACCAAGGGCCGCGAGCACACAGCTACTGTTTTATGCCTCGCGCTATGACACACTACAGCATGCAGGCGAAGGAGGAAGTGTTCAAGAGAGGACGGCAAAACTAAAATAAGAAAAATGTCCTGCATTTAAAGTCTGGTCAGCTCACTGAAAATATTAATTCATAACATATTTTCTTACTAAACCGTGGTGGTCTCTGGCTACGTGGTTTGGTACATTGGTTGAGGTTTCAGATTTCTGCCTCCATTTCGCTTCAATTATTACACGACTGTTGGCTGTTTTCATTGAAGCTTTTGTTCCCAATCAAAGCTATAAATTACCCAGATCACCTGTTGTATTTGGGTGGAGGCAGAAAGAGATCTCAGAGACTGACATCCTGAAAACTGGACAAATAAAACCGAAACCTGCTGCGCGGATGGATATCACAAAAGGTCACAGAGAAAATTGTCTTTTGGTTTGTTGTTTTTTGGGATGTGAACAATCACTGGAAATAAAAATATGGACATTGGGCGAATCCTCCAGTTGCAAAAAGAAGTCTGATTGTATAGAAGTAAAGCTGCATTCTCTCTACTGACCACCAGGGGGACGACTCCTCTGGTTGTATAGAAGTCTATAGAAAATGACTCTACTTCTCTCTTGATTTATTCCCTTAGTAAACATTGTAAACATAAGTTTATGTCTCAATCTCTAGTTTCAAGCCTTCTTCAATACAGCATGATGTTCATTTAGTAAATGATGGTAATTTAGAGTCAAACAGACCATAAAGCAGGGGATGTTTTAGGGCGGGGCAACAACGTGATTGACAGGTCTCTACCACAGCGATGTCCTGTCTGGGAGTTGTCCATGTTTACATCGTACAACTTTAACTCCTTCACCGTGGGTTTTCTGTTCATGAAAGTTAATTGTAATGTGTCGGCAAAAAAAAAAAATATTTCAGCGTTGGGTTGTAGTCCGCTTCACCCTCTAATCTCACTTGTGGTTGCAAAAAAAACATGATGGCGACAACCGAAATGCCGAAAGCGAGGCTTCAAAACTGTAGTCCATGAACCAATGGGTGGCGTCACGGTGACTACGTCTACTTCTTTAATACAGTAAAAGCTGGAGCCCATCATCTACTGGTCTGACGACGGATAAGCTCTATATTTCTGTGGTTCCGGTGTTTACAGCCAACATCGAGCCAAGACTTCCTTTTTCCTGTTCTGATTATCAACTTGTGAAACTGGACTCGGAGTTGAGAGACATTGCTTAAGGTCGGTTTGTTTCACAGCTAACCTTATGCTAAAACAAAGCTAAACCCTAGCTAATACGAAGCAAAACCTTGCCATCTTCCCATTGACTACAATGTTTTTGAATGCAGAATCTGTTTAGATATATATGTATATATATATATATATATATATATATATATATATATATATATATATATATATATCAGTGGCGGCTGGTGATTTTTTTTTTGGGGGGGCGAAGTTGGGCGGCGCAGTTTAAATAGCACTCCACAATGAGAAGAAAAGAGGTTTTGAGTAGAATATTGTAAAAAACAAAGCTTTATTTCAAGAAAACACAGTGCTCAACACTGTCCAATAACAACTATCAACAAACTAACTTTGGGCAAGAGAGGTTCAGAGCAGAATAGTTTAAGAAACATTGGGTTGGGTTTCAGAGGTTTACAGAATAAAAGAGGTGCCCACACCCTCACATGAAAGAGGTTTAGAGCAGAATAGATTCAGAAAGAGAGAAATCACATTTTACATTGGGTGTTTGACAGAGTAGGCCCCACTACTTGTAAAGAAATTTAAACTGGGGGCCCTGCAGTAAGGTGGCACTGATGAGGTGGTCTTTGAAGGCAAAGCTTCCCTGGTGTGTCCAAGTATGGTGTCACAAACCTACAGATAAATATAGAGAGAGAGACAGACATAAGTTGTGGGGAAATACCTACTACAAACAGGCTTCATACTACAGACAAAAGCCAACAATCAGAGTTGACAAAATACTATGTTTTGTGCGTCTTGATGGCTCATCAACATAGACAAAAGGCCAGGAGCCACCTTGATGCTCTAGCCTGGAGCTAACACACACACACACACACACACACACGCACACACACACGCACGCACACACACACACGCACGTACGTTGGGGGTTGAATTGGTATTTTAGATAAAGTTATAGTCTGATATGATATCCACCCAAATCTAACAATGTCCAACACGTTTTCTGCTGTGGGAAAGATAAAACATTAAACTCTAACACAGGCATCTGCTGATTTTGACACTCACCTCTGCAGCAATCATTCCAAGCTCATCTTCCTTCACAGCCCGGCGCTTCCTCGGCTGCTCAGAGCCGCTGCTTTGCTCCACACTGAGCATCCAGCTAACCAGCTCCGGTTAGCATGTAGTTTGAGGAGAAGCTCCGGGTGTACGTCCTCCCGCGGTCAGTGCTTTGCTGCTGAATTTTTAAATCCGGACGTTCGGGTCCCAACTCTTTCAGCCTCTTCTTGTCAACATCTGATCGTCGGTTGAAAGGTGTTTCGCGTAGAGATACCACAGAGTTTTCAGTCGCCATACTAACATAATCAAAGTCTCTGCTAGCTGTATTGCTCGCGTAGCTACGTGGGAGCTATATGGGATGTGAGGGAATGATAAAGATCTCTGATTCGACGAATAGTCCAACCACGTTGCAATAAGAAACGATGTCATTGGCTAGGGCGCAGATTTGTGCGCCCGAAGATTCACGTTTCATCCGCCAATGAGAAGCTGTCCTTGCCGCAACGAGGGTGAAATGTTTGTTCGCTGCCATAGGGTCAATCCCAATCTCCACCCTAAACCCTCAAGCCCTGAACCCTCAGGCACTCACTGACGTCAGCTGCTAAGTGGCTGAGTGTGAGAGGCTGTGAGGGCTTGAACTGGTGTGAATATGAATGGGACAGCACTTTGCTGCAACATATCACGTGACTACATAAAACATATTGTGTATTTATTTTATACTTTTTATTCACTGATTTGAACGTCTTTCTCACGAGATGAGAAGTCATTTTAGATTATATATTTACTTGTTTTTTCAAAACGAAATGTTTGATGAATGTAAACAAAATATTTATAAATATATGTTCTGCTTGCATTCCTCTGATTTCATGTATTTTTATGTTCCATCTTTAATCCGTAATGTTATAATGTATTTTATCGGGCTAAACGCCCACGTGTCTCTTTGTTTACCTTTCTTTCTTTTTTTACGTCTTCATGCTTCCATTGGGAACTGCGTGTTTAACGTCACATTGCTATGAACTGTGGGTAATTCCCTTAGGCAAAGTCAGCATCTAATGCTGACTTACGGAAAGGGATCATAAAGGGCTCAAAATGTCTGCCAGAGAGCCTCGAGCACTCTACGATGTGACAATGGGACACCCCTAAACCCTCACGGACTTCGCGGGAGCGCGCCTCAAAGTCCGTGAGTCCGTAAGGGTGGAGATTGGAATTGACCCATAGGGTCAATTCCAATCTCCACCCTTACCAAGTTCCCAATGGAAGAATGAAGACGTAAAAAAAAAAAGGTAAACAAAGAGACACGTGGGCGTTTAGCCCGATAAAATACACTATAACATTACGGATTAAAGATGGAACATAAAAATACATGAAATCAGAGGAATGCAATCAGAACATATATTTATAAATATTTTGTTTACATTCATCAAACATTTCGTTTTGACAAAAACGAGTAAATATATCATCTAAAATGACTTCTCATCTCGTGAGAAAGACGTTCAAATCAGTGAATAAAAAGTATAAAATAAATACACAATATTTTGTATGTAGTCACGTGATATGTTGCAGCAAAGTGCTGTCCCATTCATATTCACACCAGTTCAAGCCCTCACAGCCTCTCACACTCAACCACTTAGCAGCTGACGTCAGTGAGTGCCTGAGGGTTCAGGGCTTGAGGGTTTAGGGTGGAGATTGGAATTGACCCATAGACTCACATTTGGCCGGCGCCCCGAAAGGGGGGAGGGGCTTTTCTCAGTGATGATGAATGGCGATATATTATATTTGGTATATCTTAAGTGGTTGTTGACAGGGGCTTACGGTCTCCCACACACATTTAGCACGTCAACACGGTATATTTCTTATTTAAATGATTTGGTATATAATGTTTTTTGACAGTATATATTATATATTTTTTCTCTTCTTTTTTTTTTTTTCATCGCAAAATTTTAAGAGGGGCGGCGCCCTAGCGCCCTCTATTGACGCACCGCCACTGATATATATACAGCAGGGCTGCCCACACTTTTTCAGCTCACGAGTTACTTTTAAAATGACCAAGTCAAAAAGATCTACCTACATTAATAATGCTCTCTCTCTCTCTCCCTCTCCCTCTCCCTCCCTCTCTCTCTCTCTCTCTCTCTCTCTCTCTCTCCCTCTCTCTCCCTCTCTCTCTCTCCCTCTCTCTCTCTCTATAGCATTATTAATGTATAAATATACAGAGTATACTATATGTTTACAATATTGGCGTACCTTGTATAACTGCATGAACCCTTATGACAATACAATTCTGTAAATGTTTTGTCATTACATTTTACTCGCACTGAATGGAAGCAGCAGGGTTGCATAGTCCGGACAGTAGCTGCTGGTAGCCAGCTTCAGGCAGACCAAATGGTCATCAGTCATGGCGTAACGGTGTTTGGACTTAATATTTTTCATGTGGGCTGACTCACATAAATAAACTCTGACAGACACTTGTCAAGCTGCTCTGTCAAGTTGCGCACACGCCTTCCGTTGCGTCTCCAGGTCTGATGGCAGGTTTTGGAAGTTCCCCAAATAATGGTGCTGCAGCTATGAGGACAGATGTTGCATTTTTCATTTGAAAGCATTAACTGAGCTGATCATATCAACCACGGTTTTGTCTTTCCCTTGCAGCTCTAAATTAAGCTCATTCAACAGATCGGTTAAAAATGCCAAGTCTAGCAGCTACTGATCGTCATTTAGTTGGTTGTATTCTGCATGTTTAACAACATGGAGAAACTCCTTTATCTCCGGACAGAGCTCTACAAAGCCATCTTGCATCAGTGTGCAGCAGGAAGTCAGAGTGGCCGCAGTCCTTCTCCAGATGCGCACGGAACAGCCGTCTTTGAAGAGCTCTCGCTCGAATAGGCGATCTTCATTGCCACATCCGTGATCTCTTTCATGTTTAGCATTTTAGCGCATAATGCTTGTTGGTGTATTATGCAGTGGTAATTAAGGAAGTCAGGGAAAACATCGTCCTCCCTGCACTTGGCCTGCACTTGCACTTGGGCGTGGTGATTGACATTAATTTGCACACTGGGAGCTGGGTTTTGTTGCTAATTTTTGTTTTGTTTTTAATGGCATGCGATCTACCCGCACTACCTCTTCGATCGACCAGTCGATCGCAATCGACGTATTGGGCACCCCTGATGTACAGTGTATGATTATAATGCTTACAACAAAACACAACTGGGTCCTTGATTTGAATTCATGGTTTTGGACTGTATATGTTATTATAATGTCACATATGTGTTGTATTTATAGTTATACATTATGTTTATTTATACCGTATGTATCAACAATTGAAGGTTTACCAAATATGGACATCGACAGAGAGGTGATCCCGGACCGAAGCCTGCCAGCTGGCATGAACACATAGACTGTAAACACAAATGAAGCAGCGAATGTGCTGAACTCGGTTGTCAACTGCTGGCATGTGTGCACGCGGGGGGACATTTGTTTGTCAGAAACATCCAGCACGTCGGGACAAAGACTGCATTGTGACTGTGTTGATCTGGTTTCCCTTCATTTGTATTCTCTCTATGTTCACCAGACGCGGTTCAGATCCTGGTTTTAATGTATCGGTTTCTTATTACCTCCACCAGCGAGGTTGTGTTTTCACTTTGGTTTCTTTGTCTGTCTACACTGTTGATACACGTTTAGGTTTTTGTTCACATTGGAGATGAGTCAGTCGGTCTCAATGGAGGTCTACGCTCCTTCTAGTTTTATTCTGTAAAGAAGACGAGGATCACACAGTTGTATCAGCCATTTGACGAGCAGATACAACTGTGTCATAATCTGTGCCGAGTTTGTGAATCAACATTTTGGAAACCGTCCCCCGTTTCACCTCTTTTTCTGCGAAAAAAAAGAAGTGTGTTTTAAAAATCGCACTTTGCATATCTCCGTAACCACAAACTCGATAAAATTCATTTGAATTGCTAAAATACCGTAACTCTTGAAACAAATTCAAAATAATCGTTAAGTTTAATTATTTACGTAATCTCCCTAACTTGCCGTGGCGATTTAAACGTTTCACTAAAACCTTTATAAGTACCCCTTACAACGTTGGCTTTCAGTGAAATACACATCCCTGCAATTGTACGGGCCTGTGGGAGTCTAATAAAGAAATCAAAATCCATAGCTGACCCCTATTAGTATCTACATTTACAAACAAAGCCAGAGCTGTTCTTTTTCTTTCTCCGCGGGTGATTCAAAATCCTACAGCCTCATTGGTCCGTCACCACTGCTTAGACCGCGTCATACGGCACATGCGGAAACAGCTTATCATTTTGATGAGGGTTGACTGGATCAGACACTGTCTTGGCACAAAGTATGTCAGTTTTTTTGACTGAATATGCTTCATAACATGCCAATGCTTTCCTGGATTGTGTTTATTGTTGCAGATTTTGATGCTTTAGGACACTGCCCCCCCCCCCCCCCCCCCCCCCCCCCCCCCCGCCCGCCATATAAAAATAATGTAGTAAACTTTATTTAAATATATTAACATTTGTGAAACTTGGAACTGATTTAAACATAATAATAGTAATAAAACCTTATTTTAAATACAAAACAGTATTTAAAATAAATCTATTCTGCAGCATTTCTTTTCTTTTGATGTCTTATTTAACAATACTATTGCTTTCTAAACCTGCACTACATCTGCACTGGATTTCTGAGTTTCCTGAATGCATTTCAAAATAATGCCTTAATGAATAAATGTAGACCTTATATGAGTGGTATATGTATTCATTTTGAAAGCAATTTAGAATATTTAGGTAATAGGTTCAGGTTTTATGGAACAGCCTGTTTTTTTTTAATTCCACATAACATAATTCACAATTCCAAAAGTGCTGGTGTAGCGCCCTGAAATATGTTATTTCATATGTCTTACTGATTTAATACGACTGTGTCCATTTCTAATAATTTACTTTAAAAGTGTGTTTAAGTTAATTCATCTGTTGTTATTCCAATGTTTGAGAACATTGATTACTTGTACACATACTGACAGTATTGTATTGACGAGAAGAGAGCGCTGTCTCTTTAAGAGAGGACAACGACCTGGGCTTCTTGATAGATACTTACCCTCTGGGTGAAAACACTTTGTATATCCCTTTTCATTTTGGGTGCGCATTTTCCTATCTACAAAGCACAAAAAGGATCAACAATATCAATGCTGAGACCAAACGAAATGCTAATATGAGGCTTTATTATTTCCTGGCGTATTTTAGTAGCTTACCGTGTCAGACTACTGCCAGCTCTCATTCTGATTTACGATTCACGTAGTATTTCTGACTCGCCACTTAAATGAGACAGCATCTTGTCTCACAGTCTCGAGGGCGCATTGGAAAACATGGAAATGGATTTTTCACTCTTCTGGGCGACGAACACAGTATTATACTAGAAGAGTGAAAAATCCATGTCCAAGTTTCTATACTATTACAGATAATAATACGAGTGAGTTGGCAAATATATTGTGCAAACTTTGGTCGTGACTAGTCCCTATGGACCATATGCAAACCTACGCCCTTGGTCATACCTAATAGCTTATTGTGACCATTTTACACAAATGTTTAATATAATAAAATAATGAAGTAGCGATATTTTGGACCGAAACAGATTTTAAACTGCAACTTGAGGCGGTCATTCTTGTTTTAAACATAACCAACTATAACTGTTGTTCAAAAAGACTGATTTTGAGTCAACACATGCTCTTGCTTGGGAAGATGTTTCCCTCAGAGACACAAGACGTCGTTCAACCAGCCAATTCAACCAGTGCCCACATGCCTTCCCAGTGCCTCTCCGGTGGGCTCGCCTGGGGATCGCTCTTGTTACCTGGATTGTTTACGGAGAGAATACCGCACACTGCCTGACTTCTAGTTTAAAGCCTTCGTCACAACCTCAGATCGTCTCATTCTCAGCATAACGAGTGGGCTTGGTGTCAATTAGGGTTTTTGTTTGTGACTGTGGGGAGGAGTTTTCTCTAGCTCGATTAGGTTTA
The DNA here is from genome assembly GCA_038501785.1 of Myoxocephalus aenaeus. Classification (NCBI taxonomy): domain Eukaryota; kingdom Metazoa; phylum Chordata; class Actinopteri; order Perciformes; family Cottidae; genus Myoxocephalus; species Myoxocephalus aenaeus. The sequence continues at coordinate 3,463,865 of JBAMJR010000144.1, read as the reverse complement.
AATGGATGGTTTGGTGGTATTGGTTTGATGAATCATCCTGGTGAGCTAAATTACATGCTCTGTGCCAGAGAAGGAATCAGAAATAGAGAGAGAGAGAGAGAGAGAGAGAGAGAGAGAGAGAGAGAGAGAGAGAAATAAGTCACAGTGTTCCTACAGATTAAATCAAATATGGGTAGTGCCATTCAAGATGCATTCATAGTGCTTAACCCTTTATAGGTCACTCATCGAAATACTTTGAAATTCAACTTGTCAACCCTAGAGTGCTATTGGAGGACATAACAATACTCATTTACTGTTGTGACAATTTACATTTTATTTTATTTTTAGATAGAAAATGAACATCAACAAAGGCACCAGTTGCCTGTTTGTGGTAAAAAATAAACAATATATATAAACAATACAAGAAATACACATACAAGGTGCAAGGAACATGCATTTCATAATTATAACATCCTTTTTAGAAGATTAAAACATGCTGGTACTGGAACAGTCAGCATACACATCAACAACATTAGGCCACAACATTAGTCCTTCATAAATACATGCTTATTCGTCATCATCACTGATGGCAGGGTGGGCTGGCACGACAACAGTCTGCCTCTTGCCATCTACAACACGAGCAGACACTTCCTAAAAAATTTAACACATGCAATAAAACATAAAACAACTGTTATAAGGTCATAAACTGACAAATCACTCATATTCACTATTTATAGCTTGAATATTTCTAGAAATGGGTTAACATTCTCTCTGAATCACTGTATAGTGTTATACAACACTTTGGCAACATTAAAACAAACATTAAAACATACAAATTAAAAATTAAAAAGAAAAAGAAAATGCACTGTAGCTGCAAAGGGAAAATGTCCAAAAATGGACACTCAACTTACTATGGTTAGGGGACCTCTGTTCGACAACTTGACGGCCTCCTGTGTTTAATACTGATGCCTCTATGTATGACCTACATAACAAAACAAAACCATCAGCAAGTAGATTGTCTATTTCTAAACAGTTATTATTGTAGAAATCTGATGAAATATTGGCCACGGCCACCGCCGACAGATCCAGATCCGGCTTTGCTGCAGCCATCAACCTGCAGTCTGAGCTCTGGAGGGAGGAGCAAGAGGAAGAGGAGGAGAGCCCTGGCCCTGGCAGCAGCAGAGCCCCCCCGCCCAGGACCAGAGCCCGACCCCACCCGCAGGTGGATCACAGACCCCATGACTGACAGGAAGCAGCATGTGAAGCTCCTTTCCCTGTACACCAACAGCTGCACCTCCAGTCACCAGTCCGTCAAGCTCCTGAAATTCGCGGATGACACCATCCTCATTGGACTCATCTCTGGTGGGGACGAGTCCGCCTACAGGTGGGAGACTGACCACCTGGAGACCTGGTACAGCCAGAACAACCTGGAGCTCAACGCTCTGAAGACAGTGGAGATGGTTGTGGACTTCAGGAAGAACACAGCCCCACCCGCCCCTCTCATCCTGTGTGACTCCCCCGTCGACGCTGTGGAGTCCTTCCGCTTCCTGGGCTCCATCCTAACCCAGGACCTCAAGTGGGAGCTGAACATCAGCTCCATCACCAAGAAGGCCCAGCAGAGGATGTTCTTCCTGAGGCAGCTGAAGAAATTCAACCTGCCAAAGAAAATGATGGTGCAATTCTACACAGCCATCGTTGAGTCTATCCTCTGCTCCTCCGTCACCGTCTGGCATGCTGCAGCCACTACCAAGGACAAGGGCAGGCTGCAGCGCATCATCCGCTCTGCTGAGAGGGTGATTGGCTGCAATCTGCCGTCCCTCCAGGCCTTGTTTGCTTCCAGGGCTAGGAAGATTGTAGCTGACCCCTCTCACCCTGGACACAAACTGTTCGAGTCCCTCCCCTCTGGCAGGAGGCTGAGGTCCATCAGGACCAAGACCTCACGTCACACTAACAGTTTTTTCCCGTCGGCAGTCGGGCTCATCAACAGGGCCCGGGTCCCCCACTGACTGACTCTGTCACCCCAGGACTATTTTTCTTTCTTTTCTTTCTTCTTACCGGTCAATCCCCTGCACACTTCATATTTAAACACTCATGCCACTTAACATACACTTTTTAACTTAAACACACATGTCACTTTAACATACACTTACATTAACGTTATCTGTTTATCTGAGCACTTTGTCCTATACTTGATTTAATATCATTGCACTGTTGTTGTCGTTGATTGTTGATTGTTGTTTGTCTCGTCTAACGTCTCATGTCTAATGTATGCACCTTCCGCCTAGTTTCTTCCGTTTGTTTAAACATTCCTGGCAAATAAACAGATTCTGATTCTGATCTGAAGCAAATTACACACAGAATAGCAACCTTCCTGCAGGTGCAGAGATACAGGATCGCTCTTGAACGTAAACACTAGTGCTGTCATATTAGCGCGTTATTAACGGCGTTAACGCAAACCAATTTTAACGCCGTCAATTTTATTAACGGCGTTAACGCATTTGAATTTTTCTAATTTTTTTTTCCGCGAGCACCACGCCGGATGTAGCTCAACCGGAAGCAAAACAATAGGCACGCCGTTTGGGCTTGGAAGCTAGGCTAACGTTACGGTTTGAAATGAATGAACGGTGAGCGCAATACGGCAAAATGAATGATATTCAGTAAACTGCGAACAGGAGCGCGAGTGAACACATTGAACACAGCAGGAGAGAACGCAACGTTAGCCAGCTAGCTAAAGCTCCGGTGCATAACGCTACCGTTTTTGAGGAGGTAGATTTTGAGGTGAGGGGACTGACAAGGCAGAAGGTAAAGTGGTCCACCGTTCTATCAATAAGCAGACCTGCCAACCTGTACGCAATTTGCGTAGCGGATACGCATTTTGACGTCAAAGTACGCTGGTAAAAACGAGTCTAAAATTAATTTTAGACTAATTGACCAGCACACATTATATGCAATGCAATATAATGCATGACGAGTATTTAATGACTTATCAATATATAGGTTATATATCAAGGTTGGCAGGTCTGAATAAGGCTAAACTAGAAGTTAACACCAATACAAACATTATTTTTCCAGAATGAGTGTGTTAGGGGAGAAGGATGCAGCCATTGTTAAACAGCTGGATTGAAATGCAGCTGGAACTGGTCTTGGCTAAAACTGGAAGGCAAGGTCTCAATAAAAGGGCAAGAGGTGTCCTTTCATCTAGGAGATGTATTCTCCAAAATCAACAGGCAGGGATTCGCCAGATACATTCTCTGCATCAAAGATATAAATTATGCTAACAAAGGCAGCCATGCTCTCCCTTACCACATTGTGCCTCATATACTGTAAATGTTAGACCCAGTGACAGGATGGCATGAAATGGCTTGCATAATATTTAGTAAGGAGGCCATAATAATTTTTGACTCATGGCTGAAGTTAAGTTTCTCCAGCTCTCCCCAGGTTGGCAAAAAAGCATCTCAAAATGCATCAGATTGACGCTTTAAAATATGGAATATTTAAATGTTTCTTACGGGGGAGCATGCCCCCGGACCCCCCTAGAGGGATAATATCCTTCTCACCTTTTTCACCCCTGACCCGTTTTCATGCCTGGTGCACTCTATAATTTTATTTTGTAAACCCTTGTTTACCTGAAATGTGCAGTGATTTTATTTTGTACCGCCCTGTTTGGCAGTTGTTTTTCAATAAAATAAAGCAAGCCAATCCACTTTTTCATGTTGATAAGAGCATTAAAATGCAAAAAAAAAGAATTGCGATTAATTGCGATTAATCGCGAGTTAACTATGACATAAATGCGATTAATCGCGATTAAATATTTTAATCGCTTGACAGCACTAGTAAACACACAAACTCCTCTGAACCCTCTCAAGAGTTTTGCACAAGACGGATTCTCTCCAGACATTTCTGTCTATAACGCTACAGTCACATGACTTCCTCCTCCCTCGAGGGCCTTGACACTTGATTTTAAACACATTTGGGCATTTTGCTGACGAGACTGATGCTGCTGTTTCACTCGGGAGCTCAGTCTTGTAAAAAAAGGATACGAGTCTGGCACTGCTCACCCAATATGGATGTAAACACCCTTCAGGCCGAAGGTCAGCATTTAAAACCCAGTCACTGTTTCATTACACGAAAACAGAACATGTGAACGAGTTCTTATTCAGGTCTGTGACACGTAGCAGGTTTAAGATGCATGTAAACGAGCTGAGAACACACACTACCCACAATATACTGTACGGAGTCATGCTTCTTTATGAAAAGCATATGTCGGGATCATTTTATACTGCAGCTGTAAAAAAATTCTGTTCTCCAAACTTCTTACAGCAGATCTGGTTCCTGTTCTTCTGGCCAAACATGAGCGATCAGTCTTTGATTATTTGTGATTCTCTCCTGCGGTCAGTTAATAATCCATATGCAGTTATGACGATGCTTCAGTCAGCTGTCGGATGAGGAATAGAAATCTCTCTCTCATAGTGAAACTTGGCGGCAAAAGTGCAAATTCAATCAAAGAAGAATAAATCACATTCATGCATTGTGTCATAATATTTAAGTATTTTATCATTTAACTCAAGGCTGGTTTGTTCCGCCTCAAAGATGAATGGATACGTTATTCTCATATTTACGGTCGTGCACATCTGTTTGTTATTCCAACAACGGGAACGTTTTCAGAGCCACATTCACATATTCACAGCCGGAAAACTCAGCCGTTCAATTACCAGTTTGACAATGGATTGATATGTAAAGGTGATGTTTTTAATGCTTTGCAAACTTTTAAAACTATTGTGAAGCAATTATTTTGGTCTGAAAATGACAGAAATGAACACATTTAGTGCCGTTCACCTGTGTATTCACTCACTGGGCTTCATGTGTAGAAGCTGCTCCGTGGAAAGAATGGAGCGTTTTAGGGGCTAACGTTCTGATTGAGAGATACTTGAGAGGGAAGTGGGCGCACACACACACACACACACTCTCCAGATAAAGATAAGTATTTCCTCCGGTATCAGTTGTATCATTTATTTATAATCACACCCACTTGCGGATGGCTGGCGTTTAAAAGTCTGCAGCATTCTTATGAGATATCTTTGGGCCGTTAGTGGGGTTTTTTGTACTATGATATCATCTGTTTTTAATTTCTGACTCAGCAATATTGCGACCACATAAATTAAGCTTCATGATTTCCCTCCAACCGTTCACTTCCCCACGGGGCGCTCCAGGCACAGCGCTCTAAGTGGCACCATTGTTTCCAGCTTGTGCCGCTACTCACAAACCAAACGTTTTCAAAGGGGACATGAAGGTACCAAATGTCGTGGGATCGGTAAAAAAAGCTCTTCGTTAATGCGGCAAAGATGTTCCCAACATCTGTAACATCTGCTGCTAGGTCGGCCTGCAGCAGACTTTTCAAAATAACACTGTTCTTGCACAAATCATGCAGCCAATAATTAATGTACATACTTTCTCAATGGGAAAAAATAAGTAATGCTTGTTTTTTGCTTTCCGTGATAATCCTGAAAGACATGATTACACAATCCCACCTCATAACTCTAACACAAAAGCAAGGACGAAGTGAATGTTTTTCCTTCTTCTTCTTATGTGTTACGGTTGTGGTGGAGGACCAAAACGCAGACCAGAGAGTTGAAGGAGGAAATGGTTTATTTCCAGGGAAACAGCTATGGAGGACAGTCAGGGGATGACAGGGAAATCCAGGCGGGGGGATCCAGGCAGGGGACAGCAGACAGACTGGGGAACAGAGAGGACGGCTGACTGCGAACAAAAAGACAGTGTGAGAGGCAAGGCAAAACACAGTTAAGTTCAAGCTCAGAAGTAATCTGCCAACAGCGCAGCCAGGAGCAGTCTCTACCAAGTTAATCGGGACAACGATCTCACGACGAGTGGATGAAGAACCGGGGTAGATATACTGCAGGGTGATTAGTTGATTGAAGGCAGCTTGGTCGCTTGAGCAGGTGAGGCGAGTGTAATCAGGGATCCACGCCCCTACCACACACCGTGCAGGCAGGCAGGAGGCACGGCTTGGCCGTGACATTATGCTTCTTTCTTCTTTCTTCTTCTTCCTTCTTCTAAATGTCTCTTAAAGAGGAACAAGTTTGTCAAGCGAGAGTGAATCCAGACGCTCCGGACTCTCGTTCAACGCGCAACTTATGTTCGCCGTTTTGTTCAGCGCGACTCTCATTCTCTTGAACCCTGACCCGGTCAACGAGTCCTAAATGATCACAAACCCTCTGAGCCGAGGACCGTTCAGGGTTCCGGGTTACCTCGAAGAACCGTCCTTCTCATCACTATAATGAGGCCCCTCAAAGAAAGTTCAGTCCTCTGCCAATAATACTGGGTATTTCCTGACAACGTTAGTAATTATTAAACTGAGGAATCAGTTATTGCACAACAGTGGAGCTGACGTCACCCTGCCATACAGCAGAGGTGATGCAGACGGAGGCAGACGAGTCATGACTACGACTCGTCTCACCTGCTTCCCCTCGGCTTGTTGTTGTCTGTGTACCACAGAGGCAGAACCACCGAGTGGATATAGACTTGTAGGGGTTTTAAAAGGACTTAGATGCTGCTCCCGGGGTACGTCACATGATGACCATCCGGGGGGAAAGAACAGAGCGATGGGGCCTCTCTGTAGTTAGACTCAGATTTATTGGGAGCGGGCTTTGAAGAAGACATATCCAAGACGTCGGCCCGCTCAATAAATCTCCAGAGCGAATGACGCCCCTCTCGTCCTCTCTTAGTCACCCTTTGATGTGCGCAGGGCGAAAAGTAAAGGAGCTGTAAATACAGTTCGTGACACCTTCTAAAACATGATTATTGGCTTTGTTTACATATTTACTTACTACATATTACGTGTGGACATGTTGTCTTTTTGTTTGGCTTTTAAACTCGTTAAAAATGTTCTTGTGGAAATGGAACTGGAAGCATGGCGGGACAGTAAGGACACAATAAAGTGCTTAAAGATGAACAAACGGCAGTCGGCAGAATAAAATATCGGCATTGTGCAGCTCTGCAAAGCCCGGATGTGTTGAATCTTGACGTTTCTGAGGAAAAAAAATATGTGTTTCATATCAACACATAGAAATAAAATAGAAGGTACATACCCGTTTAAATCAAAGTAGCAGGATGGTCAAAGCGGCGGCCAGTGCTATGGCCATCCCCCCCAACTTATTCCCTACGCAGAGTTACACTAACTTTGATATTTTTGATATAATTTTATAATATAAACGTAATTCGGGAAAAGAAAAGTTTGTTTGACAATAGAGTTTTGTTGTGCAGGAACGTAATTATTAGGAGACCAGACTGTGTGTTTATGCGTCAGGTAATTTCGCCTTTTCGTCTTATTCTCTTCTTTGATGGGTCATCTTCTCTTTCTCTCTTGTCTGTCTTCTTCGGTTGAAGCGATCACGCAGTCTGCATCATGACACATGACAATCACCTTCATTGACCTGTTGCGGCACAGCAAGATCAAGTTCACACAAGTGAAGATGAAGACGATGATGATGATGATGATGTTGAGCTCCACCCGGTGTGACATCAGTGCCACTGTTTTTTACACAGTGACTGGAACGGGATTGGAAGTCTGACTCAAATTGACTCAGACCTGCAGACGGAGCTCCACATGCCAGCAGTTTGTCTGAAGGGCAGATTCCCAGGAATGCCAGTGAGATCATTCCCTCTGCAGCAGAAAAGTTGTACTCAAGCTCACTGACTCACTCCGCAAATTGGCCAGGGAAATGAAAGACTGGAGAAGTGGGGCAGAGAGGATGCGAGGATATTTACTGACAAATGGGAGAGGTCTCTTCTGCCAGCGGGCGTCCTCGTTACAGCGCGACTTCTTCATCACTGGAGCGGATTCTCAGGGTTTTACAGTTTTTTGCTTAAATCAGTGAGTTATTGCCTGGCCTTAGTTTAAAGTGCATGTCCAGATTAATCTACAAGGCCAGCATGCTTATGTTTTCATATATAGTCACGCCAGCATTAGCGTATAGATACAGTGTGCTACAGGGATGAGCTGGGTTTTTTGGGGCCAATACCAAAAGTTTGCATCGCGCTGGCTGCTAATACGAAAAGCCAACGGGATTCCTTTATTGGATTTTGGATTATTGTAGAAAATAAGATATGTGTCAATCATACTTATATGTTTTGTTCAGCAAGATAATCTTCAAAAATGAAAACAACAAAAAAAGAGCTAACATAAATCTATAAACGAACAACACCACGATTGCATGAGCGAGGCTGTGAAGGTGGGGTCGTCGGCGTGATCCCGTTTTGTGTTTTATTTAGCTACTTGTGATGAACCGCCTTTTTAAAGCATAGATAAAGAAAGTCGTTAAACTGTTGAAGTATGAGACTCTGAAAGTACGCAATACCACACAACCAAAAGTGTCTGGATTGAATGTTAAAGAAAAAAAAAGAAACTGCATTCAGAGGAACACAAGCACACTGAAATATTGTTGTAATTCCATCCAATTGAAAAGCTTTCTAACTTCAACATGGCGATAAATTGGATGCAGAAAGATCTCATGTTACCTGTATTTTCACTGATGTGCGGCAGGAGGAGGAGAAAGAAAATGAAATGACCCAAGAGAAGGAAAATAACTAAGAAACACAGAAATACATCCACCAGTTGATGGTCGAATAAATGCACAATCTATAGTTGCCCCCCATTTCCAAGCAAAACCTGTTGTTGGTGTGAGAACATCCTGGTACAAAACATCCACAACACACACACACACACACACACCAGTCGCGGGCCGTGCATTTCCTATCTAGGCCTGCTGTCTGATATCGTATACATAAATACGCGCATGACGGGATGTTGTTCGGCGCACACATTAAATGATAAAATAGCTATAACTTTATGATTCTGTTTAGGTCAGCCGAGAAGGCTTAGCAGGCCCTGACGGCCCGCCACTGACACACTCACACACACACACATACACACACTGTGGCTTCCGAGAGATGTTTGTAGTTTTTCTAACTACGTGTTTTCACAGTCTTATACTTCAACAGTTTTACGACAAAATGCAACTTTCTTGACGTACAAATTTGTGTCAGTAGAAAATAAGTCTCTATTTTAACAACAAGGCGGGACGTCGCCATAAAGTCCAAGAAAAGTGTCTTAAGTGAATGCTAAAGAAAAAAAGAAACTCTGCATTCAGAGAAAGGATTTCAGTCCAATCAGCAACACAAGCACACTGAAATATTGTTGTAAATCAAATCCAATTTAAAATATTTCTAACTTGTCAACACGCTGGGGAAAAAAAGGCAATACATTGGATTGATTGTTTTCACAGTCTTTAACTTTCTTGACTTTTAAAACATAATTTGTGTAACTCATGGCTCAAGAGAAAATATGTCTCTCATTGATATATAAATAAATCGGATAGATGTTTCCTGTGTTTTCACTGACGTGCAGCACAATGAAATGACACAAGACAAGGAAAACAACTTGGAAACACAGAAGTTGATGGTGGAATAAATGCAGGTTCTAGTTGCGCCCCTTTTTATGACGCTGCAAACTGCAGCATGAACAACAATCTGATTAGTGTGCCTCCCCCAGGCTCCGACCCCTCCCACTCCGTGTGACCGGCTGGAGGCGGGCAGCATGGAGGCGGGCAGCACGACCCGTCATCCGCGCGTCAAAGGCGGCTTCGTTATTTAAACTTGCATCAAAGACGGGGAGCGGAGTTCCAGCAGCTGGGCGCAGAGGACTCGCGCTACTTCACCGTTTCTTCTTGCCGTTCCGTCGATAAGGAACCGCGGATATATACATTCACCCCGCTGCTGCCCGGTAGACCTGCCGTAACAAACATGACCCAGACCGTGACGCTGAAGGGACCCTCTCCGTGGGGCTTTCGGCTGGTGGGAGGACGGGACTTCAGCACGCCGTTAACCGTCTCCAGGGTAGGTGAACCCCGCGCGCGTGTGAGCGCGTGTGTCCATTGAGCCAAAAAAGATCATCCGGGATGCGATTGAGTTCAGTGAATGCATGAGGGGATAACGTTTTTAATGAACACTTTCTTATTAATTCGTCTTCAATTTAAATTGTTTATTATTCCGAATAGCAGTTTACAAAGTGTTTTAACTGGAGTGTTGCTCTTAACAGCTGACGGACGGTGCCGTCTAATCCCTGGCAGCCTGCAAATGGACAACCATTAATAATAACAAAACAACAACAACATCAACAACAGAAGTGTTATTTTCATACAACTATATTAGGGCTGCAACTACCTATTTTTATTGCAGATGAATCTGTTAATTATTTTCTCGATTAATTGATTGATTAGTTGTTTAGTCTATAACATTTAAGAAATTCAGTCTACTGTAAAGGAGGAGTACATATAACGTTTAATATTCATTAAGGAGCTCGAATCAGATTATTTGGATTACTCAAACTGATCAAAATAGCTGACAATTAATGTAATAGCTGACAACCAATCAACTAAACGGCTCTAAACTATATTAAAATCAAATAAATTAAAAAGCCATTTTTTTTGGTGTGCTAGTAAGTGACCGTAGGTATGGTGATCTTTCTAAACAGATGCTTGTAATGAAATATTATTGTGTGCGTTATTTATTTAGTCATTGGTAACACTGACTGGTAGTAAAAAGCAGTGGGATATTGTGCATGAACTTTCCTGACCCACATAATGTGGGTCAAGAGTCAGTGTGCTGGCAGTGGATCTGGCAGTAGCCACCAGTTCTTTGCGGCCAGGATAAACAACACAGCCCGGTTCTGCTGGAGGGCTTGCAGAAGGGAGGAGGGGGGTGCTGACATTTGTTTTTCATCAGAGCTCTCTGGTGCTGCTGAGGGATACCAGGTGTCGCTCTCAGCTGTATCACCAGCCCCCAAACCGACCCTTTAACTACAGGGCCCTCGCACTTCAAACTAGAGGTGTAATTTTTAGATTTACGGCGGCCGATTAACAACTCTGAGAGGAGCAGACGAGCTACCGAAGGTCACCTGAAGCGTTCTGTTTTCCTAAACCGACCGCTGAGTCCCTTAAAAGAGTTGTGATGCGACTGCGACGCTGAAGGCGTACTTTGACTCTCTTGAGCTTGTGTAGAAATCAAAAGTCTCGCCGGTTGTGGTTTCAGCATGAAAGGGTCCCCTTGCTCGCTCGGCGCCTTTTGCTTCTCCAAAGGCAACGGAATTTAGCAAATTAAGAAATGTCTGCGGTTAAGAGCGCTCTAACTCCATGGTTGATGTTCATGTTTGTCTTTTATGTGTTGACTCTCGAGTCCGTTTAATGAAATGCAGTCCGTTGGCTTTGTATCCAGCGACACGAAATATGAGTTTCTTTAGTTTTATGTTGTTCGGAACGACTTCTCTTTCGGGACGACCTTGCGTTACAAAGCAAATGTCAGATTTGGGCAACAAAATCACTTGTTTAGGTTTAAGAAAAACATTATGGTTGGCCTTAAAATAACTACTCAGTTAGGTTGAAGCTACAAAACACTACACGTCATTGCATCTTTCTTGTGTTGGTTTCATGCTGCATCTAAAGTCTAACTGTTGCTTTGTGCAGCTTCAGCACATCTTTAGACCTTCCTGGCTTTTTTAATTATTACAGTTGACAAGTTGCAGTTTCAATGTAAGCAATTTAACAATTTCTGTATTTTGCCACTTCAGTCTGTGCAGACTTTCATGACTGCCAGTGCATAAAAACCACGGCATCCGTGCACGGGGAAGACTTTGCACTGTGAACATTGCGTAACTAAGTGATGATGGCGTCAGTGAAGATAATTGCAGGTTACACTGAACAGACAGTTGCATAGCGAAGACGGCAATAAAAACCAACGCTGACATGGAATAGCTGCTCGCGGGAGTAAAAGGGAGTTTCGACTAATTCCTAAATCTTGGCTTTAAAATTAGAGAAGGAAACAGCTGGTGAGATGCAAGCATATTTATCAAAATATGTAATGTCAGAGGCATAAATACACAGTGTGTTTGGCAGTTGGAGCGTGTATTGCACTACCTCCTGAAGCTTTCTACTGATCTTAAGTCACATGCTCTGAAACATCAGCTGACAACACAACATGTTACTAACTAATTGTTTTTATGCTGGTGTCTAATACGCTGGTGAATAAATCACAATACAATTTAGAGAGAAGTGAGGTAACATATAGAATGATGGTGGGAAAGGATCCTCGCTCCTCACCTCATGGGGGCTGGTCGCATTCTGAAGCGCAGCGTGATTCATTGCTGCTGATATACTGGAGTATCTCCTCCGCTCACTATTTATCACACGCTTGCAACATTCTCGCCGTAGCGTGCATGCCCAGGACGGCCATTACAATGTGTTGAATGGTGACACAGAGAGATGCATGGAGGGAGAGAGCCAGTGTATTTATGTATCATTTCTTTTATATCGTTGTCCCTGCTGGAGTCCCCCGTTAATTTGGTCCCGTGCAGCTTCGTGCATAATTCCTCAGCCATGAGTCACAGGTCCTTGAGTCAATGCGAGAGAGCAGAGGTCGATCCTCAAGAGCTCAGGCGACTGGTCTTTTCTCTAAATCCTGCGGAAGCCTCTTGCCCTGTGATTTGCTTTGATTTTGCTCTCCTGATCCTGAGCATTCATTCCAGGCTCAGAGATGCACCGACTCCACACATCACACACCAGCTGAACCTCTCATCCTATCAAACCCTTCACTGCTGCAGGTCTAACCTTAAAAAGGGACAGTTCACCTTTTACCGGTAGCGCTAATTATCAATCTAGATCTAAAGTTTTGACCTCACAAAACACTTAAAAAAAAGAAAGAAAAACTGCATTCTCTCTCCTGGCCACCAGGGGGCGACTCCTCTGGTTGTATAGAAGTCTATATAAAATGACTACTTCTCTCTTGATTTATTCCCTCAGTAAACATTGTAAACATGAGTTTATGTCTTCATTTCTAGTTTCAAGTCTTCTTCAATACAGCATGATGTTCATTTAGCAAATTATGGTCATTTAGAGTCAAACAGTTCATAGATGTTAATTGTAACGTTTTGGTCATCTAAAACTGTCTTATTCAGCATTCGATTGTACTTAGCTCCACCCTCTTTTTTGTATACTTCCGGTTGCAAAAACCAAGATGGTGATGGCCGAGATTCCAAACTCTACGTTTTTAAAACGTCAGTCCACAAACCAATGGGTGTATCACGGTGACTACATCTATCTTAGTCAATGGGTTTTAAGACTGGACCTAAATCCTCGACCTAATAGTTGTTTTTAAGTTTTCCTGTATTTTACGCAATCCCGCCAATCTGGCCTCTACTTCTCATGACTGACACACCTCCTCCCTTCTTCCTCCATTTTCTTCTGCATGACTATAAGTGAAAGCCTCAAAAACACCTGCACTTAGACAGTGAAAGTTGTAAATACCAGAAAACCAGTTGTGATGGCGGCAGCTGTTTTTCCCCCTTAAGGTGATAATGTCCCAGGATAAGCCCATTAGTCTCCCGCCAGCCCGCTAAGACTCCAGCCAGTTAATGACGTGTCTACTCCACTCTGGAAACATTTTGTGTGTGTGTGTCAGAGAAGCAGAAACATAATAAAATCGCTAACTGCTGAAGCATTTAGCAAGGAAACGTTGAATATGGCAGCTGCGGTGTAATCAGTGTCAAACCGACGTGTCGGTGGGAGGTGACGCAGGACGCTTGTCGGTCGTCTTCTGGACGGGAATTCACAACTGAGTGTTAGGTAAATAACTCCAACACCTTTTTTTTTTTACTGTCTGTGCAGCTCTCAGACAAACTGCTGTTTGTTTTGCACACAGTACGCGCTTTTTGAAAAATGACTTTAACGATCACAGTTTATGGATGCACTGATACGACTTCTGCAGGGCCGATGGGGATACTTTGGGTCTCGACCGAAGAGTATCAATCTGATACCCGGGTTAAATAAACATGGCTTTCCTAATTTTGTAAATATAACCAGTAATTACATAGATATAACTTTACTGAGTTGATGTTTACGGTGCAGTTTGTTCAGGAAATAAATGGCACGTGGTTCTTCTGTTGCGGATGGATTTTGTTACGTCTTATTTGCGCCTCAGTCATCAAATCCACCGTCAAACTGTTAAAAATACATGACAATATAGATAAAACTATGAATGAATGAATATACAGTATACTTTATCAATCCCCAACGGGAAATTTGGTGTCGAAGTAGCAGCAATTTACAGACAAAAAATAAGATATAAAAACAACAGGGATGAAATATATATACATACATACATACATACATACATACATACAGCGGTGTATAGTAACAAAGTAGAAATACTTTGTTACTGTACTTAAGTTGTTTTTTGGATATCTGTACTCTACTTTACTATTTATATTTCTGTGGTGGGACACAGACTCCACGAAGCAGGTTTTGCGAATCACAATATTCTGCATTTGCCCTCTCCATCCTCTAGTCCAGCGGTCCCAAACCTTTATTGCACCACGGACCGGTTACGTGAAGACAATATTATCACGGACCGGGTCTTGGGGAGACTGGAGCGGCGACACCCGATGTGTGCTCGTTATGTCCAGTCTACTGCTTAATTTATAACCTGCTGCACAAAGACAGGATGTTGGAAATAGAGGCAGGTTTTCGTGCTTTTTTGGCGATCTCAGGATATTCTGCCATGGTTTTAATCCAGAACACCGACAGAGTTGAAACCGACTTAAGTTTCATTTTTAGGGTAACGTAACCTCTTGACATGAGTCAAGAGGTTCCGTCTGAGGTTACCACAGACGGATGTATCCGGTCATTTTTCACAATAAAACATCATTTTTTTTTTTTTTTTCATTCATTCTTTCTGTGCGGCCCGGTACCAAGGGATCCATGGCCCGTATACCGGGCGGAAAGAACATACTTATAACGCACTGTTACAACTCCCAACTCCTTGTCTTTGGTCATGGTGGCCACAGCACTTAAAAGAATAAACCTCATAATTATCAAAATTCTGGCCCTTTGCTTTTTTTTATAAAAAATGTATGTACTTGTACTTTCAATACTTAAGTACATTTTATATCAGAAAATTACTTTTGATACTTAAGTACAGAATAGGTTACTTTTACTGGAGTAATTTTCCAGTAAGGTATCTTTACTTTTACTCAAGTATGGCTTTTGGGTACTTTATACACGTGTGTGTGTGTGTGTGTGTGTATGTATATATGTGGCGCCCCCCTGTAATTTTCTCGATAGCTCCAGATCACAAGTCGTCATTTAAATTTCTCTTTCCTATAGAACCGGTCTACACCTTGTTCTGTTATTAAACAAACTAAACGGCCGTATTGTATTGATCTTATCCACATGGCAGCTTGTCATTTCTGTCTCTACATGGTTTAACACTTCTCTGATCTCTGTATCGCGCATGGCGGAGTTCCGCCCCGATGCGCACAGACACGTGTGCGCGCGCACACAGGTGGGCACTGAGCACAGCAGCGGACAGAGAGCGTTGAAAAATATGTCGCGAGAAAAGCAGACCGCTATATCTGCGTTTTAAACGCTCCCAGGGTGAAGATGGCAACAGCAGCTCTCATGAGAGGAGCACCGGAGTTCTCCTTGCACCGGCGCAGCGCTCCTGAACCCGGAGCAGCTCTCCTGCTCCAGGTGAAACGAGACAAAGTGCTCGTGTCTTGTACCAACAATGAGCTGCTGGCTTCACATATTAAAAAAGTGCGAAGTACACAGGAATAAAAAGTCATTAATAAATACATGGACTGTACTTTCGGGTAAATATTTACGCTATGCCGATAACAGGTTACACTTGCATGCGTGACTCGCCGATTTTTGACGTCTCCGTGACGTCCCTTTTCTACTGCTGCGTCTCTCAAAATAGAAAACAGATCTCAGCTCAACGTTGAACATGAATTGTATCAAATCTACAACCCCGTTTATAAAAGATGTGTAGAGGCTCACTGCAGCCACTAATACTGATGCAACCTGATGCTCGCATATCTGTAATCATTCTGTTTTGTTTGGCAAAAAATAATAATAGCTTATTGTTTTCCACAATGAGCTATTTAGTATTAACTAAATATTAGTTATTTTTTGCACAGATAGAACTTTATTTTCATTGTTCTAAGTGATTGCAATTAAAAAAAAAAAAAAAAAAAAGTCTGGAGCAATCTGATTTACTTGAAAGTGATTGCAATTTTCTTTATTCTGTTATTTATAAAAGCACATATGGAGTCACAAAATGATGTCATTTACAGAAAAGGTTTGAGAACCACTACTTTAAGCGTTCGTGTCGTCGCCGCCGACGGCGCGCCCCCCCCAACCCCTGAAGCAGTAAACCTAGGGGAAACACTGATGATGATGGGATGTCTTCATCGCCGGCACGGACAGGAGGAATGATTCCCCCACAAAGAACTTCCATCTAAGCTTTTTACGAAAACTGCAAGGAACATGTGAAGCTGTCCTCCAGGAAATAAAACAGTCACGAAGAATCATCTGTCACGCTCTTTATGGAATGGCTGGTTTTCCAGTTAAGAGAAGAAAAAAACTCTGTTCACATCGAGGTCGTTTCATGTTGGTTAAGCTGAAGGACACTGGAGTCGGTCTCAAGAACACGTATATCTTAGATTGCATCAGTGGTTACACATCCAGTGAACTGCGTGTCCTTTGTACCCTTTAATCTCTCGTCGCACGCATTCCTGAGACGGGACATGTGACCCAAAGCCACACGGGCCGGTCCTCTGCTGGTTATGATGGTCGGCTGCAGGCTGCTCTTGTCTCCAGTAGGGCTGCAACTAATGATTATTTTAAGAATCGATTAATCTGTTGATTATTTTTTCGATGAATCGGATAAAAAAACATTGATGTATTCTGTGAGTCCGTCATTCTGTTGGTGTCCTCCCCATGTGGTCCACACAGCACATCCCAGTCCGTTGACTCAAAGCAGTCCTGCAGGGCGTCATTAACCTCCTGAGACCACTTCCTAACAGTCCTGGTCCTGAGACCACTTCCTAACAGTCCTGGTCCTGAGACCACCTCCTACAAACCTGTCAGTCACAGTCTCGGTGTTATGCTAATATTGAGCTAATAAAGTTAGCCGAAGATACAACGGTCTCCTAAACTTATTCTACACATAACACTACAAGCGTCAGCTGATGGTGGCACGTAAACGGCGACAACAATGGCGGACGTGAACTCCCTCGGCAAATAATACAGACGCATCCCCACGGCTAACAGTTCAATGTTCGGGCTACAGAAACGCTCCTTCACACATGGTCGGGATTGCACCACCTCTCTTTCACATACACTGCAGTCCCGCCACCTCTCTTCTCACCGCTCAGTATCACGTCTCTGTCCGCTGAACAGTCCTGAAGTCTGGCACAGATGCGCTGTGGTCCGGAAAATCCGCGTGCAGCCATGCTTCTGTGAAACACATGAAGCTGCACTCACGGAAGACCCTCTCAGTCTTTACCAGCGCGTCTTTGCCAAAGATCTCACGTTCCCCGTTATGATTGCCGGTAGCCGTGTACTTTCCTCGCTCAAACATCTCCATGATTTATTGAGTGGCGTAATAATCACGCGGCACGACAAATCGATAATGAAACTCATTGCCAACTCTTTTAATAATATCATTTTATCGATTCGTTGTTGCAGCCCTAGTTTCCAGGGCAGGAGAGAGCAGATGGTTCTTTCCAAGAAGTTCCTGAAAACCTTCCGGGACCAGCAGAGCAATGCTGCTCGTCATGAAGCGGAGCCTCGTGATATGTGATAAGTTCCTTAAATACAGTTTAACAGATGAGCAGTGTGAGGGCCGTGTGAAAAACATCATGTTATTTGTTCACTTTTGTTGTGGAAACCTTTTTAATTTCGCCACCCATATCAACAGATTAAAGAGCAGTGTGATTTGTACTTTACTTTTATTTCTTTACTTTTTATTTCTTGGAAGAAATTTGAGACAAACCGTTGTGACCCGATTCCCTTCCTCTAAATCATTTGATAATATCTTGAATAGATAAACCAGTCACATGTGAAATAATAAAACACCAAGTACATTTACACTATGGGGCAGGCTTCTGAAAAAACATAAATTTTTATTCGGAGTCAATAAGTGCGTCCATTTATATAAACATACTCATATTTTGCTTCTCTTTCAATGTCCATAGAGAGAACATTTGAGTATCCTTTTCATTATAAGATACCGTCAACACCAAAAAACAGAAAACCGTCAGGTCATATCACCAACAGCATAAAGCAAGTTTTTAATCGCGTGCTTTTTCTTGTTGGCGTTCATGTCGTCTTTGCCAGAAACGTTTGCCTTTTCCACGTATTTTTTTTATTTATTTAAACCTTAATTTAACCAGGAGAGTCCCATTGAGATTAAAAATCTCTTTTTCGAGGGAGACCTGACCAAGACAGGCAGCAGAATGTAAAATCAGTCAGTGGTATCAGTTCTTTGAGCTTTAAAACATTCTGCAACATATTCCAAGATGAAGGGGCAGAGTACACAAAAGCCCCTTTTCCCATTTCCGTTCTGGTATTTGGGACAGTGAGCATAAAGAAGTCCTGAGAACGCAAAAAGTATTGTCTTTTTATTATTGATTTATTCACCAGCGTATTAGACACCTTCTCTGCATTATAAAAACACACAGGTAGTTTGGGTATTTGCTGCAAAGTCTGCAAATTAATCTCCAACATGATTCTTGGGACGCTCTAAAGATCACGCCGAACATCCTTGAAGCATGACACGGCGAGAAAGACGGCCCGGAAACTCCTCATGTGCAAAAGAGTCCGAATTATTACGGATCTGATTCCAGATTTAAAGGGATTGCTCAGGATCTCACACCCCCGGGCTACATGATGGCCTTGCTGAGGTCGTGGTTGTGGTTATCAGAGGCCAACGAGCAAACAAAAGGCCTCTGACACGTTGCCGGATTTATTCTGCAGCAGAAAAGCAACTGATGCATGTTGGTGGTTTGATGGTCAGAAGACATCCGGATGTCCTGGTTGTTTCAGCTGTGTTTAAATGGTTAATGTAGAAGAGCGGGGCAGGAATAAGTTCCCTAGATTAAAGGAATGCTGATTGAAGATCTTTTGTAATGGAAGTTTTTCCTAGTAGATCTGTTAAGAAGGAATGATGTCTCTCTTAATCAAAGTTGTCTTAAGTCCGTTTATTCCTGCAGGAAGGAAAAGTCTGTCACTGGTCATAGCAGCCTGTGACACAAGATTCAAAAAAGCACAGTCATCAGGCCCCTTTTAACACAATCAGGTCTCCGCCCCCAAACCCCCATAAACGACCCAAAATTCCTAGTCTGCTCGAGAAACGTAAACACCCCCGCTTCCCGTGGCCAGAGCAGGAAAACATTTCCCTTTGAACTGGGAAGTCAGCCTCTTTTACGACCCCCCATATTCAAATGAAGGACAATCAACAGTCCTTTGATCCCAGCCATTCGGTCTTCATCTCTGAGGGTCATTTAAGGTTCGATTCGGCCTTCAACATGACAACGCTATATTTTACCATTACACTTTACACACAGGCTTGTGACGATTAACAGCCAAGAAAATGTATATTTTGCATTGAAACTATTAATAAACTAGTGATTTGTTCAGGCAGAGGAACAACTTTCCTGTTGATCCAGAGCAGCATCTCTTAGTCTGTCTGAGAAACTGTTTTATATTCTAAACTGCTGTAAGATATTTTATTGAGGGAGTTTGAGTTTCCTTCTGGTAAACAGTTGGGTGTATTCGTCCAGGGCTTTTATTGTGAAAGGTAAGAATGTAAAGAGTTGATCTTTTAATCTCTTGTCCTTGGAGCTACTAAATACACTCATAAAGCCATACACTCAACTGTGTGTTATGATGATTTATGTTGATTTTGATTACAAACAAGGTGTTTTTTAAGAATAGAGGGATTCTATGACAATATCTTTACTTAAGATTTAAGGGGTGGCGTAGTTTGTGCTGCTTTATACAAATAAATATCCTGCAGTGTGTCAAAATGAACTTTAAACGATATGTTCATTTAGATTTTCTGGAGGTAAATCAATCCTTTGGATTATTTAACTAACTGGTAAAAACTCATTCTTTCATTCTTCGCTCTTCACTCAATCGAGTGCCCTTATTTTGATAGTTTAAGTCAGATTTGGAGCCAATTTTGATAATTTTGTTGAATTTATTCTCTTTTTCTTCACTTCCACCAGAGACTTCATCTAGAAACCACTTCACGTTCGTTCCCATCAGCTTCTGCCCGAGATAACTCTTAATTATCTATAATTGCGGTATTTTTTTAAGGTGACCGTCATCTCCTTATTCTAACTTTAGCGTCGACAACGTGAAGCGAGTAAAAGTGGATCGCTCTGATTTGGTTACTACATGTGGTTTCATGTGAGTGGGAAGGCAAACATACAAATGTTTGTAATGCCGCGGAGTAAAAACATAATTAGAGTTGAGCCATGACATCACACAACATCCGCAGTGTAAATATAGCACTTTGTGATTATGTCTGAACCACGTTACTCTGCTCTCCTTATGTTTCCTCGCAGACAGGAATGTTTGACCTCTAGTGACGACCTCAGTCGTGTGTGTGTGTGTGTGTGACTCATACCCTGCTATTCATGGTCCGACCCTGAGGTGAAATAAATCACTTTGTTTGGGGGGGTTGCATGAACTTCGGCCCACTATGACACACACACACACACACACACACACACACACACACACACACACACACACACACACACACACAGTAACTGCACACTGTTTTAGTTTTTTGTTTTTTTAAAGCTATAAACTAAACAATATAACTTTACATTTCTTAGCAAATTTATAAAAATCCATACGCCATTTATTGTTTTAAATCAGCCATAATCGTTCTGAGAGAGTCGACCGTTTGGGACTAATCTAGCTAATTAAATATAATAGCGTTCACATCATCTGGTGATTCGATATTAATTATGTGGAGAGCTCAATGTGCTCCTCTATGACGTGACAAGAGTGTGTAGATGATCTCATTCATCAGCTGGCTAGTTAGCTGGCTAACGGTAAGCTTGCTAATTGGCGCTAGGATTTTTCCGCTGGCTGAATCGTAGATGCTATGTATATGCTATTCACATTTTAATTTTTTACAAATTAGCCTCAGAGGCCTTTACAATCTGTACACATACGACATCTTCTGACTTTTGACCCTCACATCGGTTCAGGAAAAACTCCTTTTTAAGGGGAGGAAAAAGGGAAGAAACCTTCAAGAGAACAACAGAGGAGGATCCCTCTGTCAGGATGGACAGAAGTACAATAGATGTCATGTGATCAGAATGAACAACATAACAGAGTTTCAACACATTCAATGCATATGACAGAAATGATTCATATGAGGGTAGCATGAAAGTTAAAACTACCGAAAAAGAACAGCAATGTTGGGTGTTTAACTCTAAAATGTATTTTCAGGTGACTTTACTTTCCCTCTGATTCACTTACACACATTTGCCACAATGCCTCACCTCTCAGTTTACAGGAACTGAGTCAGGGTCATTGGGTGGTCAGAGGCCGTAAATTAGGAATTCCACATCTGAACCACACGACTCAGCTATTAGCGCTTCATGGAGCGTGAACTTGTATGCTTTTGCTCTTAAAAATGCTCTTCCCAGTTAGCAAGGCTGCTGCTTTTGCACAAGCAGATATATGTTGGTTATTTCCTGACGATAAAATCTTAATTTATCT
This sequence comes from Myoxocephalus aenaeus, assembly GCA_038501785.1. Taxonomy (NCBI): domain Eukaryota; kingdom Metazoa; phylum Chordata; class Actinopteri; order Perciformes; family Cottidae; genus Myoxocephalus; species Myoxocephalus aenaeus. Next base: position 3,442,230 of record JBAMJR010000144.1, on the reverse strand, counting down.
TGGATTAAACTACGGCTATCTGTGAGTGAACGGAATATTATTTAAACACAAGGTTTAAAAAACAATACATCTCAATGTGCTTTCAGAGGAGGCTTTCCGAGCTTTGCGGGGTCGGGCAGTGGGCGCTCATAGGATGGTATCCACTTAAAAACCTGGACGATAGGACAACGATTAATCACCAACACTTGACATGCGAGTGGCCCATTAACAGGAACATCATCTTAAATGTTCTCTGAGTGCTCATGGTTACAGGTGGTCATTCTAGCCTTTTTAGCTCTCAGGTATGTCACAAAGTGCTTCCTGGTTCAGATTTGTGAAAAGAAGCGGCTCATTTTATTGATTTACTTGTTATGTGGCGATATCTTTGGCGTAGCTTTTCGCCAATAGATGAAACAAGTCTTGCTGTTTTGTTCACTGCCATAATTTATCTCGTTTACATTTGAGATGATAAACTGTGATTCTAGGCTCAAGCGAGCTACAATATCAGTGAAGCGTTTCAGAGACGGAGATAACATATTGCTAATGGTTTAGCCTCGCTGCTGCAGGTTTAATTATTGGAGAGATCAATTATTAGAGAGGTTGGGCTCATTTTCTGAAACCAATGTAGCATGATGGAATTAGCAAGCTAACTAGCGGACGGCTGGCTACTTGGCTAGCATGCTCCGCCACGCTTTCCTGTGACACAGGCGACAGAAATGATCCCAACAATGTAGTCAATGCAGTCAAAGGAAGACTAGCTAGCTAACTAGCAAGCTGTCCTCTCCGAAACTCCTGGTTCCCGGCGAAATAGCCGGCCAACAAAGCGGGGTCGGCTAATATGGTACCGTTTGTTCATGTCGGTCCCAGAGAGCGAGTGAACGAACATATTGAGAGAAACTCCTATCTTTTCTACCCCCAACAATTTGTCATGATGTTATGTCATAAAGGGGTCTACAGATTAAATGATTCTTGGTAAAATAATCAGCACATTAATCATTTGTTGCAGCTCTAGTCTCTTGCCAGCTGCCAACAGCTGCTACTAGATGTATAAACTTTACTGAAGGCACCGTGTTCAGAACGGTTAATAATATTATTGTCAGATTAAAATGCCACAGATTGTGCTTCAAATTCCTCCCAAAACATTATGACAAACGGCGATTGCATCCAGCTGTTGAAAATGTCCTCACATTTAAATGGTTGGGGGGGGGGGGAATGCAGTCAAACTAATACTCATGCGTGTCATAGCTCGACAACACATGGAAGACCGAAGACATTATGGCAAGTGTTCACATTTTATTAAATCTTTTGATTCATTGCTAGTAAAGTTATATATATATTTATATTTATATATATATATATATATATATATATATATATACACAGTGGCGGCCGGCCCATAGAGGGCCGCGGGGCCTGGCCCCACCCACCTTGAACCACCCAAAAAATAAAAATAAAAACATTTTTTATAATTTTATTAATTATTAAAAAAATATTAATAAATTATACAAATTGTCAATATTTGTGTTTTTGAGCTATGGAATGTACCCAGTAATATTTGTAAAATAGGATATCTGCGCAAAATGTATGCTTTTCCTGCTCCGTGTTTCTGCTCATGCACCTGGCTCTGTTGCTAGTGTAGGTCTCTGCTGCTCTCTAATGCGCGTGCACATGCCGGGGCCGAAGTTATTTTGGCCAAAGAAAGACGGGTCTGATACGCAGTTTAGCCAATCACTGATTAAAGACATAAAATGATAGACATATCATTTATCCAATCCGCGGCCTAAAAAGGACTTCTGTGGGGCCAGGCCCCGGTGCGCGTTCACAGCTAGTCTCTCGTCCTCATCTCACGTGTTCTTGTCTTGTGCTCTCGCCGGCTTCTCTTGTCTCGCAGCCATTTTAACGCCATGAGTAAGCCCAGAACCAGCACTACTCTTCAAGAAGACTCAACCCTAACGAGATCAATTCTCTCCTCCAAGACCCGTTTGAGAGAATAACTATAGCGGAGAGACTCCTGGTCCCAGATCAGTCGCTACAGCGCTTATGGAGAGGCTGAGCACCGTTCTCCCACACGGACAAACCGATCGCCCAAGCTTACGATGGCCACTCACTACGTGTCAAGCAAAGGGATCCCTGTGGGATGGGTAAGTGTATTTACTGAACTTTGCATTAGCATATTTATGTTAGTAACGTGACCTGTAGCAAGCTATCACTGCTGCTAACAGGAAGCTAAGGGGAGGTAGCTAACGATGAG